>JANAVB010027997.1:8020356-8037856 GCA_029216955.1 Iris pallida
ACTATGCATATTCTATGGGAGGTTCCATGATGTGATATTTACTGATGATATTATTGTTGGTTTATAAGAGTATAGAAGTGTTAAAAATAAAATTATCGAGAGAGATTTTGGAATTTAAGAAACGTAGGATTAGCAGAATGAAAACATATTATATAAGATATAAATTTAACACAGATTCAAGTTGTCGATGACCATAGAAATGCGTAAGAAACTTAACTATAAAACATATTATGTATGGTAATAGAAGCTGAATAAAATCTACACAATTCATGTTCATACTTTTACGCTTCTCGACCGATTACTCGGAATCACATCTTTCCTTTTCGGGGTTATCATGATTGGCGGTCCATTGGTCCCAAATTATTTCCAATACTATTCCGTGGTACCAAATCATTTTCATTACATTTTTCATATGAAATCTCAAAATACAATATCTCTGAGTTGCACATTTAAGAGTTTACTATATTCATTCTTGTGCATAGTAACTAACAATTATAGGCAATTAATTCAATTATTAACAACAATTTTACACAAGTAGCTTCTCTTACGTTTATATTTTACTAAGGCATCATCGATTCATAATGATGTTATAAGGAAACAAAGAATTTTTTTTATTAGAATGTGAAGGAAAAAGAAATAAGGGTCAAAATCACCCACCAATATAGAGGAGTGTTGAGAGGAGAGAACTCATTTGCAACAATTATATTTTCCTTATGTGTTCTCCTGCAATGGTTATAAAATCGGTTAGTACACTTTATCTATGTTCTCTCTCTCTCTCTTAGAATTTTCAAAATAAATGTAGAAATCGGTGAAAGTGAACAATGAATATTCATAAAAAAAACTACAACGAAAATGCATTTATTAAAATCAAGCAACAAAAACAATAATAAGAAGGTATAGAAGAGACTCTTATATAGAATTCATTCTCCAAGATACGATTCACTGTATATTTTGACTTATTCCAACAGAAATTAATCCATTCACTGGTCGATTAGATGTCGAAAGATTTCTGGATTAATCCAGTTTCTATTCAGTTATACTAGCCACAAGTCAACAAGATGCCATCGCTAGGGACACTACAAACAACTACTAAAATAATTAATCATATTAATAAATAATCATAAGAATGGTATTTGATTGAAAATACAAGAAACAAACAATATTTATGGAGAATTGAAATGACAGTGGAAATCGTGAAAATGAAATACAGGATATAAATACAAAAGTGAGAAATACAATATGTTACATAAAAAAAATATCATAACACCTTCAAAATAAGTAATTTAGAAAATAAATATTACAAGTGCTTCTGGCCATACTTTGTGAACACAAGATAGTACCTCTGAAGTTGACAGAAATTTTTGATTAAATTGCTAAAAGACCAACCACGTCTTATGGGAGTGTTGGGCAATTATAAAACAAAATATCCAAAAAGTTAGTGTACATTGTTGAAATAAGAATTCTAAGACGAGTGATTAGCAATACAGTAAAGAATATGATAAGAAGTGAGTGTATACGCGAAAAGGAGGGTGACGTTAATCGTGGATAAAATAAGAGAAAATCGACTTACGTGATTTGGATATGTGCAACACAAACCTACAGATATCTATGTAAGGAGTGATAATATAGTAGTTAATGGAGTAGCTAGAACTAGAGGTAGTACTACACTAATATATGTGGTTTGAAGTGTTAAATAATGATGCGAATCTTGTTAGCGTTACAGATGATACGACCTTTAACAGAGCCGAATGGAAGAAGAGGACTCAAGCATGCGACCCTAGAAATCTAGGAAAGGCTTTGTTGTTGTTGTTGTTGTTGGGATTAATTATTTTTTTAAGAATATTAATATATTATATAATGTGTAGAGATTCTAAGTTCATCTTTATATCATTGTTTTCCCATTCAAAAGATAAACCAACATTATCAAATTCGAGCAAGCAATGGTTTTACCGGTGAACGAGCTACAATTACTTGTCCTATCAGAATTTTCTTGCTTTACCTAGTATATCTAGGTAAATTGTCATCAATTACTTTACAAAGCCGTCCATTGAAGCTCATAGAATAATTTTTAGAACATGTCGAGAACTCACAGCAGTAGTAGAAAATAATAGAGATATTTAGTTATAGGGTCTCACATATACATGAATATTAGGATTTGGATCTCAAAATTAATCGATGTTAAAATTTGGGTCATAATGAAATTTCGAAATCCAAATCATAATATCGATCAATTTTGAGACCTAAACTCTAATATCCATATATATGTGAGACCTTAAAACTAAATAATCTAAAATTTGATCATTCAACTGATTGTTTGGATTTATGATCAACGTACCATCATTACATCTGAGTGAAACCCGGTATTTGTATGGTTGAAATTTGAGCTATATTCCAAACTAAAGTTCACAATATCTATACTAGTACAAACTTACTCAATTATGTTAAATATGTTGGGTTTTGGTTTTTTTCAAAGAGATTTTTAGTCCCACATCGGCTAGACCAAAAGACTTGTATCTCTATATATTAGCTTTGCTAGTTTAGAGATGCATATGTGGTGTGGAGGTGCACATGGGTGTGCCATGTGGGGTTATTTTTCAAATGGAAAAAAGGCTAAATCAACAATTGAAAGCATTCATGCTTTTTGCTCTTGGAAAATTTATTTCCATGGGAGCTACTCGGGCTCATGGGCTCATGAGGCGTAATGTGGCGTTTTGTTGGCACATTTTGCACTTCGCGAGTGAACGTGCGTTTGCACGTTCTGGACGGTTGCTACATGTTCGGGGTGGTTTTTACCACGTCCCTAACTTTGTGGTAACCGAGCAGTTGCTGAAGGGCCTATATAAGGCATCCTCTCTCTCACAAGGCTAATACATATAAAAGTAAGAGAAGCCACCACAGAAAGTTTACGAAGTATTTTTTAACACAAGTAAACAGAGAATTCAGAAGTGTTCTTTAACACTGTTCTGATCGAAATTTGCTTGCGAATTCCAGCAGCCTTCGAGAGAGAGGAAAGGCGTCGCACCAGCGTTGTTTTTGTACGAGAGTTCGTGTCCATCCGAGGAGTCAGAAGAGCAGGAGTGTTCCAAGTTCTCCGACGAACTTGCTGGTTCCTGGAAGTTGTTCGTGTAGGGCGAATAAAGCTTTGAGCAAGGGTGATTATTCACCCCAGCAGGAGTTCTTCCATCTTTCGCCAGTCACCTTCTTCATTGCTGCCAGTAATTCTGATTGTATCTTCTTTTTAGAAGTACTACGATCGATTGCTGTGGATTACGAAATCTTTTTAGATTCTCGTAATACTTAAACGAGATCTTTTTAGATCTTCGTTATACTTGCGCAACCTTTCTAGAAGTGTTGCATTGGAACATTATTTTTACAATTGTTTCATCTTCTCTATTTTCCATCGTAGCAATAAAGCTTTGAGATTGTTAGTGCCGGGAAAACGTTAATGCTTCACTCCTCAATACTGACTTTATTGCTACGATGGAAAACGTTAATGCTTCACTCCTCAATACTGACTTTTGTAAGTTAGAAAAGTTTGATGAAGAGCATTATCAAGTCTGGAAGAGGAAGGTTTATCTCACTCTTCAACTCAGAGACGTTGATCACGTACTTCTGGAAGAGGAACCTACCGTTCCAGATACTGGGTCTGCTGCCGCAATCACTGCGGCCACTAAACTTCAGGCCAAGTGGAGAAGAAAAAATAGCATTTGTTGGCTGCTTATCCTGAATGCTATGGAGGATTTCCTAGCAGAATCCTACAGTAAGAAACCAATTGCCAGAGACATATGGGAGTCTCTGGAAAAACTGTACGAAGAAGACAAGAACATGAGCAAGATATTTGTGGTTGAAAAATATCACAAATGGCTCTTTGAGGACGAGAAGTCCATGTTGCCGCAGGTAAAAGAATTTCTGAAGCTGTGACAGAAGTTGGAAGACGAGGCGATGCCCCTACCCGACAAGTTTGTTGTTGGAGGGATTGTCTCAAAGCTTCCCGCTGGGTGGAGTAAGTTCTATGCAAATATGCATAGGAAGAAGCTTGAGATCAGCCTTGAAGATCTCTTGCAGGAAATCTATGTTGAGGACCAGATGCGGTCTCAACTGAAGGTGGACGCACTGTCCAAACAATTGGCTAACGCCAATCTGGTTCATACCAAGGAACCAAGGGAAAACAGGCGGCTTCCCACAGCAAGAAGAAGGACCCAAACAATCTAAACGTGAAGGGGACTTCCTTCAAGCGAAAGAAGGCAAAGTCTCAGATGCCTTGTTTCAAGTGTGGCAAGAAGGGCCACTTCAAAAGTGAATGCAAAGCAAAGACCAAGCAAGCAGAGCAAGGAGAGCCTAGTAAGGTATCTATGATCATTGACGTTGTTGCTATAATTGCGCAGGTTGATGCGGTAAGGACTGACTCTGACTGGTGGGTAGATACTGGAGCCTTCTGCCATGTCTGCTCCAGTAAGGAATGGTTCACCACCTACACACCTACTTCTGAAGTGGTTATGATGGCGAATCGGGCACAAGCTGAAGTGCTCGGGATCGGGACGGTGGTGTTGAAGCTGACTTCGGGGAAGTCTCTGACACTTCAAGACGTGAAGCACGTACCTGCTATCGCCAAGAACCTGATCTCAGGAGGCCTACTCTGTAACGCAGGCCTCAGGATGGACATCAATGCTGGCCAGATGGTGATGTCTATCAAGGAAACATATTTCGGGAAAGCTTTTTATATCGAAAGAATGTTCAAAATTTAGCTTGTAAATCAGTCTAATATAATTAATGTGATTAATGAAATCACTCCTTCTGCTTATACTCTTGAGTTATGGCATAATAGGCTAGGACATGTTCATTGTAAACGAATAAATAGAATGTCTAGTCTAGGACTTATCTCCAAGTGTGGGAATAAGGTAGAGAAATGTGAAGTTTGTGCTCAAACAAAGATCACAAGAAAAACCTTTTCTCGGGTTAATCGAAGTACAGATCTTCTGGAGTTGGTACACTCCGATATCTGTGACTTCAACAGTTCTCTACAAAGGCTGGGATGAAGTATTTCATAACCTTCATCGACGACTTCTCAAAGTATGCGTTCGTCTACTTGCTGAAGGCTAAAGACGAAGCATTTGAGAAGTTCAAGGAGTTCAGAGCCGAAGCTGAGCGGCAGACTGGACAACAACTCAAAAGAATAAGAAGTGATCGAGGTGGAGAGTACAGGTCTCATGAATTCGCATCGTTCTGCAAAGAACATGGAATTTTCAATGAGACTACGGCTCCGTACTCTCCTCAATCAAACGGAGTAGCAGATAAGAAGAACAGAACGTTAACATAAATGATTAACTCAATGCTGTTGACTGCGGGTCTTCCTAAGTGCTACTGGGGAGAAGCTGCACTGACGGCCACTTTTATTCTGAATAGGGTGCCTCATGCAACTTCTGACATTACTCCTAATGAACTCTGGTTCAAAGTCAGACCTAACTTGAATGTCATTCGAGTGTGGGGGTGTCTGGCATATGTCAAGCTTCCAGATCTGAAGATTCAGAAGCTTGGGACAAGGACTACTAAGACGATCTTCTTGGGGTATGCCGAGAAGAGTGAAGCTCGGAGATTTCTTGATATTGAGTCAAATCATATCATTGAATCTCGCGATGCAGAATATTTTGAAGACAAATTTACAAGGCACAAGAATATTGTTCTTGCGGATGTTCCGGAGAATAATGAGGGTGCACAGGTCTTCAATGAAGATGTGGTCCAAGTAGATGTTGTTGTTGAAACAACGGTTGAACCAGATCTCGCTGAGCCGTCAACGAAGCGAGTGAGGAGGCCGAAAGACTTCGGAAGTGACTTTGTCACCTATCATGTGGAAGTTGATCCGCTTACCTATAATGAGGCGATGAAGACCAGAGACATAGTTTTCTGGAAGGAGGCGTTTGACAATGAAATTGATTCCATCACCTCAAATAACACTTGGGTGTTGGTTGATCTTCCTGAAGGAGCGAAACCCATCGGATACAAATGGATCTTCAAGAAGAAGATGAAAGCAGACGGAACTATTGATAAGTTCAAGGCTAGGTTGAAAGGGGTTTTCTCAGAAGCAGGGAATCGACTACTTTGACACGTATGCTCCAGTAGCCCGGATGACTACCATCAGAATGTTGATTGCTCTCGCAGCGATACATAAGATGGTGATACATCAGATGGATGTGAAAACGGCTTTCCTAAATGGCGAGCTGACCGAAAAGATTTATATGCAACAGCCAAAGGGATTTGTCGTCAAGGGTCTTGAAGACAAAGTCTGCAAGTTGGTAAAATCTTTGTACGGTCTTAAACAGGCTCCCAAGATGTGGCATGAAAAATTTGACTAAGTTATAAGGTCAAATGGCTACATGGTCAGCGAGACGGACAAGTGTGTTTACACGAAGTTCGCTGATGGAAGAGGTGTGATCGTTTGTCTGTACGTGGACGACATGCTTATCCTAGGTACGAATATGAGCTGTGTTACGGAGACAAAGAAATTCATCTCGAGCAAGTTCAGTATGAAGGACTTGGGGAAAGCTGATGTGATCTTAGGGATCAAGATCATCCGGACAGACACTGGACTAGCGCTGTCACAGTCTCATTATATTGAGAAAATGATCACTCGTTATGGATATCGAAATCTTCCAGGGATTGATACGCCATACAGGTGTGATCTGAAGCTGAAGCCTAATTCAGGGAAAAGCGTCAGGCAGCTGGAGTATGCAAGCGTAATTGGGAGTTTGATGTATGCTACTACTGCCACAAGGCCTGACATAGCTTTTGCCGTAGGAATGCTGAGTCGTTTCACGAGCAACCCAGGTGTTGAATACTGGAAAGCTGTGAAACGGGTTATGAGATATCTCAAGAAGACTCAGACATATGCACTGTACTACAGCGGAGATCCGCCGGTAGTGAAAGGCTTCAGTGATGCCAGCTGGTGCTCAGAGGTGGAGAATGAGAGGTCCACAGGTGGATTCATTTTCACAATGGGTGGAGCTGCTATATCGTGGAAGTCGAAGAAGCAGACTATGCTCTCGCGGTCATCCATGGAATCTGAGTTCTTTGCACTTGATACCGCAGCCGAGGAAGCAGAATGGCTTCGGGAGCTCATGTATGATCTTTCAGTGGTTAGGGCACAAATACCGGCAATACCGATAAACTGCGACAACCAGGCGACTGCGGCGGTGGCATCAAATGACCTCTTCAACGGAAAGAAGAGGACTGTGCGGTTGAAGCACAGGGAAGTACACGATCTTATCAAGAGAGGTGTTATTGCAGTGATTGATGTTCGGAGTCAGAAAAACCTGGCGGATCCGTTCACCAAGGGCCTCAAGCGCCAGCTGGTCGATGACTCAGCATGTAAAATGGGCTTGAAGGCATTCTGATATTAGTTATTGTATTCCTACCATAAAGTTTTATGCTATTAGTTCAAAGATTTATCTACTAGGCATCTAGCTTTTGGTTCAAGGGAGGACCATTAACTGGAAGAATATCAGGAACGGTGGGTACATGTTCTATAGGGCATGGAGAGGTTACGGACCTACAACCACTGTTGTCTACTGTTATTTTTCTACGAAAAACGGTTCCTGTGGGAAGGTTGGCTTAATTGACTTAATGAGTTCTCAGGCAGAGTGAATGCCTGGTGTGCTTTACAGGAAGCACGGTAGAGCAGCACTACAAGGAGTGAAACTCCATGCTACATTGGGGTGACTCCACAATGAGGTTTCTATATGTGGGGTGCTGCCCAGGAATAGGATAAAGCCTCGGCTTTGCAGGCCAAGTCACAGCAGCGTAGCACCGCAAATAGGCAGTTAGCCTAATGCTGTATGTTAAGATAAAGAGGGGTGTAGTCAGCACTACAAAGAGGAGGAGTTTCTCATGTTACAGTGGCACGACACCACGATGAGGTACCCGGTTAGGGATAAAGCCTCGGCCTTGCAAGCCATGTCATTGCGGCGTAACACCGCAAAGGAGCCTAAGGCTTCATGCTGGGTAGTTTGGCACTACAAAGAGGCGGTTGCCTCATGCTACAGTAGTATGACACTACAAAGGTTCCCAGATATGGGGTGATTCCTAGGGACGGGTAATTCCTTGGCTTTAAGCCATGTCATAGCGGCGTAGCACCGCAAGGGAAGCGCAAAGCGCTTCATGCCATGTCTCTTTATAATGAACTCACCTATAGTGTATGGACAAAGAGATATTAGGCCGTCTCTTGAGGGTAAACTTGTAGACGCCCAAAATTATACATTGAAACCAGGCTGGCACAGGGCCTTTAATGTGTAGCCAGAAGCACATGTAACTACATTATGTGAGTGGGAAGAATTTCAGCTATAATGCAGAATTCAAGGCTTAGTCCATTCATGTATTATAGTCTGTTGTTTGAACCATGCGGAAAGATTCAAGTCGTCAGCGACAACTCTCCTAATGCATGATGGACAGTTACTGTGGGGAACACTTATACTCATATATATAGAGATATGTGGGGGATTGTTGGATTTTGGTTTTTTTCAAAGAGATTTTTAGTCCCACATCGGCTAGACCAAAAGACTTGTATCTCTATATATTAGTTTTGCTAGTTTAGAGATGCATATGTGGTGTGGAGGTACACATGGGTGTGCCATGTGGGGTTATTTTTTTAATGGAAAAAAGGCTAAATCAACAATTGAAAGCATTCATGCTTTTTGCTCTTGGAAAATTTATTTCCAGGGGAGCTAAGCCCCGTAGGGGCTTAGCGACTCGGACTCGGGCTCATGGGCTCATGAGACGTAATGTGGCATTTTGTTGGCGCACTTTACACTTAGCACGTCAGCATCGTCGCTAGGCGCATAGTGCGCTCTAGTTGCGCTCGTTGCGCGAGCCACTTGCGCAGCCACGTTGCGCGCCACAGGTTGCGCGACCAGGGTGCACGCCAGGCTGCGTGCCAGGTTACGCACATGTTGCGCACAGGTTGTGCCGGTTGTGCCGGTTGCACATGTTGCGTACGTTGCGCAAGTTGCGCGTGTGACGCACGTTGCGCGAGTGGCGCAAGGTGGCGCAGTGACCGCAGTGGCACAGGTTGGCACAAGTGGCTCAGTGCGCGGAGTGCAAGGTGCGCGCAGTTGGCACAACTTGCAGCAGAACGTGCGTTTGCACGTTCTGGGCGGTTGCTACATGTTCGGGGTGGTTTTTACCACGTCCCTAACTTTATGGTAATCGAGCAGTTGCTGCAGGGCCTATATAAGGCATCATCTCTCTCACAAGGCTAATACATATAAAAGTAAGAGAAGCCACCACAGAAAGTTTACGAAGTATTTTTTAACATAAGTAAACAGAGAATTCAGAAGTGTTCTTTAACACTGTTTTGATCAGAATTTGCTTACAAATTCCAGCAGCCTTCGAGAGAGAGGAAAGGCGCCGCACCAGCGTTGTTTTTGTACGGGAGTTCGTGTCCATCCGAGGAGTCAGAAGTGCAGGAGTGTTCCAAGTTCTCCGACGAACTTGCTGGTTCCTGGAAGCTGTTCGTGTAGGGCGAATAAAGCTTTGAGCAACGGAGATTATTCACCCCAGCAGGAGTTCTTCCATCTTTCGTCAGTCACCTTCTTCATTGCTGCCAGTAATTCTGATTGTATCTTCTTTTTAGAAGTACTATGATCGATTGCTGTGGATTACGAAATCTTTTTAGATTCTCGTAATACTTAAACGAGATCTTTTTAGATCTTCGTTATACTTGCGCAACCTTCCTAGAAGTGTTGTGTTGGAACATTGTTTTTACAATTGTTTCATCTTCTCTGTTTTCCATCGAAAAATTGTGCCCCGGCACTAACAAAATATGTATAGCTATTATACACAAATATATTGATGTAACTAGCTAGTAGAGATTACAATCATATGATCAGGAATGCCAACAAGAATTTCGGTTAATAACTTGCCTCAAAGAAAATGAAAAAAAGGAAATGGGTACTACTAGGGGTGACTGAGACCATCCTGTAAAACAAAGAGCTACTACTCAAGAACAACTATAGATACATATACTGGAAATTGCTGAGAAACTCAATTCCGGGGTTGGTTTTTATGAAAAACTCACCGCATGATGGGTTTTATGAAATGCCCAGAATTATTTATTTTCACGTTAAGTATTCCAAGATTTCCTTTAGATGCTCTGTATTTACAAAATTAATACCATAACTACCCCTCCGCACAAACTCAGATCTGGATTACGATTCTCTTCTTCTTCTTCTTCTTCACGAGAGATCTGAATTCCATTGCTTTCATCTTCAGCAGAGATCGTAAAGATCGTTCGTAGTTTACCATGCTTTTTTTCAGTCGAACTCCGATCATCGCTCATCTTTTTCTCCGACAATTAGGTCATTCTTTTCCATAAGAGTTAGCATCGTTTTGAAAGAAGAACGAAAACTCTTGAATCTTTATTCATGTCAAATTTCTTTCCACAAAAAATAAAAAATTAGGTTTCTGTCAACTGTTCTCCGTCGATATCACATGAAGAATAGTCATTCTCCTGCATTTTTAACAAGGAGAATGCCATTCTCCATGTTGAATGTCATTCTCCGTGTTATTTAGCACGGAGAATATCATTCTCCGTGTTATTTAGCACGAAGAATGGCCATTCTCCGTGTTATTTAGAAACGGAGAATGCCATTCTCCGTACTAAACTACACGGAGAATGGTCATTCTCCTACGTTTTAACACTGGGAATGACCATTCTCCGTGTTAATTTACACGGAGAATGCCATTCTCCGTGTAAATTAACACGGAGAATGGTCATTCTCTGTTTTATTTAACACGGAGAATGTCATTCTCCGTTTTATTTAACACGGAGAATGGCATTCTCCGTGTTTCGGAGAATGGCCATTCTCCTGCGCTTTAACACTGGAATGACCATTCTCCGTGCTGAATTCTACAGAGAATGGCCATTCTCCGTTTTATTTAACACGGAGAATGTCATTCTCCGTTTTATTTAACACAGAGAATGGCATTCTCCGTGTTTCTAACACGGAGAATGGCCATTCTCCTGCGTTTTAACACTGTAATGACCATTCTCCGTGCTAAATTACACGGAGAATGACCATTCTCCGTGTAAATTAAGACGGAGAATGACCATTCTCCGTGTAATTTTGCACGAAGAATGGCCATTCTCCGTGTAAATTAAGACGGAGAATGCCATTCTCCGTGTTACTAACATAGATAATGACTATTCTCCGTGTAAATTAAGACGGAGAATGTCGTGTTACTAACACGAAAAATGGCCACTCTCATGCGAAATTAACATTTTTTGTGTTCTAACACGAAGAATGACCATTCTCCTGTATTTTATGGTCAGTTGAAACTTTGAAGGGCCATAACTTTTGACTGGGAGGTCGAAACGAGTCCCGATTTGTCCCAAAATGAGCGTATCTTCGAGGAGCCTGAGATTAATAGCTTCTCCGTTAGACGGCCTTTCGAAATTTTAGAATCGCAAAAAAAATGATATTTGGACCTCCGTTTTAGCACTTTTGCCGTGTATCTCGATCTTTTCAAAATTTTTCGACGAGTTTTTAAAGATTTTTATGGAGAAAACCTATATTCAAAAGTGAGCAGCGTATGGAAGAAGATGAAGTATCAAAACGTGTTTTTTTAAGAGTAGTTTCGTGGGTGTTTTCAATAAATTAGAAGGAAGGGCAAAAAGGTCATTCGGAATCCTCTTTATATTTTTTTGCTAATTCTGGGCACGCGATGAATGTTATTGTGCAGTGGATTTTTCATAAAAAATTTTCGTTTTTTGGACATTTCATAAATTTTCCCATACATATAAAAGCCAACTCAAAGATGATGAGTGGTATATATATGATTGTTCTTTGATTACGTCTCTCTTTCTCTCTCTATATATATATATATATATATATATATATATATATATATATATATATATATATATATATATATATATATATATATATATATATATTTGGAATAAGGGTGAATTTATTCCTCGCATATAGCGAAAAAGGTATTAAAGTACAACATCACAACTTTCCATACCCCAAAATACTATTAAGGGGCCATTACAGATACATCGAATTCTATATTATGTAGAATTCCAATAGGGGGGTAGTCAAGCCCTCAAAGATACGTCTGTTCCGCTCCTTCCAGATGTGCCAAACAGACGCGGCAAGACGGACTCTGGCTCTTCTAGCCCACCCCGGATCCCGTCCTCTGTGATCCCGGATCCAACTGAGAATGCTCCGAATGTCCCGGTCCATCCCCACTCCTCCTCTCAGCTGTGTACATTGCTCAGTCCAAATGTGCCCGGTCACCGGGCAACCAAAGAAGAGATGCCCCATGGATTCATCTGCATCATTACATAGCACACATTTGGCATCCGGGATCTGCATTCCAAACCGGAGGAGTCTGTCTCTCGTCATCAATCTACCCCGAAGAAGGCGATAAGCACATAGTTGCATTTTCCGTGCAACTCCCTTGCCCCAAATGAAGTCCACCTCCTCAGCCTGGTCGTGGTGGGTCCGAACCAAATTATAGCAGCTATGAAAGCAGAATAGACCTGACCCGCCCCCCGTACCTGGGCCGGCCCAGCTCCATGAATCCTCCGTCTGGCTAGCGTCTATGGGAATAAGGTGAATCTCTTCTGCAAGCTGGCCAGTAAATGGGTATCCCTCTGGCCTCCAAATTCCGTCTCTAATGATCCGGCTGCATGTGAGCCCCCTTCTCGCTTCCCTGTCCAACTACCCTCCCAATATCTCGAGCAGGGATCTGCAACCCAACCAAGGGTCTAGCCAAAGGTCGGTAGTCGTCCCATCCTTCATGCGCCTGCAGATAGCGGTCTGGAGCACCGGTCTACATCTCAGGATGGCCTTGAATGTGATCGAGAAATTGTTGTCTATCCTGCAGGCCCAGAAGTTGGTCCTCCGTAAGTATCTACTAGCCATCCAGTCCGCCCATAGCGACCTCCCTTGATGAATTTCCAGGCCATCTTCACACAAACTGCCTTCCGAACCGCATGAAGAGGCCTCAACCCAACTCCTCCTTTCTCCCGAGGCTGACATAACTGATCCCAGGATATCGCATGTATCCCTCCCCTCCAGATAAAATTAGCGCAAATAGCCTCCACCTTCCGAATAGTAGCTGTGGGGATCTGGATAGACTGGAGCCAGAACATAGTGATGCCAGCAATGACCGACCGCACCAACTCAATCCGTCCCCCAAATGAAAGCCCTGCCGCTTGCCAGCCCTCCACTCTCCTCTGAGCAAAGTCCACCAAGCTGTGGCAATCCTGCTCTCGGGCATAGTTGACCGTCAGCGGGACCCCCAGGTATTTCACTGGAAGCTCGCCTCTGTCCACACCTAAGGCGAAGGCTCTCTCCTCCTGAAGTGTACACCGGGAGCTGAAGTAGACTCTGCTCTTCTCCCGGTTTAACTGGAGCCCAGATAGCCGCCCGAACTTCTCCATAATGTCCGAGAACGCTCTCATTCCCCTAATGGAAGGCTGAAGTAGCACCAATAAATCATCAGCATAAATCAAATGAGATACAGCAGGACTCACCAACCGGAAAAGGGGAACAATCCTCCCGCTATGCACTGCTATATCCATCATACTCGTGAAGTACTCCATCACTAAGGTAAAGAGATACGGGGAGAGGGGGTCGCCCTGCCTCAACCCCCTGTTGCTACTAAAGTAGCCATGTGGCGTGCCCTGGATGAGGACAGAGAAGGTAGGGGAGCAGATGCACTCCCTCACCCCCGCAACCCACCTCTCGTCAAACCCCATGGCAAGCATCAAGTGGCACAGGAAGTCCCGATTGACCGTGTCATACGCTTTCCGAAGGTCAAGCTTCACACAAGCCTTCATCCCTCCCGGTTTGCTGAACTCCCGCACCATCTCATGAGCTAGCAGACTGTGCTCCGCTATCGACCGGCCCTTGATGAACGATGCTTGGTTCTAGGACACTAAACCCTGCATAATCCCCTCTATACGCCTGCACATAAGATGAGTGATAATCTTGTAAAGGAAATTACAGCAAGCTATGGGTCTAAAGTCTGCAAGTGAGGTCGCTCCTTCCTTCTTAGGAACCAGAGTCAAGAATGTATGGTTCATCTCCTTCAGCAACCGGCCCTCTACAAAGAACTCCTGTACCGCTGCCAGAATAGGTGCCTTAAGCACACCCCAGTGTCGCTTAAAGAACCCAAAAGAGAAGCCATCAGGCCCAGGAGCTTTGTTGGGATTAGCCTTCATCACAATATCTTCCACCTCCTCCATCCTCACCGGTGCCAAAAGAAGACTGTTCCCATGTCGGGACACCAGTCTCTTCGTAACCAGGACCGGAAACATGCTGGGGTAGTCCGTCTGCTGATATAAGTCAGTGTAGAATCTGACGGCCTCCTCCTGGATCTCCACCGGGTCTCCTACAAGACGACCCTCAGCATTCAGAAGTCTGGGTATGCTGTTCCAATGCTGATGGGTGCGGATCACATCGTAAAAGAATTTGATGCAGCGGTCTCCATCTTTGAGCCAGGTGCATTTAGCCCTCTGTGCCGCACTGATCTCCTCATGTAGTCTCATGATGCTAACCTCCTCAATCAGGGTCTTCTTCTTAGCCGCCAGATCCCCATTCATAATGTCAGATTGGAGGGCCACCTGAGTGTCCCGCAGCTCTTCTTCCTTCTCAGCCAGGAAAGTCCGCGGTCTCGTCTTCACCCACCCCCTGATAGCCCTCTTGAGTTGCTTGAGCTTGTGAACCATACGGAATTGGGCCGTGCCATCCCGAAAGTGCTGCATCTATCTCATAACAACCTCCTCATAACCTGGTGATAGGTACCAGCTGTTGTTGTACCGGAACGGCCTCGCCCGCAGAGCGGGTCTCTCACATAGGCCCACCCGGATAGGAGAATGATCACTAGTACCCGCTGCCAGACCTTCCGCCACCGAGTTCGGGTCTCTCTCTCTCTCTCTCTATATATATATATATATATATATATATATATATATATATATATATATATATATATCGTCCAGGCTCCCTAGTCCAAGTGGTTAGGGAGGGGGGCTCACTTGGGGGAGGTCCCAAGTTCGAGCCCTCCCGTGGGCATGGGATGGCTGGGTGGTCGCTGGACGGCCACGGTCCCAAGCTGACGGCCTCAAAAAATGGACACCAATATATATATATATATATATATATATATATATATATATATATATATATATATATATATATATATATATATATATAATGTGGCAAGAAAATAAAATTATTGATTTCTCTCTTTATGATATCATAATATAAATGCATGAAAGATAGCTTAGGGGCTGTTTGGATAGATGTAACTTTTTGAAAGTGTGAAAATGGCACTTACACCGTGATGAGTTACAAGACACTTACAACAAGTGGCACTTTCCAAAATGTGTTTGGATGTAGTACTTTTTGTCTCCTGCAAGTGGAAGAAAAATGGATTTGGTGTTTGGATAGTTGTTGAAAGTGGAAAAAGAATGAGTTTCATTGTTTGGATAGTTGTTGGAAATGGATGTTGAAAGTGATACAAATTACTAAATATTAATTAAAATTACTGAATATTAATTAAAAAGTGGAAAAAGAATGGTAACCCATAATTAAATTAATTATTATAATTAAACAAAAAATTATTAAATATCATAATTAAATTACTGCAACAAAACAATGCATGATAAATATTAATTTTATCAAATATTAATTTTATCAAATAATTACTAATAATTACCACCCTAATTCTCTCTATATTAAATACAATTTTTTCATTAATTACCACCCTACTAATAATTACCCTCCTAATAATTACTGCTCCACGTGGAACATACTGCCCCTCAACAGAACACCCCCAACCCAATATATTAATTATCATTATTAATATCATTCTTCTTCTTCTTCTTCTTCTTCTTCTTCTTCTTCTTCCTCTTGCGGTTCTTCTTCTTAAAAACTCCAATTTTTCCACCGCCTCCTCTTCCCACGTGCGACGGCTCCGGATCCGAGCATCTTTGACAAGTTTGAGATCTACAACGATTGGGGGCTGGAATAGGTGAGTTCTGGAGCGGCGGGGGAAGGCGAGGTCTGGAGCAGCGGGGGCGAGGGAGGCGAGGTTTTGAGGGGCGGCGGCGGCGGTGGCGGTGGCCGCGCTCGGTCGCTGCAGAGGTGTGGTGGCTCGGTGTGTGGTGGCACTCTCGGTCCCCTTTTTTTTATTTTTTTTAGATGACGAAAGTGCCACTTGCAGCCAACTTTCCCCTATTTTGAGCTGCAAGTGTTGGGGAGTGAAAAGGAGGGGACAACCACTGAATCCTGTCAGACATGGATCATTGCACTCCTCCGTCCAAACCAAACAACGGATCTCTGAAAGTGACGAGGGAATTATTGCATCTCTCTTCCAAAAACTCCACTTTCAACCCCTCCTCTGAACCAAACAAGCCCTTAGAGCATCCACAGTGTAAGCGGTTTCAATGCAACATTTTGACTTTAATCAAATTTTGTAGCGCAGTAGAAGATAGCTTAGAGCAATATCCACAGGTGGTTTCAATGCTAAGAGACACTCCATATTTGAAGCGTGTAAGAGCATCCACAGTGGAGACACTCCAAACATGTACTCCAAATGATTAGAAAACTGTGCAAATTATTATTTATGGAGTGTCTCCAGGATATTGGCACACAATGGTACACTCCAAATTAACATCTTCCATCTTTTCCTTTTTATTTTTCTTCCATATTTTTTAAGATTTTTCCTCCTTATTTTTTTCTTTATTTTTTCTTCCATGTTTGGTGAAATTAGTTAATATTGGTGGGTCCAGAAATTAATATAGTGGAGCTAGCACACGCTCAAAATCTGGAGTGTCTCTTAACTTTCTAGCAATTTTCAAGTAAAGACAAGTGCCCACTGTAATCTTCAAGTACTACAAAATTTGGCTAAAGTCAAAATATAACACTTGAAATATCTCCCACTGTGGATGCTCTAACACTTCTACATTAATTTTGGGCCCACCAAAATTAACAGTTCTTACCAAACATGGAAGAAAAATAACGAGGACGAAGATGAAGAAGAATCTTACCAAAAAAGGGAAAAAAATAACGGGAGGGAAAAGAGTAGGTTAATTTGGATTATTTATTTGAAGTCTACCATTGTGTGACAATATCAAAGAGACACTCTAAAAGTAGTAATTAATACAATTTCTAATAATTTAGAATATGTATTTGGAGTGTCTCCACTGTAGATGCTCTTAACATCCATCTACCACATATATTATTTGGGGTTCATTAAACGTTTGGGTTCTGAAAATGTTCGGAGTTTTGTTTCTGAGACTACGTTTAATCCGTTTCGACCATTCAAAATATATTAATAATTTTTTTTATGATTAGTTAGACATAGGATCGCAGAAAACATTCTTATCCTTTTTGAGTTATGAATCAAATTGTTTATTAACATATTTGGGATGACCAACATGAGTGATCAACCTTCGTCTCAGAATCCAAATCCTAAAGTGAACATCTTC
>JANAVB010027997.1:8042856-8099497 GCA_029216955.1 Iris pallida
TGTTTTAATATTTGAAAAGAATATCTCTGACCAAAGTTGACTAATGGTAATCTTAGTTCTCCTATTGAATAGATTTCTAGTAGGAACTTGAAAGAGACATGATGAGATTTGTAAGTTTTTATGATATGCAATTGGCACCTATATTAACAATCTAACTACTTGACATAAATTACCATAAATATAATGTACAATACATTGAGCTAAAAATCTAATACCAAACTCGTTATTCTCTAACCAAAATGTTAAAAAAAATGAGAACCAAAATGTCACATGTATCCTACATGTTTTTTTTTTATCTAAGGTATTAGATAAAATTGAATTGCAATATATTTATTTGTAGAGAGGACACCTTACTTGACTTTCCTCTCCTCATGAGTTTTGCATGAACTTTAGCACTCAATTAGACCTTTCATCATTATAGTAGTAACATGTAGAGTAACTTAGCAGTACTTACGTGGTCTAACATAAACTAACTAAATACTAACCCTGACAGAGTTTAGAAGTTTCTTAGTAGCTTCATGGTCTAGTAAAGTCTAGTGTTTACAACAATGTTGTTTGGGTGCAAATGGCCAAGTGAAAAGGTTATAGCAGAGTGTAGCTTTGTTTTCCTTTCCCAAATGAAATGATATGCATACAAAAGTGGGCAAAGAATAGCAAAGCAAGTGAAAATAAGAATCTTCAACACTCTCCTGGGTAAACTCTTGCTATGTTGTTTACAATAATTGTATAGGTAATAGTTTGCTTATTAAAATTTGACAGCCATGTGTAATCTTTTGTTGTGAACAAAGGCAGTTGGATATTTCTTGTTCCGGTTACAACTTAACAGATCAATTTGACTTGGATTTTGCATGTTGTGTAGTATATCCGTCGTAGTATTTCAAATTCTCTACTGCTCATGTCGTGTCGGTGCCTATACGAGAAAGTAAGAGAACATGTCGGTGGCAAATAGGGAATTGATTTGCCGACTAGTCGTTCCTTTAAGTATGGAGGGTTATGTAAAACAATTTTTCAGAGGATTATATTAATACAATTCCTTAGGGAATTTTATTGTTGAACTTTCGGAAAATCCGCACAAGTCTATGAAGATTGAACTTCTGACATCAAGACGAACTTGCTATTTGAATAGACAACGATTAAAATGACTAAGCAGAAACAATCTGCGAGAGTGAAGATCGAACTTCACGCAATGAGAACTTGCTATTCAAATAGACAACGGCTTAAGCCGAAAGAATATGCGATTGAGATGGAAAACATAATAACTTATGTCGAAGAAGAGAACAATGAACACTTTTGAAACTATATGCTAATCAAGCTAGGACAAACGTGGTCAAAATTACCAAGCGAGATTCAACCATCTCCGTCGAGTCGCTCCGGGATCCAACAACTTCAAAAGAACTTCAGGAACTCTCCCATCTTCACCTCCATAACGGACTACTTTGACTAGCAAAACTTGGACTGCTAGAGAGGGATCTCTCTTTCTTTCCTTCTTTGTGGAATTCTCTCTTTCACACTTCTTCTCAGATCTTTTGTTTTATCATGTACATGAGTAGCAATAAGGGGAGCAGTTCTTGTTCGGTTAAGAAACTAAACTGTCCGCTAAAGACATGGATGGAAAAACGGGAGCAACTTCCAGACAGTCTATAACTAAACGACCAGCTGGAAGCTAAGCTTAGATTCAACGTAGTTTCACTACCACACAGCCTTGCAACCCCGCTTCCCCGTTGCTCCATATCACCAGCCCCCACCCTACGCAGCCCCGCTGCACTACTGGCTTGTTGCATGGCAGTCCTGCTGTTCTGCGCCCTACCTACACCGTATCAATTTTGTGCATGACGCGTAAGAGCACACCTAGTCCGCGCCTGGCGTGAACGTCCAAATTGTGCCACTTTATGCCCACGCCCGCACTCATTCCCACCCGCACCTGAGTCCGAGCTAGGCCTCTTTGGGTTTTTAGAAATAATGACAAAAAATAAATGTTGATTGCTAGATTTGTACCTAGTCCATTGGAAAACCCCAACCATACTAATCAGTTGAACTACTATATCACATGTGTACAAGTCAATAATTGAATGTTCAAATATTAAAATACACACACATGGGGTTTGTCCTAAATTGTAATAGTTGGACCGAACCATCTAAGGAATAATCCTAACAATTCCTTAGATATTTCAATATGTGAATGAGCGTTCCTCACAGTGACTTATATATCACTCTATTAGGATATATGTCGCTTCCAACTTTAATCTTTCCACATGGGTTAAACTATTGTACGATACATAATGGACTATACCTTGAATTCAGTACCATCAATTTAATTCTTACCACTCACAGTTACATGAAGTGTGTCTCTGGTCGCACGTTAAAGGTACTGTACAGACCTGGTTTCTGTGTGTGCATCTTGTATTCTTCGAGAGACAGACATAGATTTCTAGGCCTAAATGCCACTTTAAGTTTTAAGTTTCTCAAACACCCATATGCCTTTTTTGTCCCTGTATTTTCTTCTAAAAGATATTTGATATAAGCATGATCTATGATTAAAACCATCACTAGGAAGAATTTCCTATAGGGTGTCTGGTGAAGAACTTGTAAGCTAATGGTAACAGAAATACTTAACCTCTAAGAAAAACTAGACCGTGCAGATAACTCATTGTTGCAGTTTGACCGAGCTATACCTAATTTGGCTCAGCTTAACTTAAGCAACTGTAGTCCACTGAGCCTATTGCATGTTTGATGAGTCAATCAGAAGTCTGCTGACCTAAAATTTCAACCAGGATTTCTAATTTTTGTTGCAGTCTTACATTTTCTTGGTTAATTCCTGCACCCTTCTGCTATTCTTCTGATGTCTAATGGGAAATGATGTCCGCAATCTCCAGTTCCTTTTGTGCACAATGGCCTCATCATCTGACTTCTTTTGTGTACAATGAAGGCCTCAGGCTCCAGTCCATAGAGAAATGAAGATAGATTTCTCTAGTATAGAAATGAATTACTACTTAAACCATCTCTATCCTAGAAATGGTTGACTACTTAGGGGTTATTATTTAAGGTCAAAAGCTTATGTACAGTAGGGAGTATATTGAAAACTATCTTGTAGTCGTGAAAATATGTGATTGCAGATTCAGCTCCAACTAACCTTATAATCTCGAAAGGACTTGTACTGAGTAGGATTGTAGGATCCTTGCAGGCTGATTGATCTTTATTATATACTAGGTAGGAGTTGTATGGGTAGGATTAGTTATTTGCACCTTATGCATGGATTTTCGAGGACGGGGTGTACGGGGTCCCTTTAAAACCAAGTTAAAGATGGAAATATATATAGAGAAAAGAAACCCTTGCCCTTTTATTCTGGATAATTGATTTTGTTCATGCAGAATGACATTAGCTGCTTAGCAGTTGAAACTTCAGCTCACTCACTATTCATTATTTTTCAATTTTCAGTTTGAGTGTGTGTGTCAGCCTTGTATCCAGGGGTGTACTCGGTTGGTTGACCGACCGGATGTGCAATTTTGGCAAGTGAACCGACTTAGTCGGTTATATCATTTGTACAACTGAAACCGACCTAAATACCCACCCACCCACCCGAAAAAATGATCGGTTCAGTTAACCAACTAGACTCATGGGTTGGTCGGTTAATAATCGATGGATTAAATCCTATGAAATAACTATATTTTACTAGTACAAAGTCAATTCAGAATGTCATTTTCACATAAAATTTTGAACTATGAATCTTTCTAGGCCTGAACCACTTTACAAGACTTGAGTTTGAGTTATTTCAAAATTTGGCCCAAATGTAACTATCAAAGTGACTCAAACTCAATTTTCCCAAATATAGTACATATTCTTGTATAACTAACAAGTATAAAACAATTAAAATAGTTTATGTTGGGTTTTTGGGTCGGGCGATCAATTTAAGTTGGAAATCGTAGCCGGCATGACTTATAAAAAAATAAAATTTCATAACTAAACCGAATGATCGGTTAACCTATTTTTCGGTTAATCATGAACACCCATACTAGTATCTGCCATGTGCATGTTAATGCTATCCTTTAAGTAGCAGAAATAAGGAAAAAGGAAACCCGCCATTATTATTTTTTGGATCACCCAAGTTTAATCTACTCAGCACAGGTTGACCTGTATTAGGGGCTAAATAGATATCTATTTGTTTCCCTTTTTTGGTGACTGGTAAAGATATGCTATGTATCTTCTTGGCAGAGCAAGGATGCTGAAGTAATGTTGAAGCTTGGGAGCACGCCAGACAAGCGTGAACAGTACAGACTAATGAGGGATGCAATGGAGAAAAGGTTCATCAGAGTGGCACGTGGTTCAATAGTTGGTGGTGTTCGTCTTGGCATGTTTACTGCAGCATTTTGTGGCTTACAGAACCTTATTACTGATAAAAGAGGCGTGCAGGACGTGTTTAATATTGCTGGAGCCGGTGCTGCTACGGCTGCGATGTTTGGTCTCATCTGTAAGAAAACTAAATCTGTTGCTCTTAGTTCAATTTTGATTCATACGTTTTGACTATTAGTGTCTCCGACTCTCTGGTATGGTTCATTTAGATTACAAAATAAACTGTATATATTACAGCTGGCAATAGTAAGAAAGTAATTCAAGTGCTGTGCAACCCCTGAAATTATTCAGTATTCATGGCCCTCTTTGAAACTAGTTGCTGCAATGTTTTAAACTTGTGATTCATAATTTTTGGCACAACACTCGGGAATTATTTGAGAGTGATACTGAATTATTTTTATATAACCTGCCTTCTAGTTTAACCGAGCTTTTTTGAGCAGCTAGCATTGTAGAAATATTTTCACCTGTCAACTAGTACCTTGGTTGGGTCACTGTTTCATCAAATTCGATGTCTTCTGTATTCTTTTTCTACTTGAAGATTTCAGATACTCATCGTCTATGTTCCATGTAGTGCACTTCCTATCCGTGAGTTGAATCTGGCTTCTAAAACAAAATTGAGCATAACAATCTGGTGATAGATGTTTGTAAACTTGGCATTTAATGCATTGTATCAGAGCATCATGCGCAAAGCATTTTTGGTATGTTAGTGGACATTCACAGAAGGCCTTAGCCCGTCAATTTGGATTTGATTTGAAGGATTCTGCTTGCCATTTTCTCTATGTAATGCATAATAATCTGAAATGTGAAGCACCTTAATATTACTTGCTCATAATGGGAGCATCATGTGCTTGATACTTGTAGCATGCCAGTGGACATTCATGGGAGTCTTTAAGACATCAGTTTGGTTCTCTCTAAGCATGCTGTTTGTCATTTGTTCTTTTAATGGATACCATCTGAAAAGCGGCAGAATCAAGTACGTACGTGGTTGGTACATCCTTCACCTTTTCCCCAAATTGAATCAAATTGGGACTTTCTCACATAATAAAAGAAGTTGTACTAAGTCAGCGTTTGGTTCGGTGAATTAGGAGAGTGAGCAGAAAGCGAAAAGTGCGCAGGGATTTAGGAGTGGGTCCTGTCTTTTTGGGTTTTATGAGCTTGTGAGTTATTCTGTTGGTTCAGTGATGTGAACTCATTTATAAAGTGGGTCCACATCGTATGTCAGTTGAATAGTGGGGCCCAAAGTTGGTGGTTTCAGTAAAATCCTCATATTTGTAGGGATTTTATGTAGGGAACCTGATTAAGTTTTTGAGGTCGTGGGGAGACGAAACTGCCATATTGTCAGAGTTCATTTTGTTTTTAAAATCCCCATATTTGTAGGGATTTTATGTAGGGAACCTGATGAAGTTTTTGAGGTCTTGAGGAGCTGGAACTGCCATCTTGTCGGAATTCATTTTGTTTTCCATCTAAATGCCAAAACGAAAACTCCAGGATTTCTGGTGAGAAAACTGTGCAATTTTCCTTCCAAATTTGTTCACTTTACTGAACCAAATGGGCCCCACGTCTTGCTTTCTAGCCAAGAACCAATTGCTGGTAGGGTTTCTCAAATTGCTACGAGAATTTGAGATGGCTACCTCACAATTATAACAAATCTCATATATGATGTGGGCTGAATCATCACTCACTTCATTCCCGTACAATTGCATCAAATTAGGATTTCTTTCATAAAATTACAAGAAGTTTTAATTACTAGATAATTTTGTCTAAGGTCAATGTATGATAGACAGGCTTTTACCATCAATAACTTTGTTCCTTAATCCCTGCTGAAAGCAGCTGGTAGTTGTTACCTTTTAAGAGAACCTACTGTCTTCTGATATATGTATTCGTAATTTCTTTTCTTATTGCAGTGCCAGGCTCTATGATGTGGCGAGCTAGAAACGTCGCACTTGGCTCAGTCCTTGGAGCTGGCATCTGTTTCCCTCTTGGTAATATATGCTGCTTCTAATTTCTGTCATTAGGCAGTTTGTGTGTACTTCTACTACTACCTGGACCCTATTAAAGATTAAAAGCATCCGATTCATCCTAATACCACATTTCGTTGGTAGTATAGTCTATGATCTTCTACCAGTGATGTAATTAATCGTTTCTTGAATTATCCTTAGTGGTGCACTCATCCCGTATTCCCAGGTTAACAAGGTGTAGCTTCTTTGCAGGTTGGGTACAATTGAAACTCATGGAGATGGCAAATGAAGAGATTGCCAGTAGTAGACTATTGCCTGATTCTGAGAAGAGGGAAGAAGAGAGGAGCAGTTCCGGTGTAGGTGCTGCTATAGAGAGGATTGAAGGGAGTTTACGTAAATAAGGCGGCTTGTCGCCACATCCTGTAAAGATGGATTTGGATGTGGCATGGAAAGATGCAGGAAAGATTTCCAAGAGAGCTGAAGTGCTGGCACTTATGGGTAGTGCCTAACAAATCTTCCCCAGATTTCACCTACACTTGGTTATGATTGTTTTTACCTGGAAGCCATGTTCTTGATCAATTTACCAAGTTTGGCTTAACATTTGTCTTTAATAGGGAACGAAATGCCATCTCTGTAGTAAAATTTATTTGGGTATTTCTTATGTAAGGAAATAAACATAGAATAGCTATGTACTTGAAATCTATATAGTGCGATTTTGATAATTTTGTAGTCTTTGTGCTTTGTGCATTGACCATTATGCACTAAAGTTTGTTTCTAAACTTCATATGTAATGAATTAATGATGCATTCTAAATGAAATTTGATGTAATGGCTGTTAATTCATCTGCATTTTGCTTTTTTCGGGATAGCTGTTAGTTGATCTGCTTGCTGTACAACTGCCTACTTTCACACTAATTTTAATTTTCCATTATTAAGAAAAGAAAACATACTTTTTTTGGTTACCTCTATTTTATTAAAGTGCCAAATGTTTGATATTATTAAAAAAAGAAAATTTTATATAAAGTTACAAAATTTTATATAAAGTTACAAAATTTGAGTTTGAGATATTGACCGGGAAAGGGAGGTGGCGCCATAAGATAATTACTGGACTTTTTTTTTTCTTCGTGTTTTCTTGTTGCTTTTCTCATCCATAAATAAATTTAACTTTTCATATACAATTTTATCTTAATTTTTTTTTTTTTCAAATCTTAGATTCATTTAAATCTAATATTAGAAAATTATCTTAGAGATAAGTTTAAAAATAAATTTGAAATCTTAAATATTTTTTTCTCAAATTAGGTTGATTGTACCGATTTAAAAAATCAGATAAAATTTAAAATATTTTTAAAGATACGTTCTTAAATATTTTTTCAAATCTAATATTAAGAAAAAAAATCTTAGGTATTTGAAATCGTAGATAAAATTTTCAAATGAAATTTTCTTTTAGTATCAATTTCATTTGAAAATTTTATCTACGATTCAAATACCTAAGATATTTTTTTTTTCTAATATTATATTTGAAAAAATATTTAAGAACTTATCTTTAAAAATATTTAAAATTTTATCTGATTTTTATACAGGCACAATCAACCTGATTTGAGAAATTTTTTTTTAAGATTTTAATTTATTTTTAAACTTATCTCTAAGATATTTTTCTAATATTAGATTTAAATGAATCTAAGATTTGAAAAAAAAAATAAATTGTATATGAAGAGTTAAATTTATTTATGGATTAGAAAAGCAACCTTCTAAACATTAAGAAAACATGAAAAAAAAACAACTTTGGCGCCATACTTTGGCGCCATCTTAGATGGCGCCAGTCCAGGAATTATCTTGGGCAGACGTCTAAATATCTCAAACTCATACTCTTTTGCATAAATACACCAAATTTCGTAACTCTATATAAAATTTTCTGTTAAAAAAATGAGCCGTTCACTTAATTTCCGGTTTCAATATTTTATTCACAACTTAACTGCATCGTAGGCCAGATTTTGGTAGGGTCCATTCGAGTCGAATCATGTTAGATTTTGGTTTGGTTTAGGGTTAGGATTCGGATTCGGATTCGGATTGGATCTAGTTGAGTTTGAGTCGGCCCGAATTACATTTTGATTGAGCCGAGTTGGGTTCAGAGCTAAGTTGAGATTAGGTCTAGGTCATATGTTGTTTCCAAATTCTATGTTCCAAACATGTTTTCTCTTCTATAAAAATGTGGGTCCCATCGATTTAACACAAAAATAACACCCAAATTCGGTGAGACCCATATTTTTATAGGAGAACAGACATATTTGAGACACAAAATTTGGAAACAGTCTGCTCTGGACGGTAGATAATTTGGATGGAGGCCCGAGGCAAAACTTCTAAAATTGGCCCCCCATACTTAATGTAAAAAATAGAGTATAAATAAAATAAAATTTTGTTGTAGTCAAGATTTGAACCAAGGACCTTTTAAACACAAGTCTAGCGTTATAACCACTACACCACAATCTTTTTGTTAAAAAAGGTACATGATACATACTAGTTCTATTGTAGATACTTTCATGTTGGTGCTCCCTTCCGTCGGGGGGTCCTGGGCCATCGCATGGCCTGCCCTGGGCCAGGGCCGCCCCTGAAAATCTCTAAGATACCAATATTATTCCCTTCTGATGGGATTAAGAAAACACAAACCTATGTGGAAACAAATTATTTTAAACTTTTTCTACTAATTAATTACTATGCATGTTTTTTCAACTAATAAATTACTATGCACGTGGGAATAACATATTCCCCATCCGTAATGGTCAAATAGAGTCACATTCATTTTCCTATAAATTTTCTCAGCCAGCAGCAGTAAGAAGACCACAGTCCAAATTCAGAAGAATTAAAGGAAATGGAGAAATCTGCTCCAGTCTTGTTTTTCCTACTCATGCTCTCTTCCTCCTCATTCCTGATGTCAGTGGCGGCAGCGCCTGCGAAGAAAGAAACCTCACCAAAGTCCGACGACAACATCTACATTGTCTTCGTGGATCCTCCTAGCCCTCTTAGCCGTGAGGAGGACCTGGAGATGTTCAACATCAAGATCCTCACATCCCTTCTTCGGAGGTCCGTACGTTTATTTTCTAGGTTTATTTTTTTATTTGATTACGTTGCGATTACGATTACATTACAATGTGCTAAACGAGAGGCCTAGATTATCTAGTTTTGGAATATGAGCTCATTATATAGGGCTGCAAATGAGTCATGTCAAGCCAAGCCAAGCTTTCGTAAGCTTGAGCTTGGCTTGACTAAAATTAAGCTTGAGCTTGAGCTTGTTTATATAAAGCTTGAGCTTGGCTTGGTTTGAACTCGAACTTGGGTTGATAAGCAAGCTTGATTCAAGCTTGATGAACAAGCTCGATAAGTTCAAAATCAAGCTCGTTAAGCTTGATTTCCAACTCGCTTAACTATATTTCAAGCTCATTAAGCTCGATTTCAAGCTTAATTAGTTCGATTTTAAGCTAGTTATGTTTGAATTCAAGTACCTGTAATATTAACAATTTATTTATAAAATTTAATTAAATAAGTTTCTTAATATCTATGCACACAATCATATTGTTATACAAAGATATATAAAATTAGAATTCAACAAAGAACAAAGAATTTTTAAACAAGCTCCTAAACAAGTTTCTAAACGAGCCACAACTCACGAGGAGCTGAATACTTATGAGCTTGAGCTTGGCTCGTTTATTAAACAAGCTCGAAAATGAAGCTTGAGCTCAGCTTATTTACTAAACGAACCGAGCTCAAACGAGCTTTTATCGAGCCGAGCTTCGAGAACGACTTGGCTCATTTCCAGCCCTAAGCTCATATATATACCTTCTTCTTCTTCTCACTATTCAAATTTGCAGCGAAACCGCTGCGAAGGAGGCGTTGCTGTACCATTACACATTGATGGGTGCTTTCGCTGCCAAGCTCACTCCACAACAGTCTGTCGATATCTTGAGTAGGTTTTCTTCTCCTTTTCTTTCCTTCCTTGTTCCTTTTCTTTTGCATGGCTACTTTTAATTAGATGGGCTAAATTAATATATATATAGTTTGTAAGCTATATATGTTCATGTGATCTTGATGTTCCTGTGCTCTTGATCACAAGAGAGAGCAACAACTTAATTTCTGATAATTAACTAATTTCAATTAATTTTTGTGTTGCAGAGGTACCTGGTGTTATTCGAGTCTTTCCAAACGAGGAAAGAGTATTAAATTGATGGATCTTACTCCAAGGATTTAAACCAAAGTATGCTGATGAGCAATATATATTGATGTATATGAACAGAATGCATGTTATATTTGTCTAATATATTGCTTGTAAGATGCATGTTTTTGGACCTAAATAAAAGGAATCTGGGTTTTCTCTTAATTCCACTGTCAAACTGTAGTTTGATTAACCAGGAATTCTTATATATTGCCAGACAAGACTCCGGACTTGGAAAACCCGTCTTTTAGGGCAATTTTCAGGCTCAGTGTGACCCTACAAGAGGTCGAGATAGCGGATGACCCTCCACAGTCCACAGAAATTAGTTTCAGATAGATCAACCCAACCTCCAAGGCCAGTCTGATACCATGAGATGAGATACTGAAAAATGTCTAAAAAACTCGCCATATATATACTATATGGTTATTTACACCAACTCCCATATGCTTTATGTTTATTATGCGGACCTCTCCTATGCTTTATATTTTTAAGGGTTGTTAGCATAGTAATCTTTTACATAAAATATAAAATAATATAAGGGATGTCCGTGTAATAAATATAAAACATAGGAGAGGTCAGTATAATTATTTTAAAAATAAGAAAAGTCCATGCTATAAACATAAAATATAGGGGTGGTTAATGTAAATAATCCTATAGTATATGGTGCCACCGTTGTCTATATCAACTCGTCATTAGTCCAACATGACCAGTTGAATCATTAAGTATCAAGTTGAATCATTAAGTCTAGAGGACTACAACTGAAATTTTATAAGCAAATGAGGTACTGTAAGAAAGAATCGTTTGCACATATATGGTAAGAGCCTGTATCTCCATCGGTTCAGAATCACTTTTCCCAAGCCATGCATCTTTCAGCTCATCATAAGTAATTGTTCCCCTATATATTTATATTTCAGTAGTAAAATGGTTCTAATGTATCCCAAAAAACAGATTTAATTCTTAGCATATAATGTACTGGGAAAAATGTGTGAAAAAATATCAAAAAAAGAGAGGAGAGATGGTAATAAAATGGTTCGAGTATTTCATGTGCAAGGATAAACATAGTGTTACATATATATAATATATAATATATAAGTTTTTTGGAGGTCTATGAATTCATATATATATATATATATAGAGAAATGTTTGATTTACAACCAAACTTTTACAATCTTTTTACAACTTACATCCATTTGCTGACATGTGGGCCAGGCCACCACCTGGCCCACATGTCAGCAAATGGATGAGTGGTTGTAAGAAGGTTGTAAAAATTTAGTTGTAACTGTAGCATTGCTCATATATATATATATATATATATATATATATATATATATATATATATATATATATATATATATATATATATATAAGTTTTTTTTGGAGGTCTATGAATTCGGAATGCCTAGTGTGTCGGACCTATTGCACTCCTCAAAACCGACCATGCATGAACTTGAAATGGCACCAATAAGTTTAGTTTCTTGGGACATAGTTTGCAGTATCGGCTACGATTTGGCATGTCCTCAATCCGATACCGACCGATACTGACTGTAAAATCCATTTCCTATTAATAATAATAAAAAAAGCCAAACCAACTCTTCTCTCACCCGACCCCCCTTCACTCAGCAACCACCCCCCCCCCCCCCCCCCCCCCCCCCTCCGTTCACTCATTCTCCTTAAAATCCTCCCCCTCCACATTCACCCGACCCCTCGGTGCTCCGTCACAGCCTTCGGCAACCGCGCAACTTTTTGTTAAATTCACAGAACCATTCATGTTCCGGAATATCTAGTTTGGTTAGTTTCCTATTTAGATTCGCTAATAATTGTTAACATTTTAATTAGATGATTAGCGTTAATTGATAGATTAACAGATTTAGAATTATCGACTACGTTAATTAAGAATAATGGCGTATTAAGTTATTTCAATTATAATTTCACTATTGCCATAATTTTACTATTATCATTAATTAATAAATTTAGCTTCAAAATAATTAATTATATAGCAAAAACATACTTTAATATAGGAAATGACATTTTAAAGGCAAAAACCATATCTAATTATGTTTTAAGTAAAAATGTGTATTTTTCGTATTATTAACTGTTGTTTCTGTTAAATAAGTTTATGGATTGAAAACTAGAATTAATAACGTATATTTTTCTAATAAAACTGTAATTTTACTAAAATGAGGTTTATGTAAATTATTATTAAAAATGATTATTCTTTACTAAATAAATAGTATTAGTAAGATATTTCGTAAATGTTATTTAGAAAATAATTAAATTAGTTTTCAAATAATTTTGAGTTTTACGCGATATTTTTCTATTAAAATAAGTTACGATAAAAATCGCTATTACTTTTACAATATTCCAAAATATATTATTTTCCGCCCTATTTACAAAATACTAATAAAATAGTTTTACCAAAATATTACATATTTAAATTATTATTTTCTATAATAAAAACGAAAAATATTTATAATTAGCGTAGTTTTACGTTAGTGGCTTATTAGCAAATCTTGGAATAAGTTCTAAGGACAAATTTATATTAATGTAGGTTCGGATCCCTGAACCCTGCCCGATACCCTTCTAGCTGTTGCTTTCCACACCGAGGATACACCCAAGGCAAATTTCATATCTTTCATGTCTGCGTTTTATTTAATAATTAAATGTACTACATCAGTAAAATCATGTATTGTAGTGACACTGATTCACAGTGGATCCCTCTAGACTCCACATCGATGGATGGATTGATTGATTGACTCATTGACTCGGAGATTGATTGGGGGAGTAGTATAACATCTGTGACTGTGAAACCCAGAATTTTAGGATTAATGAATTATTGGATTTGTATTGTAATATTAGTTTAGTTATTTATTATTATTATTACTATTATTATTATTATTATATATTATTATTTAGTCGGATTTAGGAAAAAAAATGTTAAATTAAAATTATCGTTGATTTTTGATTGTGGCCCCGTCCCGGTCCCGAGTCCGGACTCCGAACCCGAGTTCGAACCCGGTTTTCCGAAACCCGATCCCGATCCAATTCTTTATTTCCTTGGAAATCCTAGTTAATTATCTATTATTATTCTTTTATATATATATATATATATATATATATATATATATATATATATATATATATATATATATATATATATATATCCTGGTCACCCACGACCAGGCCATCCCTGCCTATTCTCCTGCCCCCTTTCTCCTCTACTCCACAAGTTATTTTCCCACCTTCCCTTTTAATAGGCCACCATCACCACTCACTCCAGCACACTTTCCCTTCCTCATTTCTCCTTAACTAAACTCACACCACCACTTCCATTCCAACTCTCTCTCTCTCTCTCTCTCTCTCTCTCTCTCTCTCTCAAATTCTTCCCCAAGCCTCACCGCCGACCCCGAGCCCCGATCTCCGGCCAGCAACCGCGCAGCTCCGCCCAACTCCAGCCCCGCGTCCCGCCGAGTCCCGCGCGACCCCGACCTCCCCCGGCCGCGTCCAGCGCCGCCGGCGCCCTCCCCGCGTGGCCTCCCTATCCGCTGGTGCTCCGTGCTCGTGTGTGGATTGCGCAGCCGTACCCCGACGAGGCGTCGTCCCGAGTCCGAGGCTACCCTTCGGATTCCGTCATCAAGCTTTTGGTAATTTCTGTGTAAACACAGTAGTTCGTCCCTCCCGTCGTGATGTCTATGATGATTTTGGTCCCCGATTTTCTTCCGGGAATTCGGTATTTGTAGACGTAACATTTTCGGATTTTTCGAAAATGCTTTCTGTGATTTCATTCTCGGAATTTTCGAGAATCTTTCCGAAAAATTTCTGGAACTTGTTTATTTCGGATTTTCGGGATGTTCTGGACTTATTTTGTTTTCTGTGGTTATGGATTCGGAATTTCCGAAAATCCTTCGAAAATAGCTTCTGGAATTATTTTTGGGTTATTTTTTTCTAATTCGGGTTTTCCAAATTATAATGCTTTGGTATTTCCGATTTAGTTTCGGGATTGCCGATTATACTTCGGATTTTCCGATTACGTTTCGGAAATATGTTTATGGTGTATTTTTGTATAAAAAAAAGGATTTTTCCTGGTTTGGGATATATTTGTGTGTTGTTGGCAAATTTTTCAGTTTTGGGTTATCCCAAATATAGAGGGAATGCTGCCCAAATTTGTATAAATTTTATAAATAAATTTTTGGGAATATTTATTAATTGGATTATTGGGCGACGACCGTACTGGTCCGTGAGCCCTAGCGAAATACAAACGAAACCGGTTTTACCCGGACGTTGAGGCATTAGCTAAAAATAGTGACGATTAGACCAAGTCTGAGACTCCTAAGATTTAATTCAATTTATTTATTAGTTTTGTTTTCAGTATTTAAAATACGGGACATTTTTCAGAGCTAACTAATTTTTCTCTAATTTCATTTATGTAAAGTTTGTAAGGGCATAAGCCCAGATTTCTATTTTTGTTAGTTGTGCCCCTGTATTGTGTAGTCTAGGTTTTTCATTTCTTTTCTGGGTTAATTTTCATTTCTTTTCTGGATTGATTTTTATTTCTTTTCTGGGTTGGTTTTCATATTTGGACGCGTAAATTATAATTAGGATATTAATTATTTTGTATAAAATTAATAAAGATTTTTTCAAGTTAATTAAATGAATAAAATATTAGCAAGATAACAAGTTCATGTTTTATCACTAGAAGAAAACTAGTTTATATATATATTACAAAAATACAAAATTTTCCTAAGTTAAACTGTAATTGCTATTTTTTTCCAATTAACTGAATTAACCGGTTTAACAAAATAATTGACAACGCACGTAGCTTGCGACGTAAAGCGTTACAGTTGGTTAAATAAAAGAACTTAAAATTCGACTAGGACACTACTACTAGAGATTGTAACTAGCACACCTAGAATGGCTACAATTTTGGTTCTAAGTCAAGTTCTCCAACTGAAGGATTTCCAAGGACGGTACTAACTTCTTTTCCGGAACCGTCATCGTACTCCAGTCATAAATAAAGGCAAGTTACGGTTATATTTTCTTGTATTTTATTTAGTAATTGTCTAGCTGCATGTTTAAACCACATTGCTACACGGATTCAGATATTGATTGATTGATTGTGGGGATTGGGAGAATAGTGTAACGTTTATGGCCAATACCCCTCATATTGCATATTGTGCGAGCTTACCCCTCTTACACACGGGGATAAGCCGTATCGCGTCGCTAGGACGCTATTGTATAATCCAAGCCAGTCATAGATGATTACACATTCAAATCACATTGTTTTCAATTGTAGAATGCTGAAAAATATTGTTTAAACTGTTTAGCCTGCACTTTTTTATTATTACTTGAAATATGAGTTACATATTCGTACTTGCTCCCTCCTGATTGGAGACAACATTTTTAGGTGATATTGAGGATGCTGAGCTATTGTACAATAGCTATTATGACCCGGTTCTGTATCCTGTGGTGTTGCCAGAGTCCCCCTTGGAGGACGCAGGACCTGAGGTCGACGAGCCGACCGCTTAGCTAGTCGTTTCCAGTTTTTTTTTTTAGTTTTGTTGTTTTGGAATTTTGTTTAATTTGAATTCAGCATTTTTATTTCAGTTCTTACTTTCCAGTTGTACTCTTCAAATGTTGAATAAATTTTAAAATTTTCGTATATTCAGTTGTGACAAATGTATAGATGTTGTTGGGAATACCTGCTAGAACAGCTTACTGCCGCCGTCTCACAACGGTGCATGCTGGGCATGATCCGGTTCGACCCAATTATTTGGGATCGGGTCGTGACAGTGACCAAAGCCATTGTTTACCGAATATTATCTCTCTCGTGCTAACCCCTACCGCACAGGGCGTTGAGCCGTACCGTATGCTATCGTTTTGGCCAAAACGCTAGTATACATATTGCCTCTATCCAGCCGGTCACAGATTTGTTATATACTCAAAAGCACTATTGTAGATTGCATCATTGTAGCTTCTAGAATATTGTCTGCTGTCTTTTTATTATTATTTAGCAAAAATATATAATGTTTTCTAAACTGTCTTGCATTCATTTATTATTATTTAGAATGTTAGATGTGGAAATTAGGGGTGAGCAAATACCGACCGATACCGAAAAATCGACCGAACACCGATGAAAAATATTCCGAAAAATCGAACCGAAATTATGTACCGATATCGAATTGCCGAACCGACTAAATTACGGTATAATGGTAATGGTAACGGTTTGAGTGTAATACCATACCGAAAATACCGAACCAAACCGATTCACACACACACACATTTTTTAATGTTGTTCATGATTAATTTTACACTACTCATTTTTATTTTTATCTTTGTTTTGGTTGGTTTCCTAGAACTTGGAATGGATTTTAGTTGACTTGATTTTATGTTAAGAATGCTAAGAATTGAGTTTTTGATCTTTTGAGCTTATGTTTTTGTGTTCTCATAGAATTTTGAAATGAATTTTGGTTACTTAAACTTATACTAAAGATTAAACTTAGTGACCGCGTTTGATATTTTAAGCTCATTTTTAGGTGTTTGCGACTTGTTACATATTGTTCTAATAATTTTGATTAATTGTTTGGTTGGTAGAGGCTTAGCTTTAAAATTAATGCTTCCAAAAAAGTAAAATATATATATATTATAGGTTAAGAGGTTCTACAATATTAAGTGTGTTAATTGATCAAATATTAATTGGTAAAATACCGATACCGAACAAAAACCGACCGAATACCGATTTAACCGAAACCGAAAAAACCGATTCTAAATGGTACGATATTGGTATTGATTTTTCAAATACTGATTTAAAAGAATACCGAAAAAATCGACCAAATACCGACCGATTATACCGACGCTCACCCCTAGTGGAAATATGTTCATGCTCCCTCCTGACTGGAGACCAACATTTTTAGGTGTCTGCGACGACGAGGATCTCGCCTTTAGCTTTTTCTACGGACCTGGTTCGAACCCTGACGAGGTAGTTGAACCCGACCAAGGAGCCCCAGAATTTTAGTTGTACCATTGATTTAGTTATTTTCTTTTTAGTTGTAATAAAGACCAATGTAATAATTGAATGATTTTTGTTTGCTTATATTTTTCATTCCAGACCTTTAGTAATGTTCCAGATTTAATAAAAGTTATTCTTTTTTCCGCTTTAGATTTTGTCTGCTTGTGTTTATTGCTTGATACAGCTTAGTGCCGCCGTCTCACAACGGTGCAGGCTGAGCATGATCCGACTGGACCCATTATATTGGGATCAGATAGTGACACTGACCGATACCGACATTGGGAGTCTCTTTTCTGGTCAATTTGACAAAAAAATTGAACGAAAAAGACCGATCAGCAAGGGCATAAAAGCATAATAATGTTGTAAAAGGATGTAAATGAAAAAAAAAAAAACTTATTGATCGCATGTAAACCAAGCGGCTAGGGTGGCTACTGTTTCATTTACTTTCAAAAATACTAAGAAACAACAGTGGAAATACTTAAAATTATGCCTAAATGTATGAATATATTTTCTGAAATAGTAATAATTTATTAATAATTATTTGTTTTTCGATACCAAAAAAAAAAATGATACTCCGATCTGAAATTGTCGATATCGTCGATCCCGATATCGATACTTAGAGAAATTGTCCGATACCGATTCCGATATCGATACTATGAACGTTGCTTACGGGCACGATTCCATGAGATATGTTAGATATTTTGGGTTTAATCATTCTAACAATTTTAATATAATATATAGATGTTTGTACAATATCACAAAACCCATTCCTTGTGATGCATATTTTTCTTTAAATAGAAATATTGACAAATCTAAAACCGATCTCGCTATCAAATTAAGTCAAGACAAACAAGAACAACATGACTTTCATCATTTTCTTTTATAAAGTTTATTGAATAAGTAATTAATAAATACTTGTATGGGTGAACCCTTTCTAACTTGTTAGTGGTGAATCCTTTCTACCTCCTGGCTCTCTTTATGCTTCTTCTAAAACTACAGAGGTAGAAGAAGTTTCAAAAAATTTAAGTTCCACTACATTTTTGGATGGCAATGGTGGGCTGCTATATATAGGACATTAAAGACTGAGCGGAATATGAATGCTTAAATTCTGTCAAACCGACTGGCAAAATGTATTGGCACTTCCAAAAATTTTAAACTCTTTCTCGATCTGACATAATATGAACTTGCTTGAATTCCGTCAAACCGGCTGGCAAAATGTATTGGCAGTTCCAAAATTTTCAAACTCTTTCTTCCTCTGCTCATTTCTCTAAAGTTTTTCAACCATTTTTTTTTTCTTCTGTTAAAACTGTTATTAGACAAGATTATAACCATCAACTAATCATATAAAATATGGATGTCCTAACTAACAAGTTTTGATATAGCACGGAACTTTTGTACACGCTACATCGCATGTCTTGTGGGTCCACTGCCTCCACCTCCAACCATTTTTATAATTGAAGGAATAATACGCCATTGTAGCTCAATCCACCGATCTTTCTGCCACCAAATCAGGATCTTATGCTTTTCCTTGGTAACCACAAGGGTCACACGAGTTCGACATGGTCAAGATTGAAATATAGAAGTAGTTGGATGTGTATGAATATGACATGTCCGTGTCATCTGTATGATAAAAGAGAGTAGTTTTTTCTGACAACATAATTGTCACGATATATCTTACAATAATTATTATTATAAATATTAACTATATATTTAACATTATCTTAATTGATGCACGGATCCAAATTCTGGCGGTCGAGGGAGCGGAGGCACGCGGTGGAGAGGGAGCAGCCAAGGGAGGACGCGGGAGGAGAGAGGGTGGTGGGACTCCGGCTGCCACGGCGGTAGGGGAAGCGGAGGCACGCGGCGGGGAGGAGGCATCAAAAAGGGGGGAGGGGGAAGAGGGGAGGACACGGAGAAGAAGAAGAGGGTATTTTCATAAAAAAAAATGGTCAAAACAGTTGACCGTTAGTGGAGGACAATTTCTGTCAAAAGTGGGAGTACCTTACATTATTGTAATTGTGTATGGTGCACCTTGAATTAGAATAAAAAAAAGTGGGGTGTCACTCAAATTTTCTCTTATAGAAAAGGTGACGTGTTTGATACATGATTTTGAAACATCAAATCTGCTTAAATTGGAAAATCTCTAAGATATCAATATTATTCCCTTCTGTTGGGATTAAGAAAACACACCGAAACAAATTACTTTTAACTTTTCTACTAATTAATTACTATGCATGGTGGGAATAACATATTCCCCATCCGTAAGGGTCAAATAGACATTCATTTTTTCCTATAAATTTCCTCAGAGCCAGCAGCAGGAAGAAGACCACAATCCAAATTCAGAAGAATTAAAGGAAATGGAGAAATCTGCTTCAGTCTTCTTTTTCCTACTCGTGCTCTCTTCCTCCTCAATCCTGATGTCAGTGGCAGCTGCAGCGCCTGCGAAGGAAGAAACCTCACCAAAGTCCGACGACGACGTCGTCTACATTGTCTTTGTGGATCCTCCTAGCCCTCTTAGCCGTGAGGAGGACCTGGAGACGTTCAACATCAAGATCCTCACATCCCTTCTTCGGAGGTCCGTACGTTTAATTTCTGGGCTTAATTAGCATTACGCCTCGTTTCGTACACTCTGATGTAATTAATCGTAATCGCAATGTAATCAAATGGAATTTTTTTTATTTGATTGCATTGCGATTACGATTACATTACAGTAGTGAACCAAACGGAGTCTTAGAGTTTATAGTTCTTCTTCCCGCTATCATATTTGCAGCGAAACCGCTGCGAAGGAGGCGTTGGTGTACCATTACACATTGATGGGTGCTTTCGCTGCCAAGCTCACTCCACAACAGTCTGTCGATATCTTGAGTAGGTTTTCTTCTCCTAATTTTTTCTTACTTGTTCCTTTTCTTTTGCATGGCTACTTTTAATTAGATGGGCTAAATTAATATATAGTTTCTAAGCTATATATGTTCATGTGCTCTTGATGTTCCTGTGCTCTTAATCACAAGAGAGAAAAAAACAACTTAATTAATTTCTGATACTAATTTTAATTACTTCTTGTGTTGCAGAGGTACCTGGTGTTATTGGAGTCTTTCCAAACGAGGAAGGAGGATTTAATTGATGGATCTTACTCCAAGGATTTAAACCAAAGTATGCTGATGAGCAATATATATATATTGATGTACTGTACATGAACAGAATGCATGTTACATTTGTCTTGTATTGCTTGTAATATGCAAGTTTGTTGAGCTTTTTGGACCTAAATAAAGGAATCTGGATTGTCTTAATTCCACTGTCAAACCATCCAGTTTGATTAACCAGCAATTCTCATACCATTCAAGGCCGGCCCAGGGTGATTAAGCCATACAAGACTTCGGACTTGGGCAAACCGTCTTCTTAGGGCAACCCTCAGGCTCAGTGTGACCCTACAAGAGGTCGGGATAACGGGTGACCCTCCGGACCAAAATTAGTTTCAGATAGATCAACCCAACCTCCGAGGACAGCCCTGATACCAACATGAGATACTGAAAAATGTCTAAGAAACTCACCATATATATACTATATGGTTATTTACACCAACTCCCATATGTTTTATGTTTATTATACGGACCTCCCCTATGCTTTATGTTTTTAGGGGTGGTTAGATAGCATAGTAACCCTTTACATAAAATATAAAACAATATAGGAGAGATCCGTATAATAAACATAAAACATAGGAGCTAGATTAGTGTAACTGTGTAATTAATTTCAAGATAAGAGAAATCCGTGTTATAAACATAAAATATAGGGAAGGTTAATGTAAATAATCCTATACTATATGGTGCCACTGTTGTCTATATATATATATCAACTCGTCATTAGTCCAACATGACCAGATGAATCATTAAGTCTCGAGTTGAATCATTAAGTCTCAAGGACTACAACTGAAATTTTATAAGCAAATGAAAGAATCGTTTGGTCATATATGGTAAGAGCCTGTATCTCCATCAGTTCAGAATCACACTTCCCATCATAAGTAATTGTTTTCCTATATATTTATAGAATAATGCTATTTGTACCTCCAAATTGTACTTCTAAACTGTCTCTCCTTACGTGGCAGCTGACGTGATATGTTGATGTGGCAGCTGGCATGGCAAATTTTAAAATTAAAATTCAAATTAACATTAAAATAAATGTTAACATTAAAATTAAAATTAATATTATCGTTAACATTAACAATAATATTTATATTAACATTAATATTAATATTAACATTAAATTAACATTAATTAATATTAACATTAAATTAATATGGACAAAATTGGGTAATTAACTTTTTGGGTTAAAATTTGCCATGTCATCGGTCATGTCAGATGACACATAATATTATTTAACATGCCACGTCAACTGCCACATAAGGAGAAATGTATTGGAGGTACGAATAGCATTACTCATATTTATATTTCAGTAGTAAAATGGTTCTAATGTGTCCCAAAAGAAAAATTAATTTTTAGCATTTAATGTAGAAAAAAAGTGTGAAAAAATATCAAAAAAAAAAGAAGGAAAGAAGAAGAGAGATGGTAATAAAATGGTTCGAGTATTTCATATACAAGGATAAATATAGTTATATATATATATATAAATAAATATAAAATATATACATATAAGTTTTTTTTTAGGCCTATGAATTCGGAACGCCTAGTGCGTCACACCTATTGCACTCCTCAAAAACGACCCTGAACTTGAAATGGTACCAATAAAGTTTAGTTTCTTAGGGCATAGTTTGCACTATATATCGGCCGATACCAGTACAATTTGGCATGTCCCCAATTCGATACCGACCGATATTGACAGATATCGACATTGAGGGTCTCTTTTCCAGTCAATTCTGCAAAAAATATTGAATGAAAAAGACCAATTAACAAGGGCATAAAAGAATAATAACGTTGTAAAAGCATGTAAATGAAAAAAAAAAAACTTATCGATCGCATGTAAACCAATCGGCAAGGGTGGCTACTATTTCATTTACTTTCAAAAATACTAAGAAATAACACTGAAAATACTTAAAATTATGCCTGAACGAATGAATATATTTTCTGAAATGTTAATAATTTATTAATAACTATTTGCTTTTCGATACCAAAAAATATGATACTCCCATCCGAAACTGTCGATATTGCCGATATCGTCGATTCCGATACTCATAGAAATTGTTCGATACTGATTCCGATATCGGTACTATAAACCTTGCTTAGGGGCACGATTCCACGAGATGTTAGATATTTTGGATTTAATCATTCTAACTATTTTAATATAATATATAGATGTTTGTGCAATATCACAATACCCACAAATGATCTCTAGCCTAGTGGTTAAGAGAGATGCATGCGGCCCGAGTGGTTAGGAGTTCGAATTCCAGTGTGAGCGATTCCAGAAACAATAAAAAAAAAAAAACACAAAACCCATTCTTGTGATGCATATTTTTCTAGATAGAAATATTGACAAATCTAAAACCAATCTCGCTATCAAAGTCGAGACAAACAAGAACACCATGACTTTCATCATTTTCTTTTATAAAGTTTACATTTCTTCAGTAAATCCATTAAAGTTATTGATAATCTAATTTGACTTGTCTTCTTCCATTGTGTTAGCAGATTATCATATCATCTAACATAGTCAGATAGTATTGCTAGTTGTCAATTTTAAAATATATATATACATATAGGGAGTAGCTTTCTGTCAATTGACTTTAGTATTAATTACCAAAAATTGAAATGCTGCTGGCTTTGTCAATTTCCTTCCACTAAGCACAATCTCTCAAAGAGACCTTATCCAAAACACATATAAGGAAATAAATATAGACAAATGGAGGCATGGCATGCATACCTTTTTCTAGTGGAATAACACCAAGGGGCAGATCATTTGAGCTATACCTATGACACACTAATGGCATCATTGCTAATGCTTTAGTGGCCTTCAATAATCTTCTAGAGTTGTGACCACCAAAGTATCTCTAATGTCACAGCCAAGCAGGGTCTGCCTAGGGCACGAACGAGATGGACGACCATCCTAGACTTTAGTTTTGGAAGGTCCCATAATTTTAAAATAGACTAGATAAATCATATAAAAAATTAAACAAAGTTTCAATCTGGAAACAACAAAAAAGTCAGCAATCCAATCTGAAAAAAAAATAATCGCTTGATTGATGATTTTGATAGCTTAATTGATTATTTTGCTTGTAAAAATGCTATAATAAAATTTTATTTATGTGAAAAAATGACCAAAATTCTATATTTTATCATAGGTCCCATAAATCATAGGACCGGCCCTGCAGCCAAGCAAAACTTCCTCAATTTCTAAATGAAGCTGTAATTACCAAGAAAGTTTTTACAATACCCACGGATTTTTTAAAGAAGGTTACCAAAAGTTCTAAAATTTACAAAGGAAGTTATAAATTTATATTTTTAGAAACGGTAATAAATTGAGGATAGTTTTGGTAACACATGAGACATTGTAAAAGCCTTTTTGGCAATTGCAATTCTCTTTCTAAATCAGTCCGACTATATAAACTCAAATAGGAACTTACAATATGGTTATGATGTGCATGTGGCATCCTTTTTTTGCATTTAGGTCCTTAGTTTTTCTTATTTAGGTCTTTGAAAAAAAATCAAGAAATAAGATATATGTAATCCAACGATTATTAATGGCCGAGTCTTTAAATTTAAGAACTCATGAGTTCCTCTAGGATTTTTGGTTCTTAAAATGCTTTTGTGCATAAGATACACTCTTATTCTCGGAATGAGGAAAGCCCAAGTGAGAAGTTGGTGACTTCCAAAAACATAGTGATCCTTGGCAATGAAAGAGAAGCCAGAGATGGCTAATTAGCCGCCTATCAACAAAAGTCTTGATAAAAGTGGCCTACACGGAATTAGATGGGCAAAATATTTTTCAAATTAGGCTGTGTTTGATTGGGCTTTTTTTCCATGGAAAATATTTCCATCAGTAGTGTTTGATAGCATATATTTTCCATGGAATTATTTTCCAAAAAACTATCATTTTCCATATTTTCATCTAAAATAGTGGAAAACGAAACTTGTCCAATCCATAGGAAAATATCATTTTTCATGGAAAATAATTATTTTTCGTAGAAAATAATGACAATCAAACACCCAAATTAAGTTTTCCATAGAATTTTTTTAAAATTACATGAAATTATTTTCCTAGGAAAATAATTCCATGGAATTAATTTTTTTTCCACATATTTTCCACCTTGCAATCAAACGCACCCTTAAAGTATATATTCATGATGTGCTCTTGATGGATGAATAAGAATATTGGTCGTTGTCTCTATATGTTCATGTGCTAGCTCTTGAACAAGAGAGATCTCTTGTTCACAACTTAATTTCTGATACTAATTTTACTTCTAATATGTTGCAGAGGTACCTGGTGTTCTTAAAAAATTTCCAAACAGGGTTGGAGGATTTGACGATCCCGTTGATTAATTCCGGCATAACTACCAATGGATAGGGATATGGATCTTATTATTCAGAGAAAACCAAACTAAACTATGCTATATAATTGAAGCAATGGGTAATTGTGGTGAACTTGTCTCCACTAGGGCTCGAACTCCGACCACTTGGGCCGCATGCATCTCTCTTAACCACTAGGCTAGAGGTCATTTGCTATATATATGAAGTGGTGAGCACACTGGTACCTGGGCAGCTGGGTGGTGTTCGAGCCACGAGTCCGTTAGGAGAGTAGGTGTGTGTGAGTAATATATATATATATATGGCGACGACGGAAGCGGAAGCAAACCCTAGCTCTGCTAGGGCATCACCAAATCGAAGCGAGGAGGCGGCCAACCGACCTCCGGACCGGGGGAAAGGCAAGGGGGTGGCGGCGGCGTCCGGCGACGACCGACTGGAGGCGGGCGGCGGCGGCCGGCCGCCGGAAAAGCTGAACGCTGCTGCTGCTCGTGCGCGGGCGCACGCTGGCGGCCAGAGAGGCGGCCAGGGGGGTCCGGCGAACCCCCCCCGGGGCGGGCGGATGCCGGCGACCCACCCCAGGTGGGGGGGGGGGGGTGGCCGGGGAGGGCTGCGGACGGCGGCGACGCCACCGAGCACGGATTCGGCCGGTGGTTCGACGGCGGTTGCTCCGGGGGGCTCCTCTATGGTGTTCACCGCCCAAAGGGCATCGACTGGATCGGAGGATGGACAGAGTGAGGAGGGGGCTTGGACCACGGTTCAAAATCGGAGGGTAAGGTGTAGTGCCCCGCTCCCGTTGGGGCGAAGCACTATGTAATAGGCTCGTGCCAAGTCAGACATGGTCGGGAACATAGATGGCTAGTCTGACTCGGCGACGAGTTTGGTATACAAAAACCATGGCATCAATAAAATCGATTTGGAAGAGTGATATGAGTACCGTTCCAACTAATGGATCGACTACTGTTGGAATGAGTCCTAGATGCGGTAGGCGGCGTCTTGGCGAAGGAACTCTAAAGGGAGCGACGCAACCCGTCTGCCGTTGGTTTTATTGGTTTTCTTGGCTTTCTGAACAAATTGTTGCGTGGATTTGATAGTGTGCTTTCGCGTCGATTTCTGAATGCGTCTTTGGGAATTTCGAAGGAAGGATTGAAGGAAGGGTTCTAATTCGATGCTCGTGCCATTGCAGGAGTTCGTGTAACTAACGCTTGACCGTCGTGAAGCGTTCTCCTACTCTCGGCGCAATCTCCTTAGGTGGGTGGTTCTTCGGCCCCTTCTTTTCTACTCCTTCCCGCCAACTAAATTCTTAAAGTTCAACGTTCAAATCGATGATGCTAACGGGATGTATGCTTGCCACTAAGATCAAGAGCTCGGGATAATATATCAACCTAGAAAAGTTAACTCTGAATCGATAAGTTCACACCAAGTAAGAAAGATAAATTCTAAAAAAGAGATAGAATATATTTCATGCCATGCAAAACACAACTATGAAAACCTTGGTGGCGGTACATCATGCTTCGGAGAATTTGGTGCCTACGGGATACTAAATCAGAACGTACGGTTTCGGGGGAAAGGACCCTTGCGCGAGTAGGAATGATTATGTGATTTGATAACGGTTACGCTATGCAATTTACTTCATACATATTAATTAAACTGTTCATACATTCGCATGGTCAAGGACGACTTGTGCACAAGGTGAGCTTTCCTCGAGACGGTACCCGGGGCCCTGGGACCGAATCGGCCTAGGAGGAAATTATGGAAATCGTGCTTCGGCGCGAGGCATTGCGAGACCTCCAGTTAGGCTTGCTACCTGGACTGGAGGGCGCGTCGCAAGGCTACGTAATCGTCCTTCATGGTGTCGATATCACCAATGACCGCATATAGGATAGATTGCATGCTCACCTATTGTCTTGTGCAGGTGGTAAGTATCATGTATATTTTGTGCAGGAAAGGAGCACGGCCGTGGTAAGAATGCTCTTAAATGGGTTATGTTGTTATCGTTTAAAATGTGCCTTCGATATGAAATGCAACTCATATAGTTCTAAATAGAAAGATCACTTCGTATGCCTGAATCCTTAATAAGCAGTGTCGGTTTACACGAGTGGGTTCGTCCCATCCACTAGCAAGTGTGCTAACCCCCAACTTCCCAGGTAACGAGCGTGCTGCGGGAGCTCGAGACTAAGCTGGAGCTGAAGAACGGGAGGCGGCACGAAGCTCTCCTATTTTGAAGTATTTTGATGCCCAATTCAGACCGAAGACTTTTGTTCAAATGTATAAAGGGGCATGAATGTATGGAACGCCGAGGATTATTTCAAGACGAGCTTGTCGACAGCTTTCTTTTGTGTTTCAAAGATGTAGCCGCAACAGCATATATATGTAATGTAAATATGACCTTGCACATATTTTGCAAGTTTATGAATGAAAAGCTAAGTTTCTTCCTATGCTATGTTTTCAACTCTCTGCACTGTTTAATTTCAACGCGTCGAGTCAAAAAGGAATTTCCAATTACACATCCTTGCCTTGTGCAAGTCCATTCAGACTTGCACGGCATCACGTCCCGACCCGTGGGGATCGATTTATATCGAGTCAAGGCGATGGCGACCGATTCGGCGAGTCGGGGCGTGACAAGTTGGTATCAGAGCACGGTTCACACCTCGGACCTTCCAAAATGCTTTCTTTAGATGATGCCGTTGCGATTTTTCAAAAAAAAACTATGCTTTTCGACATATGCGGCCTGAAATAATCGTTCCATACATATAAGCCCGTAGATATTTTGAGAATACTAACGGGTTTGCTCAATTTTGTAGGAATGACGGAAAGACTGGGTGTCCCCACATTGATTAGCACCGATAGCACCGAAGGTGCGATGCCTAGCGAATCGGCCATGGAGCGACTACTACGCCTCATGGAACTCCAACAACGTCAGTCAGAGATGCAGCAACGACAGCTGCAGGAACAGATCCAGGCCCAGGTCAGCGCCCAACAAAAGCAAATGGACGCCCTGACCAGGATCGTGAGTACCATAGCGACACAACAGAACTCGACGACCGTCATGTCCGAGGAAGAAGTGCAAGCCGAAAAGATAAAACATGTGTCTTCCTCCTCCCTGCTCAAGATGACCAAGTTTAAGAAAATGAACCCGCCGGACTTCAACGGTCGAGCAGAGCCTGACGAAGTCATGGGGTGGCTAGTGAAGATTGAGAGTCTGTTCACTCTCCTCAACATCAAGGGGTCCAAGAAAGTCGGGTGCGCAGCGTTGCAGCTCAACTTGAGGGCCTACGACTGGTGGGAGGCGAAGAAACAGGAACTCCAAGAGTCCAACCCCAGCGCCAAGATCTCGTGGGAGACGTTCAAACGGGCCTTCCTCGAACAATACATCCCTCATGCCCTTTGTCGACAGAAGGAAGAGGAATTCATGTCCTTGAAGCAAGGAAACTTGTCCGTTGAAGACTATGATGCGAAGTTCGCAAAGCTAGCGAAGTTTGCCGGGGCTTTTCTGCCGAACGCAGAGGCGTGGTGCGAGCGCTTCCAGCAAGGCCTAAACGAAAATTTGCGTCGGAACGTCATGAACCAGAGATGCCAGACGTACAGAGAATCATATAACGCCGCTCTTGATATGGAGCGGGTCTTCGGTCGAGCATCGCAGAAGGGCGGATCAAGCATCCGCAACAACTTCAACAAGCGTCCTAACGACGTAGGAGGATCTGGTGCGCCAAAGCGCCAGAACACGACCGAGTATCGGGGGCCTCACCCAGGCGTACGTTGCCATCGCTGCGGCAAGATGGGACATCTGGCGGTCGATTGTCGAGGGGGATGCTTCAAGTGTGGCCAGCTAGGTCACAAGGCGGTAGATTGTCGAATGGGGAGGGCGAACCAACATCCACCAAGGGACGTCCAGAACCAGAACAGGGCGCCTCCCGCCCATGGCGCAAACGCGGTACCCGTGAACCCCCAAAATCGCCAAGGGGCGCAAGGCCGAGTCTACGCACTAACGCGGGACGAAGCCTATGCGTCCGACACTGTCGTGACAGGTATACTACTCTATAAAAATTTGCCTGCTAGAGTATTGTTCGATTCGGGTGCAACGCATAGTTTCATATCAGCCGACTTTGTAAAAGAAAATGAATTACCTATGCAACTTTTAGATATGAATCTTAGCGTTAGCACTCCATCGGGAGTAGATATGCTTGCCACTCATATTTGTAGGGACGGTTATATATGCATCGGAGGGAGGAATCTATCCTTGGAAGTTATCGTCCTCGACGTCAAGGAGTACGATATAATCCTCGGCATGGATTGGTTGGGTGCATGCCACGCAACGATCGAGTGCGCGGAGAAGAGAGTTGTGTTCCGCCTTCCGGGCGAAACCGAGTTCTCCTATTCGTGCGGAGCAGCATCAAAGTCGGCAATGGTGATATCGGCAATTTCGGCAAGGCGTATGTTGCATTTCGGGTGCAGCGGATACCTAGCATCAGTTCGAGACACGAGAACGGAGATTGCAAGCACGGCCCAGACTGAAGTCGTAGCAGAATTTCCTGATGTGTTCCCAGACGAGTTGCCAGGGATGCCGTCGGACCGAGAGATAGAATTCAGCATCGACACCTTCCCGAACACCCGACCGATATCCAAAGCACCCTATCGAATGGCGCCGGCAGAGCTGAAGGAACTGAAGGCACAACTACAAGAGTTACTAGATCGCGGATACATTCGCCCTAGTGTCTCCCCGTGGGGTGCCCCAGTGTTGTTTGTGAGGAAAAAGGATGGATCGATGCGGCTGTGCATCGATTATCGGGAACTCAACAAAGCCACGGTACGAAACAAGTATCCGTTACCGAGAATAGATGATCTGTTTGACCAGCTACAAGGGGCGACGGTGTTTTCCAAGATTGATCTTCGCTCAGGCTACCATCAATTGAAGATCAAGTCCGAAGACGTGCCGAAGTCCGCCTTCCGAACCCGATATGGTCACTACAAATTTTTAGTCATGCCTTTCGGCTTGACCAACGCTCCTGCCGCGTTCATGGATCTAATGAACCGGGTGTTCCGACCGTTCATAGACAAATTTGTCGTTATATTCATCGACGACATTCTCATATATTCGAAGAGCAAGGACGAGCACGTGGAACACTTGAAGACGGTGCTACAGACTCTGCGTGAACATCAACTCTACGCTAAGCTAAGCAAGTGCGAGTTCTGGATGAACAGCGTGACGTTCCTTGGGCACGTTGTCTCCGCTGAAGGCGTCACGGTGGACCCAAAGAAGATTGAAGCAATAGTCGAATGGAAGCGGCCTACCTCAGCAGGCGACATCCGAAGTTTCCTCGGCTTGGCGGGCTACTACCGTAGATTCGTAAAAGATTTTGCCAAAATTGCGTCGCCTCTGACTCGCCTCACCCAAAAGGGAGTCGCATTCGAGTGGAACGACGCCTGCGAATCGAGTTTCCAAGAGTTGAAGAACACTACACCAAAACAAGGTTTTCCTAACACATAATTTTTTCAAATCCTAACGGTTTTTTACCATTACAATTTCCTAACGATAGAAAACCGTTGGCAATTAAAAAAACCGTTAGTATAAATATCAAAAAAATTAAATTTAAATTTTATAACACATGGTATATTTTTAGCAACGGTTATAACCATTATTAAAATTAATAGAAATAAAAATATTAAAAGTTTGTGTCACCTGAGTTTCACGTGTTAGAAGTGGAAGTGTTAGGATAGAAATGATTCCAAATCTTCACTTTCTATTCCCCGATCCTCTTCTCCCTCTCCATTTATCATCCTTCAATCGGGAACCCTATAGGCGGCTATAGCCACCAAAGGCAACAGAGACAACCGAAACATAGATGGGAAGGACCTTCGTCGAGGTTAGACATTGACGCTCGTCATCAGAGGCAACATAGACAATCGAAACCCTAGTCAGGAAGCGTCCTTGGTTGAGATCAGACACCGGAGTTCAGAGTTCCAGTTGAGGTACGACGACAATACTCGCTTGGAGCAAGACCTCGAGTGGTTCATAAACAAAATCATCTCCAAATTATTTTCATTTATTGCAATTCAAAAATTTCTGACTCTTTGAAATTCTTCATCATCTCCTCCAATGGCAGGTGTTTATTTTTGACTAGAGGAAGAATAATTTTGCAATATTTCTAATAATGGATTCTGATTCTTGCAGATGCTAAAATCAACACAACTAATGGGTGAGGCCATGAAAGGATGGAAATGGTGAGCGAGGTGGTGATGGCAGATACAATAGATGATGCCTTAGAGGGGGATGAAATCTTATTATAGTGGATGGCATATTGTCCAACTTCTCTTATGTTTAAGAAGAACCACCGAGTAGTCTTTAGATTTGAATTGTATCTAGTTTTGTTGTTGAATTATTGGAAATACATGGAATATCATCTCAGTCTTGTTATGTTCCTCTTTTGTAACTAGTCAAAAATGGAACTTGCTTACTATTATAATATACTTTAATTGACAAAATTGTGTAAGATCTAGTTGGATGAAATAGTATTGATCTAATTTTGTTTGTATTTTTGATATAATCCAAATTTTGTTTATGTTGTGCATGAAGAAAGTGAATTTGATTCTTAGGCTCAATTGAGCCATAATTTTTTTAATAATTTTTTTCCATTCCTAACGGGAAATAACTGTTATGAAATTTTTATTTCTAATGGTAAAAAACTGTTAGGAAATTTATTTTTCCAACGGTTGTTTTCCGTTAGGAAAATTTTGTTTCCAACGGTTTTTTACTGTTAGGAAAATTATTTTCCCAACGGTTTTTTACTGTTAGGAAAATTATTTTCCTAACGGTTTTTTACCGTTAGAAAAATTTCCCACACCGTACTACCAACGGCAAAAAACCGTTAGTAATAATTTTCCTAACGCTTATAGTCGTTAGGAAACGACTATTTTGGTGTAGTGGAAACGGCTCATCTCAGCGCCGATCCTTGCACTTCCAGACGGGCCGGAAGGGTTTCAGATATTTAGCGATGCATCGCGGACAGGTTTGGGATGCGTGCTTATGCAAAGGGATAAGGTGATTTCGTTTGCTTCGAGACAATTGAAGCAACACGAGAAGAATTATCCTACACACGATCTTGAGTTAGCGGCCATTGTGTTCGCGTTGAAGCTATGGCGGCACTATCTTTATGGTGTAGCTTGCCGCATCTATACGGACCACAAGAGCCTCAAATACATCTTCACTCAACGGGACCTGAACTTACGGCAGCGGCGTTGGCTCGAACTCATCAAAGACTACGATCTGACTATCGAGTACACGCCAGGTAAGGGGAACGTTGTGGCAGACGCGCTGAGTAGAATGTTTGCAGGGTGCTTATCTATCAATCGTAGCATACAGCGAGACTTGGCGGAGATGGGTATCGAACTCCGAATCCGTTACCATGGAGCACGATTGGCCCAATTGCACCTTGAGTCGAGCCTGCACAACAAAATAAAGACCGCACAGGAGGACGACCCATTCCTGAAGAAGATGCGCGAGCTAATTTCGACGGAAAAGGCGACCGACTTTGTGGTGGACGAGGGCGGAATGACGCGGATGAAGGGGAGGATATGCGTGCCGGACCATGCTGAACTTAGAAAGGAGATTCTGACGGAGGCCCATTATGCAAAGTACTCGTTGCACCCCGGGAGTACCAAAATGTATAAGGACCTGCGTACGACCTTTTGGTGGTACGGCATGAAGAAAGACGTGGCGACGTTCGTGTCACAGTGTATGGCCTGTCAACGGGTGAAGGCCGAGCATCAAAGACCAGGCGGGGAGCTACAGAACCTCGATATTCCAGTATAGAAATGGAACGACATCTCTATGGATTTCATCATGGGCCTTCCGAAGACGTCGCGGGGGAATGATGCGATTTGGGTCATTGTCGATCGTTTGACCAAATCGGCTCATTTTATCGCTATTAAAGCATCATGGAGCGTTGATCGGTTAGCTCAGATTTATCTCGACGAGATCGTCAGACTGTACGGGGTACCGGCCACAATCATTTCGGACAGAGACGGGCGATTCTTATCACGTTTCTGGACGAGTCTACAGGCGGCGCTGGGCACTAAGTTGAACCTTAGCTCCGCGTACCACCCGCAAACCGATGGCCAGACAGAAAGAGTGAATCAGATCCTGGAGGATATGCTACGTCTGTGCGCGATAGATTTGAAGACTAATTGGGACACGCACTTGCCGCTCGCGGAGTTCGCATACAACAACAGTTACCAATCGAGCATCCAAATGGCTCCCTACGAGGCGCTTTATGGGAGGAAGTGCCGATCTCCGATTTGCTGGGACGAAGTCGGGGAGCGACAGGTGCTCGGGCCAGAACTAGTCGAACAAGCCGTCGAGAAAGTCCGCATGATTCGAGATAGGCTCCGCATTGCTCATAGTCGACAAAAGAGTTATGCAGATACTCGTCGACGACCGTTAGAGTTCTTGGTTGAGGACCATGTGTTTCTGAAGGTGACGCCGATGCGGGGCGTCATGCGATTCGGGGTAAAAGGCAAGCTGAGTCCAAGATTCGTAGGGCCCTTCGAAATCCTCGAAAGAGTGGCGACCGTTGCTTACCGGATCGCGCTACCTCCTGCCCTGGCCGAAGTGCACGACGTCTTCCATGTCTCCCAACTTCGAAAGTACGTGCATGACCCAAGTCATGTGGTTAGTTTCGATCAGTTGGAGCTACGCGCCGATCTATCATACTCGGAGGAGCCCGTGCAAATTTTGGACCATAAAGAAAAGATCCTGCGGAGCCGATCGATGTCCTTGGTACGCGTACTCTGGCGCAACCATTCCGTCGAGGAGTCGACGTGGGAGCTAGAGGCGGAGATGAGGGAGAAGTACCCTTCACTTTTCGCCGACGAAGGTCAGACCCTTGTTCTTAAGTTTCGGGATGAAACTTTTTCTTAGTGGTATATTATGTAGTGCCCCGCTCCCGTTGGGGAGAAGCACTATGTAATAGGCTCGTGCCAAGTCAGACATGGTCGGGAACATAGATGGCTAGTCTGACTCGGCGACGAGTTTGGTATACAAAAACCATGGCATCAATAAAATCGATTTGGACGAGTGATATGAGTACCGTTCCAACTAATGGATCGACTACTGTTGGAATGAGTCCTAGATGCGGTAGGCGGCGTCTTGGCGAAGGAACTCTAAAGGGAGCGACGCAACCCGTCTGTCGTTAGTTTTTTTGGTTTTTTTGGCTTTCTGAACAAATTGTTGCGTGGATTTGATAGTGTGCTTTCGCATCAATTTCTGAATGCGTCTTTGGGAATTTCGAAGGAAGGGTTCTAATTCGATGCTCGTGCCATTGCAGGAGTTCGTATAACTGACGCTTGACCGTCGTGAAGCGTTCTCCTACTCTCGGCGTAATCTCCTTAGGTGGGTGGTTCTTCGGTCCCTTCTTTTCTACTCCTTCCCGCCAACTAAATTCTTAAAGTTCAACGTTCAAATCGATGATGCTAACGGGATGTATGCTTGCCACTAAGATCAAGAGCTCGGGATAATATATCAACCTAGAAAAGTTAACTCTGAATCGATAAGTTCACACCAAGTAAGAAAGATAAATTCTAAGAAAGAGATAGAATATATTTCATGCCATGCAAAACACAACTATGAAAACCTTGGTGGCGGTACATCATGCTTCGGAGAATTTGGTGCCTACGGGATACTAAATCAGAACGTACGATTTCGGAGGAAAGGACCCTTGCGCGAGTAGGAATGATTATGTGATTTGATAACGGTTACGCTATGCAATTTACTTCATACATATTAAACTGTTCATACATTCGCATGGTCAAGGACGACTTGTGCACAAGGTGAGCTTTCCTCGAGACGGTACCGGGGCCCTGGGACCGAATCGGCCTAGGAGGAAATTATGGAAATCGTGCTTCGGCGCGAGGCATTGCGAGACCTCCAGTTAGGCTCGCTACCTGGACTGGAGGGCGCGTCGCAAGGCTACGTAATCGTCCTTCATGGTGTCGATATCACCAATGACCGCATATAGGATAGATTGCATGCTCACCTATTGTCTTGTGCAGGTGGTAAGTATCATGTATATTTTGTGCAGGAAAGGAGCACGGCCGTGGTAAGAATGCTCTTAAATGGGTTATGTTGTTATCGTTTAAAATGTGCCTTCGATATGAAATACAACTCATATAGTTCTAAATAGAAAGATCACTTCGTATGCCTGAATCCTTAATAAGCAGTGTCGGTTTAGACGAGTGGGTTCGTCCCATCCACTAGCAAGTGTGCTAACCCCCAACTCCCCAGGTAATGAGCGTGCTGCGGGAGCTCGAGACTAAGCTGGAGCTGAAGAACGGGAGGCGGCACGAAGCTCTCCTATTTTGAAGTATTTTGATGCCCAATTCAGACCGAAGGCTTTTGTTCAAATGTATAAAGGGGCATGAATGTATGGAACGCCGAGGATTATTTCAAGGCGAGCTTGTCGACAGCTTTCTTTTGTGTTTCAAAGATGTAGCCGCAATGGCATATGTAATGTAAATATGACCTTGTACATATTTTGCAAGTTTATGAATGAAAAGCTAAGTTTCTTCCTATGCTATGTTTTTAACTCTCTGTACTGTTTAATTTCAACGCGTCGAGTCAAAAAGGAATTTCCAATTACACATCCTTGCCTTGTGCAAGTCCATTCAGACTTGCACGGCATCACGTCCCGACCCGTGGGGATCGATTTATATCGAGTCAAGGCGATGGCGACCGATTCGGCGAGTCGGGGCGTGACATAAGGCGAGGAGGTGGGCAACGATCGCAAATCTCTGAGACTAGGAGGGTCAGCTTCTACGCAGGGATCGGACAGGAGGTCAGGGATAGCCAGGAGAACATGACCAACGGTGGGCCAGGCGCACACAGGGGAACGGGAGGGACAAGCCAGGACTACGTGGAGGCCTCGAGCGACGGAGTCAGCAGGGGCGGGCCCAGTTATCGGGGGGAGAGGGACTGCTACGAACGTGAGTGTCCGGCCGGCCCCGACGATCCTGCCTCAAAGTTCGGGCCCGCGGCCTGTATCCTGGGCAGATACGTGCAAGGTGGGGGTTGCAAAGACTCCGGCATCGATGGAGTATGTTGCGCCTATGGCGGTTGGGGGTGAGCTCTGCGCCGACTTTCCGGCTGAGGAAGTGGTGAAGGTGACGGCATTCTGGGAGAATACTTTAGTGTTATATGGGTTGGGTAGCAAGCCCTTCTACGGACAGATCCGAGGTTATGCGGATAGAGTCTGGCGGCCGAAGGGTAGCATGGAGTTCTTCTCCAAAGAGAACGGCTTCTACTTCGTTAAATTTGGGATGGCAGAAGATGTGGCTCGGATCCTCCAGGGAGGGCCATGGACGTTTGATGGACGCCTCATCATACTGAAGCAATGGACCCCTGACTTGAGATGTGAGAAGGAGGTGCTGAATGCGGTGCCTGTGTGGGTTCGGTTCCCTGAATTCCCGGTTCGCTTCTGGAGTGTCCCCCTCCTCATGAGACTTGCCAGCCTCATAGGCAAGCCGATTAAGGCGGACGATGCCACCGCCTTCAGGACTAGATTGATGTATGCTCGGATATTTGTGGAGATCGACGCCAGGTTGGACCTGCCAGAGCAGTTGAAGTACCGGACCCCTACTGGCCAGATCCTTACGCAGAATGTAGAGTATGAGTGGGTTCCCCCCAGATGTCCGGCGTGTGTCTGCTTTGGGCATCTTCCGAGTGCTTGTAGGCATGGAGGAGCTTCTGAGGTGGTGACGGAGGAGGCAGTGCAGGAGACAAGTGGTGTAGTTAATACCCCTGTAGTTGACCAGGCGGGCTTGATGGAGGATGAGATAGAGGCAGACCCTCCCCCCGTCTCTGGGGAAAACGAGGGGTCTCCGATGGAGATCGTTGCCGGAGCGATGGTTGAGTATACGGGGACGAGGACTATGACCACCAGGAGTATGAGACAGGAGGACAGGCGAAAAGGAGAGGATAACACCTTAGCACTTCAGGTATACAGTCGGAAGCGCCAGGCTACGGAGTCGCATAGTGAGGACAGCGGACAAGGTGGGGCGGAGAGAGTGTGGAAGGTCAACCCTAAATGGGTAGCAGACCTAGCTCAGCCTCCCCAACAGAGGGACCCGCAATGGGTAGCGGCCCTTGCTCAGCCTCTCCTTCAGGGGGATAGAGATGAGGAGTCCAGAGATATGGAGGTTGCACTCTTCCCGGGTGTACCTTCAGAGGATGTTCAGGGGACCCCACCCGCAGAATAGATGTCGGCCCTTGCCTGGAATGTCCGGGGGGGTGTTCTCTGGGGAGATGGAGGGAGATTAGTGAGGTGCTGAGGAAGGAGAAGTGTGAAATCTCGATCTTACTAGAGACTAAGATCAAGGGGGCGAAAACCCTGTCTCGTAGAACTCCTACGGACTGGGTCCAGCTCCATAACCTTGATCTCTGTGATATGGCGAGAATCTGGATTAGATGGAACGGAGCTAGTTGGGAGGGGGATGAGGTGTTCATGACTGACCAGCTGGTGGCTATCTCCTTCGCCAACAAGGGTGGGTTCCGATTCCTACTTGGTGCTGTCTATGGGCACAATGACAGGAGACTGCGGGAGGCCTTATGACAGGACATCATTAGGCTGAGTACATTGGCGGTGCATCGTCATCTCTCCCTGCTTATTATGGGAGACTTCAATGCCACGCTATACAGGAGAGGAGAAGCTGGGGGGGCGGCCGGTGCCGGACCAGATTCTATCAGACTTTCAGTCCAGTCTTCTCCAGTCCGGGCTCAGGGATTTGGAGAGGGTGGGGCACATATGGACGTGGCACAACAAGGCGGTGGTTAGCAGGGTGGCATGCCAGCTTGATCGTGCTTTGGGGAACAGTGAGTGATTCCGCCTATTCCCCTCTGCTGTGGCTGAGGGGCTTCCTGCGGGGACCAGTGACCATTCGCCGATCCTGGTGCGCTTCGTGGAGAGACCAAGATGGAGAGCCCGTCCGTTCCGGTATGACAACAGTTGGTTCCTATCGTCTGGCTATGAGGAGACTGTGACGGGAGGTCTTTGTCAGGATGTGGTCGGCACTGCTCAGTTCTGTATGGTTCACAGGCTGAAGAAGACCAAACGCGCCATCAGAGACTGGGTGAGGGCTCTCCCCCGGACCTCCTTACAGGAGAAGGAGGCGAAGTTGAGAGTCCTGCAGTCAGACCTTCAGGGAGACATGATGAGTGGAGAGATGGCGGCTAGAGAGAAGAAGATGGCTGCAGAGGTCAACACCTTGCGACTCCAGCAGGAGATTAGTGCGGCCCAACGGGCCAAATGCTCCTGGCTCAAGGATGGGGACCGTTGCACCAAATTCTTCTATGATGTCATTCGGGCTCGCCAGCACCGGAACTGCATCCAGAGACTTCTTGGCAGTGATGGGCGGCTTGTGACCGACCAGGTTGCTATCCAGGAGGAGGCTGTCCGGTTCTACTCTGAGCTTTATCATCAGACGGACTATCCCACGGTTTTCCTGCAGCTGACTACGAAGACGTTGATTACTGAGTATGGCAACAGTCTTCTTATGGCTCCTATCCGGATGGCGGAGGTGGAGGCGATTGTGATGCAGGCTGATGCTTCCAAGTCCCCTGGGTCGGACGGTTTCTCCAGCGGCTTCTACAAGCGTCATTGGGGTGCCCTCAAGGCCCAGGTTCTAGAGGCTGTTCAGGAGTTCTTTGAGACGGGCAAGCTCCTGAAGGAGCTGAACCACACCTTCCTGACGCTGGTGCCCAAGAAGGAGGGGGCGACTTCTCTTGCTGACTTCCGATCGATTGCTTGCTGTAATTATTTGTATAAAATAATTACTCACCTTATGTGCAGGAGGATGGAGGACGCTATGCAGGGCCTGGTTTCTTGGAATCAGGCGACATTCATCAAGGGGCGGTCTATTGCTGAGCATAGCCTGCTGGCTCATGAGATGATTCGGGAGTTCCACAAGCCAGGAGGAATAAAAACGTGTGTGAAGCTCGACCTGAGGAAAGCCTACGACACCGTCAACAGGGACTTCCTCTGTCATTTGATGGGTGCGATGGGCTTCTCCGAGACATGGGTGGACAGAGTCAGAGAGTGCATCACCTCTCCTACATTCTCGGTTCTCATTCAGGGTATACCATACGGGTTCTTCGGCAGCAGCAGGGGGCTTCGGCAGGGGGACCCGCTTTTTCCCTACCTATTCACCCTTGTGATGGAGTATTTTACCTGTTTGATGGACATCGCGGTGCATCGGAAGAGGATTGTACCGATATACAGCAGGGTCTCACCGGTGGTCTCACATCTCATATATGCGGATGATCTATTGGTATTGATGAGGCCTTCCATGCGAGGGATGAGGGAGCTTGCGGTGGTGATGGAGGAGTTCGGACAGTTATCGGGTCTTCGGTTGAACAGGGACAAGAGCAAAGTTTACTTCAACAACTCTTGCACTTTGAAGGAGGAACGGGCCCTGGAGCTTGGGGTGAAAAAGGGTGACCTCCCGGTGAAATATCTGGGGGTGCCCCTATCTGTCAACTACGCGAAGGACCGAGAATGTCAGAGTCTGGTGGACATTGCGCAGAGGAGGGTAGAGGGCTGTCTGGCGGCTGGCCTATCTTTTGGAGGGCGTATTGAGCTGGTACGATCGGTTATATCTGCTATTGCTTTGTTTTAGCTCCAATCTATTATGGTACCTTTGGCTACTATCAGAAAGATTGAGGACATATGTGCCAAGTTCATATGGCATGGGGGGATTCATGCCATCTCTTGGGAGCAGCTCTGTCGTCCTAGGAAGGAGGGAGGTGTGGGTCTGCGTTCGCTTGTATCTGTCAGGGAGGCGGCGGGGATCAAGCTGGCGTGGAGGTTCCTTCAGGGTGGTTCTCTTTGGTCGGCTTGGATGTCTAGTCGGTATCTCCGGGGTAGGAACTTCTGGGTATGTGATATTGACAACAACTTCTCTGTGTTTTTCAAGCATATCCTGAGGAACCGACCTATACTTCGGAAGGCTATTCGGAGGAAGATGAGGGAGGGAGGGGAGACAGACCTATGGCTAGATCCATGGATTGCAGGTCAGTCTCTTCTGGAGATTCTGGGTCCCCAGACGGACGGTGTGGCGTACAGAGGTCTGACTTGTAGGCACATCATCAGGGGTGGGGTCTGGAGGCCAGAGGAGTATCGTTTCACTGCTCAGTTAGGAGGGGAGATCAGGCAGGTACAGATCACTCCTGCTGTACTGTCTGACGTCTGGGTTTGGGCCCCTCCCGGCTACACGGAGGGTGCTGGGGAGTTCAGATTTAGCTGCTGCTACGATCTTGTTCGTCCCCACTTCGATGAGATCGAGGAGTACGACTTTATCTGGGGGAAGGGCCTTGCCAGGAAGATGCAACTGTCTGCATATAAACTGGTGCTGGGCCGGTTGCTTACTAGGGACAGACTGCTTCGGTTCGGGGTCCCAGTCCCTGACCCTAAGTGTGTTTTGTGTGAGACAGAGAATGAATCCATTGGACATCTGTTCTTTCAGTGCCAAGTGGCGTGGAGCATCTGGGCAGAGCAGAGCCGGAGATACTTGGGAGGGGTTGGAAGGGAGCGTGACTTCAGAGAAATCCTTAAGTGGATTGGAGATTGCAGGGGCCAGGAGCAGAGCTGGGCCAGACGTGCAAGATTGAGGCTTGCTGCATCAGTTTGGCATGTCTGGAGGGAGAGGAACCGGCGCATTTATGAGGGACTGTCCACCCCACCGGTGGACATCCTTCATAACATTGAGTCGGATGTACTAGTAATGTCCCCCTGAGTAGGGACTGCATCTCTATGCTGTAACCTTATTGCGATGATAGTGGAATAAAATTTATCCTTTTTCCAAAATATATATATATATATATATATATATATATATATATATATATATATATATATATATATAATGTGATGTTGTACTGGTGATGTATTGAGCATTAACAGAATGCATGTTATGTCCTATATTTTTTTGAACACGCACACACAATTGGGGGGCTCGAACCTTGCCGGCCCCTCCGGATGTCCGCTCTAATACCACTAGGCTAGAGAGCTCGGACCATTATATGGCCTATATTGCTTGTAAGTTTGTCGAGCTTTTCGGACCTAAATAACGGTTTCTGGGTTGTCTAAATTCCACTGGACCGATGTCGCAATTTGCAATTTGATTAACCAGCAATATATTCTCATACCATCCGATAATGAAAAATGTCTAAGAAACTCATGTTGCCACCATTGTCGATATATATCAGCTTGTCATCAGTCCAATGCAAGATGAATCATCTGTTAGAAAAATCTTCATTTTATTCTCTCATAACACAGAAGAAGAAGTTAGAGGTATCCATCGGTCTACGGGGAAGTCATGCACGAAGTATTGTTCTAAGAGTTTATTCGAGTCTATATGTGCAGACTTGGTCTCGAATTCTCCTAGAGGTAAAATCCTCTTGCTACCGCCCGTTGTTGTACACAACTCCAAAAATATGACCCGAACTTGGCTTTGCCAGATATTGGCATGGAAAAGAAAGAAGGAATATATGGTTGTGAATGAGGAGGATTCATATATGGTTACTTTTCTCAAGTATCTCCTCTACCTGACAAGGAAATGAATCATGTACACAACCTTCAGCCCATAGAATTAATATGATTTATTAGGATAGAATTAATACGATTTATTAGGATTAAAATAATCAATAAAGTAGCTAATAATATCTAATAATTAATATGAATTAACAACGGCCGTTAAAGCAATAAAAAGTGATTGGAAATTGTTTTTTTTTTTTCAGATTTTATACAACATCATCAAGTCTCAAGAACAACTGAAAATTTATAAGCAAATGAGGTATATATTTTTGGTCATATATATAAGAGCTTGTATCCCCATCAGTTCAGAACAACTCCTCTTAAGCCATGCATTTTTGAGCTCATAGATCATAAGTAATTGTTCCAGTAATTAGATTTCAGTAATAAATGGTTCTAATGTGTACCAAAAAATGGAAAGTAATTTTTAACATGTAATTATGTACTGGAAAAAAAAGGGTAATAAAATGCTTCGCGTATTTCATATGCAAGGATGAACATAGACCAGCTATGTATCTAAATAATATAATTGATACTTTTGTATTCCTTGTGCTTTTATGTACATAAGTTGGTTTCATTTCAACTTCATTAATTTGGGATTTTATATTTCAAGTGCAAGTTGCTTTTTCTAGGTACCAGTTACATGATCTACATGTCTAAGATGTGAAGTAGGCGGGGGCGGTCCGAAACCTGACCCAATACGTGCTCGGTCAAATCTGAAATGGGTCAAATCTGAAATGGGCCAGCCCTGGTTCGATCAACGTTGTCACGTTCCAATCCACCAATTTTTCTGGTCAGGCTAGGTTTGAACCCACCCACCCTCCCAAAACACCAACCCTACCTGTCACTTGATCTACATGTCAAGATGTGAAGTTGGCAGGGCGACCCGAAACTTGGCCTGGGACATGTCTGGTCAAAATCGAGATGGGCCAGCCCTAGTCTGATCAATGTCCAGTACTGATTTGACCCACCAATTTTTTTTGTCGGGCCGGGTTTGCGTCCCCCTTCCCTACCCCCAACCAAACAACCCCCCCCCCCCCCCCCCACACCCCCACCCCCACCCCCACCCCCGACCTCAACCCTAATCTCGACATGTGGCCCGACTTAGTCGCCCAAACGGGTCGGGCCACGTTTCTTCCCAAGGCCTGTTCTGAGCCGACATAGTCTTCAGACCGTTAGCGACTTAGTCGTCCAAACGGGTCGGGTCACGTTTCTTCCCATGGCCCGAAGGCCTGGTCTAAACCGACCCAGTCTTTAGACCGGTAGCAAATCGGTCCAGGCCCGATTTTACCTCCTTAGATTTCCGCCATATAATCATTTGTTTACTATTTACATAACCCTCCCCTCCCCTCCCCTCCCCTCCCCTATATCAGTTATTAAGTTGTTATGGAGTATGTTGGTCAAAAACCACCCAACATGGTCTTTTCGCATTCTAATATTTTTTATGAATAGAAATTAATTCATTCAAATTTAACAAAATATTTTTTTTCTTTGCAATAGTACTTTCGGTTAATATTGTGTTCTGCTCAGTAAATCAGCTCTTTATGGAGAATAAAGTGACAAAAATATTGCAAAATTTAGAAAAAATAGAATTTGAGGCTTCAACTTGATCGACCACCATCAAGCTGCAAAAATTCTACATCTAGTTTTGAAGGAAATAAAGTTGTGGTTCAAATATATTTTTATATTATATGTAGTTAATTTTGATATTTTAAACTTATTAGTTGTTAATTATATATATATTTTTAAAGTATAGTATTGACCCTAATCTTGATATTGTTTCTAACAAAAACTTTAATAGTCTTTCAGGTCAATGTTACAATATTTATAATAATTCTGATAGTAATTATTAGTTAATTCTATTTCATTAAATTGAAAATTAAAGTATGCTTTTAAAAACCTCATATAATTAAGGATATCTTTTCTCACATTCAATTTGCACTTTTTTCACATATTCTATACTTTTATAAATGTCTATGGAGACAAGGCGCGATGCCGAAAAACATTCCCCTGGTCCAATATATCTTATGCCTCATGGATCACTCCACCTTAGTTTAAACGTTTCATAGTTTGTTAGGAGTTTATATAGATTCAAGTACTTTGGGTCAGTCGCGTACTAAATTACTAGTTATCAGCAAAAAAAAGTAGTAGAAGAATATTGACGTCAATTGAAGGACATTTTTTTTGGTAAATTGAAACACAAGTTGACACTACTACTGCTTCAAGCGTTAAAGTGTGTTTAAATTTATTTTATTGTTGTTTTTCTAGAATAAATTTTCTAGCGTTCCATCAATTGACGTGAGTACTATTTTGTTGTTACTCAACTTACTTTTATTGTCGTTATTTATTTACAACAATAAACTCAGAGTTTATTGTTATTTTTATTGTTGTTAAACTAATTAATTGGCCGTTGCATTTTGGTTTAAATAGATCAATTAATTAAATAAACTCCACTTGGTCCTATAAACTTCCACAACCAACCAGAGTACTGGAAAGAAACCCATATATCAGAATCTAAAAAATAAGATGGAGAGAGCTTCGTTCTCTATCATCATCTTCTTCTTCTTCCTGCTCTCTTGCCCCTCCATCCCGGTGTCGGTGGCAGCGTCATCTACGCCTTCGCCTTCTCTAGCATGTGTCAAAGCAGCCCCCAACGACCGCTACATCGTCCATGTGGATGGTCCCAGCAATGGGGAAGACCTGGAGACATTCAGCATAAATATCCTCGTCTCGGTTCTTGGAAGGTTTTGTTTCTGCAGTGTTAGGGTTAGGGTTAGGGTTTCTAACTGTGTGGATTAATTATTACTTATGATCAGCTTTAATTCCTTTTGTGTTATAATATTTGCAGCGAGGAGGCTGCAAAGAAGGCTTTGGTGCACGTGTACAAGCATGTCATGACCGGTTTCTCTGCTAGGCTTAATCCCGAACAGGCTTGTCATGTCAAGAGTAGGTTTTCCATTTTCCTCTTGTTTGTTTGGCCTAGGAAGCACGGACACTCTAAAAAACGATAACACTCCAAGTCACATTAGAGCACACCAAAGTCTATGCATATATGTTTGTCCATCTTCTTGTTTGTGTTCGTGCAACATAGATAAAGGCCTAAGGCTATTAACTTTTTTTTTTGTATCATTTTGATATACACTAACGTTTTCCTTAATATACATATATGAGTGCTTTATATATGGAGTTTGACATCGCCGAGTCATCTGCATATTAGGGTATATATATATATATATATATATATATATATATATATATATATATATATATATATTAGGGTAAATATATATATATATAAAATATATATATATATTTTATATATATATATATATTTTATATATATATATATTTACCCTAATATATATATATATATATATATATATATATATATATATATATATATATTAGGGTATATATATATATATATATATATATATATATATATATATATATATATATATTAGGGTACATTTGGTACTTGGGAAAAAATTCCCCCAAAAAAATTAGGGTTGGAAACTTATTGATATGTATGTTTGATTTGAGTTATAAAATGCTTGGAGGCTCTCGTGGCGGGCTATTAGATCAAGGCCTCGTTTGGTACACGTAATCGCAATGTAATCAAATGGAAAAAAAAAAATTGTTTTTTACGTTTGATTACATTGCGATTACAATTACATTACAGTGAACCAAACGGGATCCAAGTTCTTTAAAATGGTCTTAAAATCTGATTGGGATTTGTTAAATTCTAGTGTGCCATTCTCTATTGTTGGCGGCAGCTTATTTTTATGATGCATTTTGACAACTTAATTGTTACTTTTCTTTTATTGTTGCAGGGGTACCTGGGGTCCTTCAGGTTATACCTGACCGTATTTTCCATATAGGTTTACCTGTCAGAAAAGAAAAATCATTCCAGAAACAACTAAAACCTCATCTGCAGGATGGCAAACCACAGTGATCTTGGTGTACATGTTCTAGAGCTGGGTATTTGGCATATTGGTACTAGTATATCATTAGTTTCGAATTTTGATGCTTTCTTCTTTAATGTTCTCTTCAACGTCGAAATGGAAACAGTACTTGTAACTTGTCCAGGTGTTTGGACCTTAATAAAAGAATCTGGGTTTTTGTAATTTTTCATGTTAGTGCTGCCTTGAGTAATTAAGTTTTGATTAACCAGCAATATATAGTTCAACAGTTTGCAGACTTACACAGGATCCGTACTTCCTTTGCTTAATTAGCATATGTTCCAGATACAAACTATTCTACCTTCATATATCATGTCGATTACAAAACCAGAAACTCCTAAATGTATAGATAACACACAACCTGCAGTTGAATTGTCTGTTGAGAGTCAATAAGGGACTTTTAGTCCCACATCGGAATATGTAGTATGTAGAGGAGCTAGACTCCCTATAAGTAGTGAAGTAGTCCATCAATAAAATTAATCCAACTATTATTTTCTACATGGTATCAGAGCCATAACTCTCTCTCTCCACAAAAGAAAAAAAAAATTTCCCTCCAAGCCGCCGCTCTCCCCGCAGTACCCCGCCCCCCTCATCCCCTGCCCCGCCCCCCCCCCCCCCCCCTCTCCCGCAGTACCCCGCAGCAGCCGACCCCCCCCCCCCCATCCCCTGCCGCCCCCCTCTCCCAAAGCAGCCGACCCCCCCCCCTGCCGCCCCCCCCCCCCCCTCTACCGCAGCAGCCGACCCCCCCCCCCCCCCCCACCCCCTGCCGCCCCTTCCCCCCCCCCCTAACCCTAGCCCTAACAGCCCCTAACCCTCTCCCGCAGCACCCCGCCCCCCTCTCTCCCGCAGCAGCCGACCCCCCACCCCACCCCCTGCCGCCCCCCCCCCCCTCTCCCGCAGCAGGCGACCCCCCCACCCCCTGCCGCCCCCCCTAGCCCTAGCAGCCCCTAACCCTCTCCATGGAAACCCTTACCCTAGCCCTAGCAGCCCCATCCACACCCTAACCCTAACCCTAGTTAAAAAAAAAACAAAAAAAAATGGCGTATTTCGAAGACAGTCGAGATGTCAAATATTTATTTGCACCGACTATGTTCCTAGATTGCGCCGTTTGGAACTAACAAATGTTTATTTTGTTATTCCTCCTTCACATCGGGATCTATACAGAGACTGATCATGTCTTCTTTGGTGTCCTGACGTGTTCACTTTACATGCGCGTGCCGGTGCTGGCCAAGTTAGTAGCGCATTCGTAAAGTCTGTGACGTCGAAGAAGACGACAAAGACGAAGACGACGACGAAGTTGGAGAAGTTGCCGACTCCGACGTCGAAGAAGCCGGCAAAGACGACGAATAGGGTTCACAGTTGAAGCAGCCATGGATTCGATCAGTGGCAAACTGACGGCCGACGAGATGAAGGCCTTGGTTGATGATATCTTATCGAAGAGATTAACCGAGGTAACTCCACGTGTGATCCATACTGATGTGGATCCATCCCCTTACAAAATGGAGAAATTGGAGAAGCTGGAGACGAAGTTGGAAGGAACGTCCAACTACTTAAAGTGGTCACGACAGACGATGCGGACACTGAAGGGACGTGGCTTGGTTGGCTATGTCACTGGCCAAGCCAAGGCGCCGGCCGATCACTCCGCCAAGGAGTTTGCTGTTTGGGAGATTGTCAACAACGTCGTGGCTGGGTGGTTGACTGCCTCTTTAACCGACCAGGTGTCGGGCAATGTCGAGGCAATGGAGGCTGCTGCTGATATCTGGCAAACTCTAAAAGATATGTACTCTGGCTCCGGCAACCCTATGCGAGTCTTTTAACTGCAAGATGAACTCGATAGGGTGGCCCAAGACGAACGTACCATCTCTGAGTACGCGGCCCTGTTGAAGAAGTACTGGTCTGATCTGAATCATTATGATCATCTTGGGATGGAAGATGCACAAGTCGAACCGGCATTCGCGAAGTACTTTCAGACGTTCCTGGCTTATATTTTCCGGCAGCGTATGATGAAATTCCTGAAGGGTCTACACCCTGTATTTGAGAAGAGACGGAATATCCTCCTATCCCAACCCACGCTTCCGACCTTGGAAGAAGCTATAGCCGTCATGACACAGGAAGAAGCTCGACTGAAGTTGATGCCCAACAAGGGCTCCTACCAGGGGGAACGAGCCGAGGTGGAAAAGTCTGCCCTTGCTGCCTTCAATCAACCTCCATCTGTTGGTGGTGTTTGCCACAATTGTGGTGACTCCGGATATTACATCCGATTTTGTCCAAAACCCTTACGAAATCAGTCTACTGATCGAGGACGGGGTCGTGGAGGCCGACGTGGTAGTAGAGGCGGATATGCTGGTAGACGGGGAGGACACAAAGTGAATCTGGTGGAGGAAGGGGGAGAGAATCAACTGGCTGAAATAACCCCGCTTGAGCGGAAGTTCCTTGAGAAGTTGCGAGGCACAAAGCTGGATTCGACCGACAGTCCTGGGGCGTCTTCTACCTCGGGGGATCTCATCACTTGCTTTGCCCAAACCAGCACCGGTAATCCTGCACGTGCTCTTGCATCTGTCCATCAGCCAGGATGGATAATGGATTCTGGGGCATCTCGCCATTCACGGGATCCCGTGGTGCATTTCAGGACTATACTCACCTACCATTGTCAGAGAGTATTCAGACTGCTGATGGTACATCCAGCCCTGTAGTGGGTAAAGGCACTGTCGCATGCACCCCTTCCATCACTCTAACCAATGTCTTACATGCTCCATCTTTTCCTGTCAATCTTCTGTCCATTAGTGCCATTATACTTGATCTTAACTGTTGTGTTTCCTTTGACATTCCTACGGTGACTTTTCAGAAGAAGGGGACAGGACGACGACTTGGGACTGGCACATGGCATAAGGGGCTGTGGTATTTAGACAGGACTGGACTGGACAACGCATTGGCATCCTTAGTCGCAGCCGCACCACCAGAAGCTTCCTGTCGCAGTGTTGAAGCCGACTTGCTACTCCACCACCAGCATGTCGGTCATTCCTCTTTTCAAGTTATTAGTCGAATGTATCCGTCCTTATATCAAAGGGCTGATAAAGAGAAGTTATTTTGTGATGCTTGTGAGTTGGGAAAACATACCAGAAGCTCGTATGTGAGCTCGGGGAATAGGAGTTCAGCTGCTTTTGACATGATACATTCGGACGTATGGGGCCCTTGTCCTACAACCGGAATTAACGATTTTCGATGGTTCGTCACCTTTATTGACTGTTATACCCGCGTGACATGGATCTACCTTATGAAGAATAAAAGTGACGTCCTTGAGGCCTTTCGGGACTTTCATCGACGGGTGGACACACAATATGGCGCTAAAATTAAGTGTTTCCGATCTGACAATGGGACGGAGTATACTAATAAGCGGGTTGCTGAGTATTTTTCCACTCATGGAATACTACATCAAACTTCATGTGCTTATACTCCGGCACAAAATGGTGTGGCTGAACGAAAGAATAAACACCTGCTAGAAGTCGCACGGACGATGATGCTGGCTATGAATATCCCGAAACACTTATGGGGGCAGGCTATATTGACGGCCTCTTATCTCATCAACAGAATGCCATCTCAAGTATTAGACTGGAAGACACCGTTGGAGATGCTTACTGGGGCAACTACATACACTGTTCTACCGAAAGTTTTTGGATGTGTGTGCTTTGTCCACGATAATAGGCCAGGCGTTGGCAAACTGGATCCTCGGGCAGTTAAATGTGTCTTCGTCGGTTACACGGCGACTCAGAAGGGATATGCCTATTGGAGTCCAGTCGAGCGGAAGATGTTTGTCAGCATGGACGTTATATTCAGAGAACTCGAACCATACTATGGTTCGGATGAAGGTTCAGCATTTGGTGACACACCTAACACAGATGGTGTTCGATGTGAGGGGAGATAATAAGCCCAAATGTGGTCATCGGATCGGTTCCGTATCCGGTTGTAGAAAACTGGACGAAAGGGGGAGAGCACAGTGACTCAGATACAGAGAATGAAGAAGACGATACATATGTTACGCAGAGGGAGCAGCAGACAAGGAAAAAGGAGCTCCAAGTCTACAGAAGGAGACAACAGAAGTCCAGTACTGTGCCTATGCCGTGCCCTGTACCTACTGTACCAAGTCCCTCGTCTACTCCTGCTCCAACTCCTGAAGATGTTGCCCCGCACTGAATCACTCGAATTCTGATGCGGATCTCTCCGACTCGAATGGTATGATCTCTCCACCACCTATTGCTCCCTTAAGGAGATCTTCTCGCATCAATGCGGGTAAGGCTCATGCTCGTTTTGATGATTACGAACATGACATTGCCAACTTCTTGTCTTATTCTAACATTTCTTTGAATTATCGAGCCTTCATTGCATCGTTAGACTCTACTTCGTTGCACAAGTGTTGGTAGAATGCAAAGAAAGATCCAAGGTGGAAAGCTGCAATGATGGAAGAACTTGAGACACTGGAGAAAAATAAGACATGGGAGCTGGTTCCATTACCCAAAGGGAAGAAAGCTGTGGGATGCAAATGGGTGTACACAGTGAAAGAGACGCCAGAAGGAAAAGTAGAGCGGTACAAGGCGAGGCTGGTTGCAAAAGGATTCACACAGTCATATGGAATAGACTATGATGAGACATTTGCCCCAGTAGCAAAAATGAGCACCGTGAGAACTCTGGTCTCCATTGCAGCGAACTATAGGTAGAAGCTGTACCAGTTGGATGTGAAGAATGCCTTTCTTCATGGAGACCTGCAAGAAGAAGTATACATGGAGCTCCCGCCTGGGTGCTATGCGACGGAATCAAACGGAGGGACGTCGCAAGGAAAGGTGTGTAAACTGAAGAAGTCACTATACGGACTCAAGCAATCTCCTCGAGCCTTGTTTGACAGATTCAGAAAGGCTGTTACAGGCATGGGATACCGTCAAACAAATGCAGATCATACGGTCTTCCTTCAGCATGCAAGAGGCCACATCACTATACTTGCTGTATATGTGGATGATATAGATCACAGGTGATGATGAAGTCGAGATCACTAAACTGAAGTCAAAACTCGCAAAGGAGTTTGAAGTGAAGGATTTAGGAGCGATGAGGTACTTTCTAGGTATCGAGGTGTGTAAAGGCGAACAAGGAATTGTTCTCTCACAGAGAAAATACACACTAGATCTGCTGAAGGAGACATGGATGCTGGGATGCAAAGCAGCGGTCACTCCAATTGACCAGAAGTGCAAGTTGGGAGCAGAAGCAGGAGAGCCCGTTGATCGTGAAAGATATCAACGACTTGTAGGAAGATTGATTTATCTGGGACACACTCACCCTGATATCTCATTTACGGTGAGTGTAGTGAGTCGCTACATGCATGATCCAAGAAAGGGTCATATGGAAGCAGTATTTCAGATCTTGAGGTATCTGAAAGGAACGCCGAGAAATGGGCTATGGTTCAAGAAGAATTGACGCATAGAAGTTGAGGGATACTGTGATGCAGACTGGGCGAGCTGCATAGACGACAGAAGGTCTACCACGGGATACTGTGTTTTTGTAGGAGGAAATCTGGTCTCATGGAGAAGCAAGAAACAGTCTGTGGTAGCACGGTCGACAGCTGAAGCAGAATACAGAGCAATGGCTCTAGGAGTGTCAGAATTGTTGTGGGTGAAAGCTTTGCTGACAGAGTTAAAGCTAGACAAGGGAGCACCATTACGTCTTCTGAGCGATAGTCAAGCTGCAATAAGTATAGCTAACAATCCCGTTCAGCACGACAGAACGAAGCACATCGAGATTGATCGATTCTTCATCAAGGAGAAGCTGGAACAAGGGATACTGAAGATTGACCATGTCCGCTCAAAAGAACAAGTTGCAGACTGTCTGACTAAGGGTCTTAGTTCATTAAGTCTGTCGAAGCTGTGTAACAAGATGGGGATGATCAATATCTATCGCCCATCTTGAGGGGGAGTATTGAGAGTCAATAAGGGACTTTTAGCCCCACATCGAAATATGTAGTATGTAGAGGAGCTAGACTCCCTATAAGTAGTGAAGTAGTCCATCAATAAAATTAATCCAACTATTATTTTCTACATTGTCGAACAAGGGTGGGATCATTTCAACAAACAAAAGGGACTGAAAGTCCAAAATAATCTCACAGAAGTAAAAATAAATGAATAAAAACAAAAACTTTTGAATAGCTAACTACGTACAGCACCTAATGTTGCATAACACAAGAAGTCTATGTAAGCTATATTAGCCACTAAAATTTGATACATGTACAAATTGAGTAGGTTTTTTTCTTCTTTTGCATTGCTACTTTAATTAGATAGGCCAAATAGTGTATATTCATGTGCTCTTGATGGATGAATAAGAATATTGTTATATTGGTCGTCTTCTCTGTGTTGGGAACGAAGCGCGGAAACCGTTCTCCCAAACCAGAAAGTCCTGCGAGAAAATCGAGCAAAAGCACACAAACCAAAAACGCCAAACACAATTGCAGACACAAAGATTTTTGACGTGGAAAATCCTTGCGGAAAAAACCACAGGACGATCGGAGTCCAACCCTGAAGAACCTCCACTAATGGAATAAAGAGAATACACCCTCTACAAGCTCCTCCCGATCCAACACGGATCATCACAACTCACTTGAAAGAAGAAAATTTTTGATTGCGGACTCCGAAGAACAAGAGATGCCGAAAAATTATTCGAAGCAATCTCTCCTTCACAATAGTCCTTAATCCTCTCTCTCTCTCTCTCTCTCTCAAAGATTGTAAAGCACTCTTTGTTTTGAGATGATTTTACAACTAGCATGCATCACCCTTTTATAAGCCCTTGGTAACCCATACATGGAAGGCCAATATATATGGAAACTTCCAATATAAATCAATCATATATTTAATGGAAATCTAATCATAATTAGCTTACCATAATTGGAAACCCAATAATATGGAAAGCTACTATATGAAGGGTCCAATCATAAATATATAATTAAAGTAAATATGGAAATCCAATCATATATTTCCTTACCATATATGTACCAAAATAAAATCCATGCACTCCCCAAGCTTCTCCGACACACGGATGACGCTCGTCGCTCTCCGGGGTATTCTCCACATAGGTGGGAACCCCACCCACTCCAACAAATCTTTTCCTTCACAACTATGTGGAGGAGGTCGTCATCCCGACGATCTGCCTGCAGTACTCAAACTTCCCCCTCGGAAGAACCTTCGTGAGCATGTCCGCTCCATTGTAATCAGTATGAACCTTCTCAAGCGCCGCATCCTTCTTCTCAACCACATCCCGTATCCAATGATACCGAGTCTCGATGTGCTTGGACCGACTATGAAATGTCTGGTTCTTCACAAGGTGAATAGCACTTTGACTGTCGCAAAGCAAAGTATACTGCTCTTGCTTCAGTCCTATTTCCTGTAACAGCTTCTTCATCCACAGCAAGTCCTTGCAAGCCTCCGTCGCCGCAATGTACTCTGCCTCTGTCGTCGACAAGACAACACACTTCTGCAACCGCGACTGCCACGATACCGCTCCTCCAGCAAACATCATCACATAGCCCGAAGTCGATCGCCTCGTGTCTACATCTCCAGCCATATCAGCGTCAGTATACCCAACCAGCTTCGGCTCGTCACCACCAAAAGAAAGTCTCCAATCGGCAGTGTCCTGAAGGTATCGTAGAATTCACTTGACCGCACTCCAATGTACCCTTCCAGGATTTGAAAGGTACCTGCTAACTGTGCCAACTGCATTAGCGATGTCTGGCCTCGTACACACCATAGCATACATAAGACTTCCTACTGCTGAGGCATATGGAACCCGCTTCATATCTTCCTTTTCATCCTCGGTAGATGGACACTGCTCCTCAGTGAGCTTAAAGTGAGCCGCAAGGGGGCAACTCACTTTCTTCGACCCGTCCATACCGAAACGCTGAAGTACCCGATGAATGTACTTCTTTTGGGACAAAAGTAGCAGCTTGGACTCTCTCTCTCGACTGATCTTCATTCCAATAATAGTCTTCGCTGCGCCCAAATCCTTCATAGAGAAGGCCGCGCCCAGTTGGCGCTTCAACTCCGCTATCCTAGTGGCATTCCGACCCACTAATAGCATATCATCTACATAGAACAATAAAATAATAAAATCATCCTCGGCAAAATACCTCACAAATACATAATGGTCCGACGTCGTCCGTGCATAACCATGCTCCCCCATAAACGACTCAAACTTGCTGTACCACTGCCTCGGAGCCTGCTTCAGACCATACAAGCTCTTTCTCAACCGGCATACCAAATGTGACTTGCCCTTCTCACATAATCCCTCTGGCTGCTCCATGTACAACTCCTCCTCAAGATCACCATGGAGGAATGTCGTCTTCACGTCCATCTGCTCGACCTCCAAGTCGAGACTGGCTGCTAATGCTAGCACCACCCGAATAGACGAATGCTTGACGACAGGCAAAAAGATCTCATCATAATCCACGCCTTTCCGCTGACCGTAGCCTTTGACTACCAGCCTTGCTTTGTATCGAGGGCGAGTAGCATCATCCGTCTGCTTCACTCTAAACACCCATCGATTCTTCAAAGTCTTTTTGCCCTTTGGCAACCACACCAGCTCATAAGTGGAATTAGTGTACAAGAAACTCATCTCCTCCTGCATGGCCTCCATCCACTCATGTCTGTGTTCATCTTCCATAGCCTCTGCAAAGCTTTCGGGCTCTCCCCCGTCAGTCAATAGCACATACTCATCCGGTGAGTATCTCGTAGATGGTCGACAATTTTTGTCGCTCCTTCTCAGTGGAGCCACTGGTGCTGGCTGTATACCAACAGCCTCCTCCCCTTCAGGAAATGGCTCCCCGACATGCTCATCCTCCTGAGGGACACCCTGACCACCATCAGCAGGCTGATGATCAACGTTGGGAGCAACTCCATGTACTGGCTCCCCAATAATGGGATCCTCTGCGATGTCTTCTGGAAACTGCTCGAAGCGAAATGACTCTAACTCAGGCAATTCCTCAGCCTCAGAAGGCGTCTCGGAATCCTGAGTGTTGGTCATGGTCTGATCCTCGACGAACACCACGTCCCTGCTTCTGTAGAGCTTTCTTCCCACCGGGTCGTAGAGTCTATAACCAAACTCATTCCGACCGTAGCCGACAAAGACGCATCGCCTCGTCTTCGGGTCAAGTTTGGTCATCTCGTCCTTCGGTACATGCACGAAGGCCTTACAGCCAAACACTCGCAGGTGATTGTATGACGGCTCTTTGTCGTACCATACTTTGTCAGGCACATCACCCTGCAAAGGAGCACTAGGAGACAAATTAATAACATAAGCGGCTGTGAGAAGAGCCTTACCCCAATAACTGCCCGGCAAGTTTGCTTCTGACAGCAAACACTGCACCCTCTCCATCAGTGTCCTGTTCATGCACTCCGCTACACCATTGAGCTGAGGTGTCTTTGGCGGAGTCTTCTGGTGTCGTATCCCCTGCTCTCTGCAATAAGCATCAAAGGGACCGATGTATTCGTCGCCATTGTCGGACCGAACACACAATAACTTCTTGTCCGTCTCTCTTTCAACGGAGGCCTGAAACTCTTTAAAAGTAGGCAGCACCTGATCCTTGGTCTTTAAGACATAGATCCAAATCTTTCTGGAACAGTCATCAATAAAAGTTACAAAGTAAGAAGCACCACCAATAGATTTTACCTTCATAGGACCGCAGACATCCGAGTGAATCAACTCGAGCAACGTCGGCTTCCTTGAACTTGGGTAACTTTGGAAAGACACCCTATTTTGCTTTCCAGCTAAGCAGTACGTGCACTTCTCCAACTTTGTAGACTTGAGCCCTGGAATCACCTTCCTGTTCACCAAGTACCTCATCCCCTTCTCGCTGATATGGCCGAGCCGCCTGTGCCACAACTCGGTAGACGCATCACTGACTGCGTTCACCTCATGTGCCCCCTGTACGCTCTCCTCCATATAGTAGAGACCGGACTTCTTGTTTCCTTTGGCAATCACCATCGAACCTTTGGAAAGCTTCCACTGACTATTTCCGAAGAGACTGAAGAATCCCTCATCATCCAACCTTCCAACCGACACCAGATTGAAACGGATATCAGGGACATGACGAACATCTTTGAGAACAAGAACTGCACCCGTCTTCGTCCTCAAATGTACATCTCCAACGGCAACCGCCTTTGACACATCTCCATTGCCCATCTTCAACACTCCACAGTCGCCTGTCGTGTAAGTGGCAAATAGTGCCCTGTTGTGAGATACATGCGCTGAAGTCCCTGAGTCCACCAGCCAAGAATTGTCATCGCAGGCGAGGTTTGTGATAACCTCATCACCTACGACGATCACATCGCCTCCATGTATCGAAGCCGCCGCTGTAGTGTTCTCATCTTGCTTCCCCTTGTCGTCCTTCTTCTCTCTCTTCCATGCGAAACAGTTCCGCTTGATGTGGCCCTTTTTGCCACAATGGTAACACTCCGAGTCCTCGTACCGACCCTTGGACTTCCCCCTGCTTTTGTCTCTGCCACCACCTGGACCCCTGCTTTTGCCCCTTCCGCAGCTCTCCGAAACTAGTGCCTCTGAGTGATGGGATGTGGATGAAGTGCCCTGAGAACGTCTCCGCATCTCTTCATTCAGTATCCCGCTCTTGGCAAACTCCAGACTGACCACGTCTTCCGCAGAAGAAGCGATCATAGATACTCATACGGTCTCCCACGAGTCTGGCAATGTACATAGCAACCAAAGTCCTTGAACCGTCGTCGAACTTGACTCCCATCGAGGATAGCTGATCCACCACGCCCTGGAACTCACTCAAGTGATCCGTAATGGATGCACCATCTTTGTACCGCAGACCCATCATCGTCCGGATCATGAACAATTTGTTTATCCCGATCTTTTTCGCATACAAAGATTCCAGCTTCTCCCACAACGTCTTCGCATGCTCAATATTGGCAACGTGGTTGTACACGTTCTCGTCAACGAACTCCCGCATATACCCACACACCTGTATATGCTCGAAGTTCCAGTCCTCATCGGATTTGTCACTGGGCTTCTCGGATGCAAATACTGGAAGATGCAGCTTCTTGACGAACGCAAATCCTTCATCTTGCTCCGCCAATAATGGTAG
>JANAVB010027997.1:8161183-8222366 GCA_029216955.1 Iris pallida
CGATGGATTAGTTTATATTCGCTTGAAACTTAAGATTATGCTTATCATGACCAAAGAAAAGTTCAATATTTTATATGTTGGTTGATGTTGTAGATTGAAGTAAACTTTGGTCAAAAGACAGTTATTTAAACACACGCCGGCAGCTTATTATATATTTTCTTGAACTTAACCTCTGTTAGGAACTGGAGACCTTTTTCCTTTAATTATGTTTTCATGAAGTCTTTACAGTAATCTGCACCTTGTTCACCTAAGTTACATCTTATTTGCTTTATTTTATTTTATTATTTTAATTTTCATGTTATAAGGTTCATGACATTAGGTAGAACCTATATAGGTAATACAACATCATAACATGTATTTTCATGTTGTAAGGTTCATGACATTAGGTAGAACCTATATAGGTAATACTAATACAATATCTGAACTCATATAACATTGTATTTTCATGTTATAAGGTTCATGACATTATGTAGAACCTATATAGATAATACAATATCTGACCTTATATAGCATATAGTAGATGAAACTAATACAAAGTTCTCATGGGTAAATTACCATAACTTTGTATCTTAATAGGCGCAGTGGTTGCATACTAATATTCCTACCCAGTTTTTAGTAGGATAAGGATAAGGCTACTCCTCTACTCTCTCTCTCTCTCTCTCTCTCTCTCTCTCTCTCTCTCTTAGTAGGATAAGGCTACCTCTCTCTCTCTCTCTCTCTCTCTCTCTCTCTCTCTCTCTCTCTCTCTCGAACACGAATTGTAACGAGATAATTTATTAACCCTCACAAAAAAAAAAGAATAATAAAATGTTGAAGACATGGACAAGATTGGCCTTAGAGCATCTCCAACGCTGTTGTGGCTTTGGAAAAAAATGATTGTCACGTATGAACAACATGACTTTATTTCAAAAGTTGTTCTCCAATGCAAATGTGCATTCGGTTGTGAAGTTGAGCTGGCAATGCGCTTGTAGTGAGAATGTGAAGTCCATTGTCAAGAAGTAGACATCAGACTTCACAATGATTTTATTATTAAATAAAAAAATATCTTAAACAAATCAGAATTTTCTGTACAGAGAATTAAATATTAATAAATTATATTTAGAGAAAACAGTTCATAAAATTAGGAGGAGAGAACAAATAAGCAATTGTTTTCTTGCAATTTTTAAAAAATTTAAAAAAAATGAAAACGCAATTGGTAATTGCGTTTTGAATTTTTTTTTTGAAAATACAATTACTATTTGCATTTTTTATTTTTTTAAAAGTTTTTTTTATTGAAAACGCAGTTACTATTTGTGTTTTTATTTTTATTTTTTGGATTATTTTTTGGATTTTTTAAATTTTTTATAAATTTTTTAAATATTTTTTTTGAAAACGCAATTACTATTTGCGTTTTTACTTTTTTTAAATTTTTTTTTATTGAAAACGTAGTTACTATTTGCGTTTATATTATTTTTTCGGTTTTTTTTATTTATTTATTTTTTAATTTCTTTATGAATTTTTTTTTTTAAAAACGCACGTACTATGCATTTTGAGTTTTTTTTTTTCACTATTAGATACGTTTTTTTTCCTTCATTTTTTTCAGTTTTCAGTTGTCGACCGGCTATCCCACGAGAGTCGAGAAAGAAATGAGTGACGGAGAAAATATCGTTGGAGAAAGACATTGGATTTGGGTGATGAAGTTGTCAACTAAACAACAAAACATTGTCTTTGTGGTGGTGCCACATAGGAATCACATGTCAGAACAAGACAACAGCGTTGGAGATGCTCTTACCCCTCAAAACATAGCTATAATATACCAGCAAAACTTGCATTCCATCCTGATCAAGTTTTGGGGGAAGTGGTTGGTGCCAATATCTATATTTGGGTGGTGTGGATATCTATATTTGGGTGGTGCATCTTAATACACCTTATAATGTATATCTGCACATAATAGATACAAACCTAAGCAATTAGACACCTCCAATCCCTTTCACTTATTGTTCACAACACATGTTAGAGTTAGGTGAGATGGGATGTTACAATACTTACAATGACATCAAGAGGTGAGTTGTCTGATTTCTGCAAAATCCACTGAGACTGAATTTTTTTTTTTTTTTTCTTTTCTTCAGTAGAGTGATTAGTTGGCCTTTCAATATCTCTTTGAGACAAAACAACTTCAAATTGAATGCGTTTGCTACTGCTTATTTCAGCTGTTGTTCTTGGACCCCGTTTGGTTCACTGTGATAAAATCATAATCGCAATGCAATCAAATGAAAAAAAAAAAATTGCACTTTATTACCTTACAGATTACGATTACATTACAGTGGACCAAATGAGGCCTTTGGTCTTTCCAAAGACCAGAACATCACAAATGTGTCTGCTAAACCATAAATGACCAACTTACTAAACTTGTTGCTACTTTTGAAAGCAAGAGGTTGTTTTCAAAAGCTGTTATAGCTTATTGGTATTTGGTGATACATAATCCGAGGGCTAAGGCCTAGATCCAAGCTTACAAGACTTTACAATCGCTTAGTTCCATGTTCGATCAGGTTAACGGATCCACCAAATCAATTGATTAAACACAATACTAAAGAGATTACGGTTAATATAGGCGGGAATATTATTCCGCAGTCATGTTTAAACCTTAACTTGACACACAAGTAAAGATTTACGATTATCTCTTGACAGGCTATAAATAATTTTCGACTCATCGCTTAGAAGTACACTCTCTTTTATCCCAAAATTTTGCCAATTTTCATACCCACCTTAAATGTTTGAATGACTTGAGCATCGGAGTGATTGCCACCTATCGAGGATCTAACTTTTTTGACAACAAAGAACTCTTGTCCTCCAACGCCGAGAAGAGCGACGCCCACCCCCCCCCCCCCACCCCTCCGACAATGGACATCCTTCACAACCCTCTACAAGGATGCCAAGACCACCCAAGGATATCAGACTCTATATGGTCCTTCTAGAAAAGTGAAATTTTACAAAATCTGTCTAGTTACTTTGTTTCCTATTTCTACTCGTCGAATCTTGAGGAATAAAATTGTTATTAAAGCACCGATGGCACTGCTGGTATAAATGCCATGGCTAAGGGAATCTTTTATTTATAATCGTCGACGTACGTCTTAAAGTATCTTGATGTCTGAAAGTTGGATAGACTTGCCCTTACTCAAGGACTATATTATCCCTAATTTTTATGATACACAATATGCACATTGAATGATAAAGTGGAAGGATGGAAAAGTGGAAAGAAGAAAGGAAAAAAAAAAGAGCATATGTATTTTCCTTCGATATGGAAAGAAAAGCTCATTTCTATCTTTACTGTTTGGTTGGAATGATGGAAAAGGAAAGAGCAGGGGAGGACCAGCCTTTCTGTGGGGTGGGGTGGAGCCCACCACAAAAAAAAAAAATACTTTTTTTTCTATATGTTATTATTATTATATATATATGGATTAACCCACTTATAGTCCACCCTAATCTATGGTAGCCTATCCCAGTTTCTGGATCCATCCCTGGGAAAGAGATTCACTCTACTTTGTTTGGTATTGAAATAAAAGTGAAAGGAAAGAAAGTAAAAAAATACAGGTTTTACGAATTCTACTATCAACTAAAACACTTATTTACCATTTGAATTTATTACTAATTTATTTTTAATTAATACATTTCACATGAAGATATACTTGTTAATTAATATAAGCCCCCACTTTTTCTCTCTCCTTCGGAAGGATTTAATTTCTTTGATTAGTAGGGAAAATTAAACCCTCAACTTTTTCTTCCTTCCACTTTTCCTTCCATATCACGAAATCCAAAATGAATTATTTCGGCCACTTTTTCCTCCTCTATTTTTTTTTTTCCCACTTTTGTCTCCTACGAAACACACCCTAATTTTCACTTATCCGACACGACTTCGGATTTTACGAAAGTAAAAGATTTTTTTTTTTTTTGTTCTGTTTCGGACTACTAATATAATAACTCTCAACTACCAGGTGGTGAGAGCCTTATAATGTAGGTCTGATTATTGAGTCTTGAGCACAGGCGCCATTGTTGTCGTCCTGGACTCGTCTACTACTCTGCATCATTTGCAGACCGGACGTTCCTCTTCTGGCAGCAGTTGCATCCTTTTCCCTGGACTATGCTTTGTAGTGCATGCAGCCATTGTTGGGAAAAGATATTGGTGGGGAGTGGTGCAGCACTGGATGGACGGACCATTTGCCATTTCAGAAGCAAACAAAAGAGACGGTTCCCCAAACAACAAAAGCTACATTCATTAGCCTACAATCTCAAATCTTAATTTGGCCCCCACTCCTTCCTTCCTTGTAAGTCATGGTTAGTTTGTAACCTTTTCTCCAATGGGGATTTCTAAACTTTGAGTTTCTATCCTACTTTAGCATTGTACTCTAAGGCCTCGTTTGGTTCGCGGAATGCGGAATGGAAAGGAAAGAAAATTGATTCTTTAGTATTTTATTTTCTTTAAAAATTTATAATTTTTAGGCTTAATTGCTACTTGATACTCTCAATTATTACCGTTTTTCAACTTTGTACCCTAAACTTTTTTTCGTAACAACTTGATTCCTATCCTAGTTGGAAGAGTTTCTACATAGAAATTGTACACATACAAAAATGCTCTCCAATGGTTCTCCATTTCTATCCTATGTGTCACATAGTAAAATGACCAATTAATAGTGTGGGGCCCAATAATAATTGTCATGAGAGAGAGGAGAATTTATATAAGAGTTTCTACATGTAGAAACCTTCGTAGAAAGTTTCCATCATACATTATTGCCACCTAGGATAGAAATGGTGATAGAAATCACCATTGAGAAAAGTTTTTTCTAAAATGAATTTCTTCCATAGAACTAGGGAAAATAGAAACCCCCATTGGAGATGGTCTAACTAATGTATTAATGGAGTGAATATTTTGACCATAAAGTGTCATAAATACTTGGAAAATGCTAAGCCTACAACCAAATGTTTATAACCTTTCTCTTCCATCCCTTACACATGGGTCTCACCTCCCTTCTCATCCCCCTGCTACATCGGCTCTACCCGACCCCACCACTTCCCCCCTCCTCCAATTGAAGTCCGAGCGGTTGTAAGAAAATTGTAAGCATTTGGTTGTAGGCATAGTAAAGCTCTAAATACTTTCCCATCAAATTTCTCATCCATCATGATCATCATCTCCATTTTCATTCATTGCTTGGGAGGTACCACAAGCAAGGGAGGTGATGGCCAACTATTTTTGGAAAGGCATAAACATGGTTAGTCGTTCAAATATGGAACTACCATCTTTAGTTGGCATACAATAAGCTCTCATTGATTACAAAAATTGGGTGGTGGCTATATCGTTGTCCTCAGGTATCCCCACCTTATACACCAAATTGAATCCATACCCTTCTCTTCCTAATCAAGTAGTAATGAACTAATCTATAAATCTAATTCAGTTCTTCTACCCATATATTTCGCTACAATCTATAAAAATATATACAAAATTTTTATAATTATTAAATCCGTCATTAAGTTCTTGTATCAAAACGACGTTCGAATTCTGATCGGATATAATTTATGTAGATTTATCAGAACCACCCAAATTGAGTCTACTTTCGAGAATTGAACCCTACGTTCTGAAAGTTGGCTCGAAGTCCAGTTTGAGTACTCTGAACCAAATAGCAAATTACAATCAATTTAGGCCTAGTAGATTATGTATTTTATACCAATTTAGAGTTTAAGACCTGACATGTCCAATTGTAAAATTTGGATTTTAAAATTTAAAATTTTGTTTTTTTCTTTCAATTATACCTTGCTTTCCAGCGTGTGTTGGTCGTTGTCATTGTACTCATGTTCAGAATATAATAAAATTAAAATAAAATAAAAATTTACGGTCCAAAATTTTTAGTTGGACATGCTAGTGCTTAAACTCTAACTTAGAATAAATTTCAGGGTATCAATTTAAGAGGATAGTTTAGTAAAAGCCAAGTAACCATAGGGTCTCATTCTAGAGCTTTGTCCCTAGTGCCCAAACCATAGCACTGGCAGACCTCATTATCAAAAGATTAGAACCAGTTTAGCACATTAATTAAACCTATATTAAAACCCCAAATATGAGCTCTGAGATCTCTACAACAAAATTCATTCATTAGCTGGTTTTTAGCATTAAAAATTGTCAGAGCAGAAAATTTGGAAATAAATATGGAGAATTGGGCGGGAATAAGTATGAGTACATTTTGAAAGGAATAAGGAAAGTTTATTATATTCATGTACATATAAATTAAATTATTGAGTTTCTATTTGCTACATCCGACCAAAGACTGGAAAAGTGCACAGCCAAAGGGAGCGACTTTCTTCTTCCCATCACATGCGCTTATTTCAAACAGGTGAAGATTTCCATCTTTCAAAAAAAAGGTTGGTCATTCTAATGGCTTGTATCTATGGAGATTGGGATTTTTTTGGGAGAAAGATTCGATCTTTCCTTGCTTTGATGGCCAATTTTTGAATGGGGCCTTCGATGGGTCATCCCAAGATGGGATTTTGAGACGGTGGGCACCTCTATTTTGGGGTTTCCAGTGATGGGCATCTCTTGGTTTTTCATTATTTTGGAGTTTTCGGTGATGGGTCATTTCTATTTGGGTTGTGGTGTTTTTTTTTTTCTGTGGAGTTTTTTTGGTGATGGGTTGTTCTTGATTTTGAGTTTGTTGAGATGTTTTTGATTGATGAGAAAAGTTAGGATCTTTGGGTGGTTCTGACAAATCTTTTGCTTCCTTTTGTTAGATTTTGTGAAGAGATTGTGTGGATTGGGCATTGGCTGGTGATGATCTGTGGATTTGGAAACAAGATTTAGACATCAGTGAGCCACTTTAATCTGTCAAAAAAAAAGTGGGAGATGGATCGCCGGAGCTGGCTGTGGAGGAGGAAGTCTTCAGAGAAGAGCCCCGGAGAGAGCGAGAGCTCAACGTCTTCCCAGCATTCCGAGAGATACTCCGATGATCAGGTGAAGTTCTTGATGCCAACCCCTTTTTTCGAGTTTCTGTAATTGTCATTAGTATGTCGTGTCGTCGAATTATTTGATAGATTGCTACATTTGTTTACTGGATGTAGATGCTCTCTCTTTTGTTCTTGAAGCATTAGAGAGACCCACATAGCTTAGAGTTGTTAATTATTTTTTCTGGACTGTTGTTAGCAAAAAAAAGTTCTAAGCAGTTTCTTGGAATTGAGAACATCTAGCATATCTATATCATTTTTTTTTTCTTCTAATGGCTAGAGATGATTTCTTTCTATTCATGATCTTGACAAAATTGCTAACAGTAGCTTGGCAATAATTGTAATATGCCTTCTACATGTTTTTAGGCCTATGTTTTATGGACCTATGGTGTACCATATTACTATTTAATGTTCTTTCATTTTTCATGTTAGGATGCTGCTCCTGTGTGTAGTTTTCAGGCATCCCACTGAACTAGAGATCCACCAAATTAGTTGACATTATGTGTTTACCAATTGACAATGGCTTAAGAGGGACATCTCTTGCTCAGTTGCTAGGATATTGTTCTCTGATCAACTGATATGTTGCTTGTTACTGCTTCATTTTCCCTTCATTAAGTTGCCAATATCATTGTGAACACAACTGGTCATACATGGCGTAACTCGGTAGGTTTAAGTATATTAGTTTGTTCTTGGGCTTTTATCGCCCGATAACTTCAGAGGGAACTGTTTGTATTCTTTCTGTTCCTTTTATCCTTTCCTTCTCCTCGTTGGGGGAGTTTATGGTTCTAGGTAAACATCCATTGTGACCCCCCATCTCTGCAGACATGCTTCAAATGTTCAATTGATAGATTGCTCACAAATGTTGACAAACATGTATCACCATACTTGCTAGGACACCCATTGTCAATTTCACTAGTCTTATATCTCATATTTATTTCCTGGGTTTTCAGCATTTATAATCTATATAATATTTTCTCTGCATGACAATTGGGCTCCTTTGGTGTTTCTTTTTTTTCCCCCCCTAAGAAATTGGATTTTTTTTAATTGCTATTCAGTTTCTTTTTAAATGAATCCTGCCCATTATGTTAGCAGAACGGGAATTTAGTGTTAGCTTGAGAATAAATGTTCCGTGAAACTATTTATGAGATCTTGTTTTCCTTTAATTTCTTGGTAATTCTTGGCATTATCTTTTGACATTAGATTGCGTCTAGTAAAATTTGTGAGCTGAGGCTCTTTTTGCTAAATAAAGAGAAAGATACAAGGGATACAAACATGAGTTGCAACCTAGCCATTGATACTCCAAAATATGCTAGGAGGTGCCAAAATCAATGTTATATCGTGTTGCCATTTCCATATTGTGTTGTATTTGTGCCTGTGCAACATAGCTAGTAATTGAATCATGAGCACCAAGCCTTACTCCGTGCAACCATTATTTCTCTCTATGGTTACTTTGGACAAACACAAATACGAAATGCGATACTCATGTGGCGACAAGAACGCACACCGGTTTTCGCATGTTCTACTGCAAATTTGCATGGAGATAGTAAGGGGAGATCCAGAGCACCTTTCTTATTTCTATTCAAGTGCTTGGTTTTGGGTGAGAATCAACAATGAAGGAGGAGCAACATGCCAACCAAAAGCTCCATAGGATTAATGACTTCATAAGAATACGGAGAGCCTGGAGTGGTTAGGAGTATGTCCATTAAATAATTAATGAAATTAAAGTATCTATTCCCTGAATTTTTTTCTTCTAGCATATAAGTGTAGGTTATCAAAATTTATTTTCTAGCATATAAGTGTATAGAATCTATAGATACAATTTGTGACCTGGATGTAACCGCACTTGCAGCATTCATGTATGTTGTGAGCATATCCAAAGGAAATTATCTTCTTAATGTTAACTGCAATGCATTTGACACCGTTTACAAGTCTTTCCTCTAGATCTGTCTCCACATACATGATAAACATAATTTAGTTCTCAGGACACTGGTTCTTTTCTCTTGTATAGTATTACCTTTCAGGTAGATGAGAACTATCGGGTTCTTAAAGCGAGGCTACAATACCCAAAAATTCCTAGAATTTTGAAAGTCTCTCTTATCAAGTGTTGCGAGTAACTGACATCACAAGTAGCAAAAGCTGCTGACTGAAATCAAGCTGGACTATGCATTTAAAGTGGGGACTAGTTGGCGACTAATCGGCAGGCAGTGTAGCACTGCCTGATTTTTCACAAAAAACGGATAAGAAGATTGGCCCTTAAAAAGTGCCGACTAGTCACCGATTTTGCCGCTTTTGGATATTATTATGCTGAATTAGTACAAGTTTTTACGTATAATTGAAAATTGTCAAATCAATACTAATGAAAAATATTTGCAAATTGGTGTCATGGATTAGGGACTCTGGCACCTTGTGATGTACGTGGTATTGATAATATAATCTTAGGTTAATTACATCCATCTCATACTTTAGAATAGGGAAGCACCCCTTGAACAACTGAGAATTCTTTTAGCAAGTAATTTTTTTTTTTGTTTTTGAAACCTGTTGTACTTTTCGAGTGAAAATTTAATGAAGCAATGTGCATAGTTTTTTTTTTACTACTTTGTTAGAAATATAATCCAAAATCCTACTTAATTTATGAATATATTTGAGATTTATTAAGAGTTGTATGTATCCTAGTCTTAGTAAAGTAGGGAGTCCTATTTGAATCCAAGTAGCTAGGTTTCATATATGGATGGGTGTTAGTCAGCTTTTAGCAAAATATAGAAAGTGGAACAAAGTCATGTTACATACTTGGACAAGGTCGGTTGTGCTCCCAATAAAAGATGCTGCTAGGTACACATATGAGCATGAATATAATAAATTATAGAGAGAGTAAAGTTATAGATGAAGAGAATACATTAGAGAGAGAGAGAGTGGTCATTGAATATTATTATGTGGAATTAGTAGTAAAATTTTAAAAGAAAGGATCCGTTTTTTACCACTTTTTGACGACTAGTCCCGACTAGTAAAAAAACAGCACTCGGCTGCTTTACTACCGCTTTAGGCTTATTTTCATAGAAGCTGGAGATGTTTGTTTTGTGGTGATCATACTGCACCCAGTGGTTGCAGTTTGGTACAATAAACAATAATCAATTGATTGTAGCTTTCTAAGCATTTTGATCCTAGCATTGAACACTATTCCCAAGTTTGCTTCTCACAGTTTATTTGCTGATAGAGATTAGTGTTGTGAATCGACTCAATCGATTCACAAAAGAAAGCAAATAAAAACAAAGAACAAGAGGAATAGAAACAGAATAATCTTTAATATAGGAAAAGAACAAAACTCCCAACTTTGATTGAACGGAACAAAGTAATAAAATCCTTCTTGATGACACTTGAGAGAGTTTTCTCAATCCAAGCATAAAAGTAATGACGGCTAGCCCTGACTATAAATAGAAAAGAAAAGCAAACCCTAGGAGGGTTATTGTGGTGAAAGACCACAATACCCCTCCATTGACTAAAATAACTGAAAGGCCTAAAAAGTGGACCTAAATGGCTCCACGTCTCCTGCGACGTGTGTAGGTGATAATGGGTGGGCCCGCATCAATACCGCCCCCTTAAAGAGCCACCTTGTCCTCAAGGTGAAAATCTGGAAACTGCGTCTGTTGCTATAGCGGCCTCTTCCTCCGTCGGATCCTCCTCCTCCTCTTCCTCCGTGGTGGTCGTCGTGGGGGTAGATCCCCTCTCTGGAAGTTGGCGGGATCCGCCGTTTCTCCAAAGAAATTGCTGCCTCCGGTGTTCCTCGCCCCTCCTGGCGGCTCCGTCCCTCCCGTCCGAGCCGGAACTCCAGCTAAGCCCCTTTCCGAACCCGTGAACCTGTCACCGTAGTTCGAGGTCATCGTCCGACCCCCATAGGGGGCCCCAAGCCCTAGGGCCTCTCCCGGGTGTGGCGCCGGTCCGCCGGGACCGAAATGGTCGGCGGCGTCCGGCCACAGCCGCTCGCCGGCGGCTCCCCTGGCGCCGGCCGGCCCTGGGTGGCAGTCGGGAGCCGGCCAGCGGCCGCCCACAGCAGCCGCGGCCCCGCCTGGGCTCGCGCGGCCTGCTGTGGCGCTCCCGCGGCCCTCGGCTGCTGTCCGGCGGTGATCGCCGGCCGTCAGGGCCCAGCCCGGAGGTGCGGCGGCGACGGCGGTTGCGGGGCAGCGGCCGCCGGCCGGTCCTTCCTCCTCCTCGGTCGCCTCCCCCTCCGCAGGAGCAAACCCTAGTTGATCGCCTAGGGTTTGGGTTGTTACCGCCTCCGCTTCCTCGCCGTTGATCTTCTTCGAGATGTTTTGTAAGAGCGTCATTATAGCCGTCATCTCCTTCCGTATGTCCCGCATCTCCGTGCGGAATTCCGTTCGGAGTTCCTGGTTCGTGGATGCTTGATCTTTAACGGAGGCTTCCATGGATTTCTTCAAGCTATCGATCTCAGCGGTGAAGTCCTCCCGAAGACCTCGGATCTTCTCGTCGATTGAGGCTCTCGTCCCGTCTGCCATGGCTCGTAGAGGGCTTTGATACCAATTGTTGTGAATCGACTCAATCGATTCACAAAAGAAAGCAAATAAAAACAAAGAACAAGATGAATAGAAACAGAATGATCTTTAATATAGGAAAAGAACAAAACTCCCAACTTTGATTGAACGGAACAAAGTAATAAAATCCTTCTTGATGACACTTGAGAGAGTTTTCTCAATCCAAGCATAAAAGTAATGACGGCTAGCCCTGACTATAAATAGAAAAGAAAAGCAAACCCTAGGAGGGTTATTGTGGTGAAAGACCACAATACCCCTCCATGACTAAAATAACTGAAAGGCCTAAAAAGTGGACCTAAATGGCTCCACGTCTCCTGCGACGTGTGTAGGTGATAATGGGTGGGCCCGCATCAATTACTACAAGTGAAATAGTAAAAAGAATGTGCGAACTTTTACTCGGTAGTGATTAAAGTGATGGCTCTAGGAACCTGGTGCACAGATGTATAAAAGGTTCTGTAGAACTTCAAAATGTTCATTTTATTATGGATTCAATGTCCGAAAAGGGATTAATGAAAGTGATTACATATGGGCTGCCTTTGTCATGCAATGTTATTACAATAAGTGCAGATCGTATATGTGTTGGAAGCTGTAGTTCTAACAGGTCTCTTTGTAGCAATTTTTTCCCTTCTGAAAGAAGCAGTGTGTTAGTGATACATGATCTTTACTAGTTTATTTTAGTTCTTTGGAAGTGAGAGTTTTTTCCATACTCTAGGCTCCTACACACTACTTTAGTTTCTACATATAATTTCTTTGTGATTTCTTGTGCATCTTTGAATCTTTTCATTAAGTTTCTCGATTCTGCCAGAAGCTGAAATCAAGCTTTTAGCAAAAAATGTTCTGAGTTTTCATTGTAGGTAATAATTGCTAGAGTAGTTATCTTATGTTGCATTGATTATATAACAGGAGGCATTGAGGGCTTCTCCAAACAATAATTCCCCAAATCAAGCTCAATCACCTGACGTATCATCAAAGATTAGTATGGCTTCTCCAAACAACAATTCTCCAAAGCATGCCCAATCGCCATATGTTTCATCAAAGATTGGTGACAATGACGTCCATGAACCCAATAAGAAACATGAAGACCACGAAACTGTGAAAAAATTGAGTGAGAAATTATCAGCTGCTCTTTTGAACATCAGTGCTAAAGAGGATTTGGTGAAGCAACATTCTAAGGTTGCTGAAGAAGCTGTTTCAGGTACATCGCCCAAGTTTCACTTATTTTGCAATTTGCATGCTGGAGGAATAAGTTTCCTTACATTCTGATCATATGAACACTTTAACCCTTAGTTAAACCTTAAGAGTTCTAATCTTTTTGTAATTAAAATCAGGGTAGTCATTTTGAAGTTGAATCCTGGTTAGAGACTACTGTTTTGAATACTTTTAGCAATTAAAAGTTATTTAAACATGGATATGTTAATGATTGAAGATATTCACGTAACTTTTATGCTAAAACCTCTAGATTGTAAGTTATTCTCATATTTTTCTTCTATCTTTCAATGGAAGACCGTTGGTCCACCTTTACTCAATTTTATGTGATTATGGTTGCAAATATTGCCCTTTTTTTAACTAACATAACATACTAGATTGGTCTGAAACTGGTGTTTAATGGTAACTGAAAACAGAATATTGATAACGTTCAGGAGGATTTGTGCCCAAACCTTGTTACTGCAAAGGGGATAATTACTCCAATTAGTGACCCACAGTGTTGGTTCTAATCTATGTCAACAGCACTTATTAGCCAAAGTAAGAGATTTCATACTTACACAACATGTTACTTTAACAAGTTCATTAGTTCAAGCTATGAGCATATGGGTCAAGAATCCACTCTATTTATTGACATCTATACCACATATGAAGTTATGAACTTGCGAACCAATTTCTACAGTTCACTCATGTGCATCTTAACATCCTTTCTAGTTACGATGGTAAATATCTCAAAAACATTTATACTTTTTAGTTATATATAACTGTTGTTATCACAACCAACCTTGAGCAAGGATATATTCTGACTCATGGGCCTAACTCATGGGCCTATGACTTGTTGGATATTTTTCCTCTAAAAATCTGTAAACAAAATAAAAGAAGTTAAAGTTACCGGCCTCCGGGGAAGTCGTGCACGAAGCACTGCCCTAAGAGTTAATCCGGGTCTATGTGCAGACTTTTCCGGATGCTCCTAGTGGTAAAACCCCCGCTCTACCGGTATCCCGTCGTCGCACATAACTCGGGGAGATTGACCCTGACTTAGCTCTGCCCAGAGCAACAAACCAAGAACAAAAGAGTTTCGGAGTGACAAGAATTCGAGAGAGCGAGAGAAAGTGTTTTGTAGTAATTTTCAGTATGTTCAAAGTATTGAGATTGGCATCAATATATATGCTTTTCTCTAAGGTTAGGGAATAAAGGAGAATGAAGACAATTTAATCCAGCCAATAAATACTGAACGTTACAAAATTCAAATGAAAAACCATGTGGTACATTGTACCTGGACATGAGTTGATGTTACAAGTTTAATGGGTTCATAACGGTCAAAATTATTGTAAGGGAGTTGAGCTTTTGCTAGCTCATGTGTGTGTGAACACAACACACATACAACTAACAATCCCCCCCCCCCCAAAAAAAAAGGTCAAATCCCGAAGTAATAGAAGGAAAGAAAGTAAGACAAGAATAAGAGAATGTCTGGGCAGTTGTATACTATGCATAAATGAGATGGACTACGGCCTTGAATCTCACGTAGTGACTATTGTCTTTGTCTGAAGAAGAGCTTGATGGACTACGCCTTGAATCAGTCTTCCTGAACCAAACTCGAAAATATCACACATAGTACGCTAGAGGTACTTGGGTCTATCGGGTGGCGTGTTTGGTTGGCCATGCGCACTTTTACACATTCATGAGAGTTGTCTAGGATCGTCCTGTCCTATAGTCGCGACCCTCACGACCTCTCATATAGGTAAGTCCTTAAGGGTTGGTGATAGGAATCAACCCTGCATATCATGCTTGGACTTATTAAGAGTTTAACTCAACCTATCCATATCACAAAAGGAACACTGTCACCATAGGGATGGGGTATGAATGTACACATGTACAGCCTCCTGGGCTTTTATTTTAAAGAGAATTTAATCTCAGGTCAGTGTTCCATAATAGTCACATAGTCCAACTTGTTTCTACCATTGAACCAGCTTCTTGGGATCTCCAGTCAGACTCGGTTGGGTTGCCACTGCTGGTGACTATACTATGGGCTTAACCCTATCCCCCTCGATGATTCTAGGATCAATGTCCTAGACAAACTCTTCGTTAAGAGTAAACAGACTTTCGTCAAGAGATCTGTAAAGTTTTTTTATGACTTTATAGTCAACAACTATAATTTTGTTTTTTTAAGGCTCTTTACATGTCTTGACACGCAGCTGCATGTCCCTGTTCATCTTAGAGTTCACATGATAATGCTTTTAGCATATTTTTTAAACAAATGACATGTACAAAAATATGTAGTATAAAATGTTGAGCCATACAGCTAGCTTCAGTATAAGATATATGTGGCTGAAGATAACATTTCAGACTATATAATAGTCTTAACTATGATAGATTTGTTACACAAACCTCAAGAGATGACAACTTTTTATAGAGTAAAATATATATATATATATCCATAAATGGATTAGATGCCGTATGAATCAGTTACCTAGTTTATATTTAAATGACATTTCTCTGACATAAGAGTATCTAATATGATACAATTTATAGCCTAGAATATCCTTAAAATAGTCTTTCTATTACTATATAGAATAGAATAACTGGTTTGGCTGATTTAGAAATCAGAGTTAGTGACATCAGACTCATGTGATTTTACTAATTACTGATGTAAGTCTTAGAATAGTGAATCAAAAATCATTTGACTCTGTCACAGTATCCATGGCTCTAAAGATTTATCTTCATTAGCAATGTTTGCAAAAAATGACAGTTTAAAGTACTAGAATAATAGTTTAAGTGATTTTGCTAATCAACCTTAAAAAATCTTTAGTTTATCAAGTGTTGATTAACTTGGGTTAGCTGTAGGGGCCGGTTTCCAGCTAGCGGAGGTCCACAGGGGGACAATTAAGTACCGTGTCGCTTAGGGCTATTTACGCCCGGTTGACAGAAGGACCCTTTCGGCTTGTACCCAAAATAATCTCAACTTTTAAAACCTCAAATTTAAAGGAATTTGCAATTTCACTAACTATTTTCTTGTGACTAAATTGTTTTAATGAGTCAGAAGAATTATAGCGTCATAGAATATAAGGAAAGACAATGTTTGTCTAAATATTGTGATAAAACAATATTGTGATTTCTTTCTGACTATAAATTCTAATATTGTGACAATATAGCCATTTAAGGTTCGGACATACAAACCAATCAAAAAAAATATCATTTAAAATCATCATAATATATATACAAAAATCAAGAAAATTGGCTTACTAACTCAACAATATATATTTGTCCAACTAAACATACAAAATCAGAAAATGAATATAATATGTGAATTGTAAATGTAAAAAATTATCTTTCCACTTGATCGGAGCAATTTTGTATTTCTTGATTTTGTCTTTAGTAATAACACTTTAGAAGAAATATCATTTCCTATTATTCTCACTAAATATCCATTAGTATCCAAGAATATAGAAAATGAGTTTTACAAACATCAAGTTTAGAATAATGGAACAAAGAATTTTTGTATTACTTACCTTCACCCTTAGCATGTTTGAACATTTTCTAACAAGTCATGGCTTCTAATGTTTCTGACTTGAAGAGGTAACATTACAAAGATCATGTTAAGAATAGAAGAGTACAAAATACATTTATATTACCATCACCGTTAACATGTTGCTTCTTTCCTAAAAAGGTAAAACGTTTCTAATAATACGGTCTTCAAGAAATAGAGGTTAGGATACTCGGTTCTCACCCGAGAGACCAGGGTTCAAGTCCCGGCAACAGAATAATAATTACAAGTTTGATAGAAATAGAGGTTAGTTTGTATATTAACAAAAAAATGTATAATGCACAAATTTGTTCATTCTTGCACAACAATGCATTTCTACATAGTTTCAATCTTGCAGGATTTCGAAGACAACATATATTTGACAAAATGTCAATGATGTACTGTGTTAAAAGTAGACTAAGAAAGGAATGTTTTTCATATTTGAAATCCACTAAGGGGTATTATGTTGAGTTTAATGCACTATTATTACTCCTATTTCTCCATTTGATAATTAATTTCATGCTTGTTATATATTCTGATTTGGATATGATTCATGGTTGTTAAATTTGAACCATTGAATGCTCAAACATGTGGAGATTTGAAAACATTCAATTGGTGAACGTTTGGCCTGTTTGAAGAATCCAAAGGACTCAAAAAAAAAATATTGGTTAACATACACAACATTAAAAATAAATTAATATATATCACAAGCATTTAGTGCTTCATAGGAACAATCACAATTTACGATTAAAAAAGAAATTCAATAGGTGCCACAACAAAATATCCATGAACACAGATAAATACCCAACTTATATTCGATATGTACTAGATTATAAGACAAGGTTAGATGAACCAAACCCAAACTATTTAACATCGCTAGGTGGACTTGGGGTAAACTCCTAGCCACATCAAATTATGTAATGACTCTTTTGCTCCCTTAGCCACTATAGCATAGTGTAGTTCCTTCTGCCCCTTTTTTTTCATATATATATATGTCCTTCATGAAAAATGTGTGTTGCTGAAACGTGTTTTATATAATAAAAAAAATACTAAATGCATCAGAATATAACCGCTTTAATTGTTCAAATTATGCAAAAGACCTTAACAAGATGGAATGACTTTGTATCTCTTTTTCCATTTTAGTTTTACAAAAAGAGTATATAATGAAGACTTCTAGAGCAAATGTCTTCTAATCGTCTTCATGTAAGCACAGATTCTCAAGCCCTAATTGTATATTAAGAATGTGACCATGGAATAGAACAAGGAAAACATACAAACTCAACTACTTCCTAGACTAAGCTAACAGAAAACTGAAGTAAAACACACGAAGAGCAAAATGTTGTAGGGACAACACTTATATGTACTGCAACAATTTCAATCATAAACCAATCTCACTTGGTTTCCGGTCTCATAAAATTGATATATGATAGAGTTGAGCAATGCAAACAACAAATACTATAGGACAACTATTTATGACTTAATACTACTGGTAGTCCCTTGAGCAGAATTATATAGGCTTTTCCTCTGAATCATATACTCTGAAAGCATTATGGTATTATAGTAACAGCTCACATGTATGATAAGTTCTTTCAATAGACTAGTAATTTGTATCACAAATTAACTATATAATGAAACTCGAGGAAAAAAAATTGAGAAATTTTAAATACAAGAAACATTTGTTTCCTAAAACATATTAATATCATGCAGGGGAGGTTAAGGGCCAGGATAAACATGTGTTAATTTGTAGGGAAGAAAACTCCGCATATACATTTTTCCACACATATACACCCATTGGACAGTGACAACCCCATTTTTAACGGCACTAAGTAAGAATCCTAATATTATATTGATAATGGGTAGTGAAAGATTACCTTCATCATTCTTGGAACATTTATCAACACAAATCATGATACTTTAACTAACTAAAATAATCCAACAATATTCCATGTCGTTAGGGCTTTCTGATTTGATAACTACACATATAGTTGGCTATATACAATCACACACATTCAAAATCCATAATACACATTTAGTTGGAATTGACTTGAGTTGCTTATAACAAATATATATATTTGTATAATAGTCTCCCCACTCTGATAGTCTAGTGTTGGTATAGACAATAATTGTAAGGGTTCCACAAATATATATATTATTTATGATAGTCTACCAAACATGCAAGTCTGCAAACTAAGAAAATTTCTTTATCAAAAAATAAATAAATTATACTCTATGATATTAACATGTAAATATATACGAATATCTTTACCAAAATGTGTGTAAAAAAAATCCAACAACTATCCAATTTAGGCAAGGTGACGCAAGAAAGAATTAAAAGAATAGCTGTAACGGCTCCCAAAGAAAATAGATCATTGGATAAATATTTAACAGCATGTAATGAATTTAATGTGCATTTAACAGCATATAACTGCTCTTGACTTGCATAGTTATGAGCATATATACGGTGTGCTCTCAAATTCAATAAATATTTAATAACATGTAAATTTAATAATTTATATTATTATTATTATTATTATTAGTTTTTTACACATGACACAGAAATAATGTGTCGATTAACACAACTCATCTTCCGGTCAAGATGAGAGTTATCACAAAACCTTGATTTTCAGATCAGACTTTTGTTGGCATCATTAGTAGGCTCACATATTGATATGTCAAATTCAAAAGACTGAATGCAATATAGTTCAGAAACTTAATTTGCAACTACTGGATCAACTTGCACCCAATCTATGAGCATATTGACGGTGTGTTCCAGAATTGGATAAATAGTTAACAACGTGAAAAAATTAAGTTTTTCTTTTCTTTTTCGATTACACATAACAGAGGAAAAAAAATGTCTCGATTAACTCTTAGATTGTTGGATATTTTTTCTCTAAAAATGTGCAAACAAAATAAAAGAAGTTAAAGTTACCGGCCTCCGGGGAAGTCGCGCACGAAGCACTGCCCTAAGAGTTAATCCGGGTCTATGTGCAGACTTTTTCGGATGCTAGTGGTAAAACCTCCGCTCTACCGGTATCCCGTTCGTCGCACATAACTCGGGAGATTGACCCTGACTTAGCTCTGCCAAGAGCAACAAACCAAGAACAAAAGAGTTTCGGAGTGACAAGAATTCGAGAGAGCGAGGAGAGAGTGCTTTGTAGTAATTTTCAGTATGTTCAAAGTATTGATATTGGCATCAATATATAGGCTTTTCTCTAAGGTTAGGAAATAAAGGAGAATGAAGACAATTTAATCCAGCCAATAAATACTGAACGTTACAAAATTCAAATGAAAAACCATGTGGTACATTGTACCTGGACATGAGTTGATGTTACAAGTTTAATGAGTTCATAACGGTCAAAATTATTGTAAGGGAGTTGAGCTTTTGCTAGCTCATGTGTGTGTGAACACAACACACATACAACTAACATGACTCACAAAAATGTACATCATATGTACTATGTAAGCCGAATTGCTAACTATGTCTTACAGTTGACAAATTCCTGAAGGAACTTCCCTACGAATAATATTTCTTAGCCAAGTTTGTTGCACTTTCTCGATAATATGCTAAGTGCTAGGATGTGGTAAGTTAATGCCATGCTGTTCTTGTTTTTCTTAATAAGCGATAACATCTTGATTCATGACTGGCCAAACATTCAACCATGATAGGTTGGAAAAGGCAGAAAAAGAACTTGCAGCTATGAAGCAACAGCTTGAAGTGACATCTCACAAGAACTCTGTCCTTGAAGATAAAATCAGCCATCTCGATGGGGCCCTCAAGGAATGTGTCCGGCAGCTCAGACGATCAAGGGAGGAACAAGAGCAAAAAATCCACGACGCCCTCATCAAGAAGACAAATGAGTGGGAGTCTGAGAAGAGCGAACTTGATAATCAACTCGTCTTGCTCAAAAAACAGTTGGGAGATGCAAAATCTGAACCTGCCACAACTATCTTCGATGATCTTCAATCAAGAATTGAAGCAGCAGAGAAAGAAAAAGCTGTTCTCAATTTCAATCTTGTTGCTCTATCCGAGGAACTGAAGGAACGGACATTGGAGAGGGATTTGAGCACACATACAGCGGAAACTGCTAGTAAGCAACACTTGGAGAGTACTAAAAAGGTGGCAAAGCTTGAAGCTGAGTGCCGAAGATTAAAGGCTGCAGCACGTAAAACATCTTCAGCCAACGATCGCAAGACTATCTCTAGCTCAGCCTGTATGGAATCTCTAACAGATAGCCAATCAGATAGTGGAGATCGATTGCTTGGTGTGGAGAATGAGCCGAGCTGCTCAGATTCATGGGCATCTGCTCTAATTGCTGAGCTTGATCAGTTCAAAAGCGACAAGCCTGGAGCAAGAAACCTCACCACTTCTATTGATATTGAGTTAATGGATGATTTCTTAGAGATGGAGAGGCTTGCTGGGTTACCTGAGGCTGAGCTTGGAAGCTCCAGCTTCGGGCCTGAAGCTGATTCTAACGGAGTCACTACTAAAGCTAGCCCATCAAAGGTTGAAGTTGAAGTTATGAATCGGAAGACATCTGAGTTTGAGGCCAAATTTAAGAAGATTGAGGATGAGAAAGCGAAAGTGGAGATGGCTTTGGCAGAAACCCACAATCAGCTTGAGACTTCACGCAATCAAATAATTGTAGCTGAAAGTAAGTTGGTTAAATTGCAAAAAGATCTAGACAAGGCTAATGAATCAAAACAGTCTGCCATGTCAGAAGCAGCGACAGTGGAGGCAAAAAGAAGGGCACTAGAATCTCAGCTGCAGGCAGCTCAGATGGAAATTAGAAAATTAAAGGATAAGGTAGCTTCATTAGAAGGAAAAGTTAAGGAGAGCGCAATTTCTTCAGATTTAAGATCTAAACTTGAAGTTTTAGAGAAAACAAGAGAGACCTTGCAGTCTCATCTCCAGTCATCATATGTGCAAGTTGAGAAGTTACAGGGGAAGGTGGTTCTATTAGAAGGCAGAGTTGAAGAGGAGCGAGCACTCTCTGCAGAATTTGCAGTTAAATTAGAAGCTGCTGATTCCATAAGAAACACAATGAAGTCTCAGCTCCTGATGTCAGACTTGGATATCAGTAAGCTCCAGGAGAAAGTTGGTTTATTAGAGACGAGAATTGAGGAAGAGAGATCACGATCTACCGAGTTTGCTACTAAACAAGAGACTGTTGAGGTGGAGAGAAAGTTGTTGCAGTTTCAGCTTGAGTCAACACGTTTGGAAGTGGAGAAGCTACAGGAAAATGTGGAGTTATTAGAAGGAAAAATCGATGAGGAGAGAGCATTGTCTGCCGAATTTGCAGCAAAGTGTCAGAATTTGGAGGACGAGCTCTTGAGGAAGAGGCAAGAAGCTGACGTCCCCCACATATCCAGATCAAATGGAGATCTGAAAATAAAACAGGTACAGCTTTATATATATATTCTAAACCTTCTTCTAGACTTTTTGTTTTCCTTTTTGTTACATCGACATTCAGGTTCCAAATTCATACTTAGTTCTACTCCTACCAAAGGAATTTCATTGACTGTCCTTCAAACTTGGCTGAACATTTCACAGGAATATATTGAAGATCACGAAATTGTGGGAAATGAGGATATCGTATGTAAATTTAACGAAATTGCAATGGCAAACGTCTAAGCTTCATGCTTCATGGAAGAGCCATAGCTCAACTTTAATCTGAACTAAAGCAATATAGACAAAAAGTTCTGAGGCAGAACTGCTGATGCCCCCGGCTACATAGTATTATGCTTAATTAGCATCTATCTGTCTCAAATAGTATGTTAATATTTCTTTGATTTACATTATGAACGCTTTTACACTAAAAAAAAGGTCAAATAGAAGTGGTCATCATGTCAGTGCCTATGATTTTGTTAACCAGAAGAAAAATAGCTGATAAGTCTCAATGCCTATGACTTTTAATAGCAAGCATGCACCTGCTTAGCAGCAGTTCAAAATAAAAATAAAAATAGAACCTATTTGATGGTTTAACTTAAATTCATGACTCTTAATTTCTGTGACAAATCATGCAATGCTCCTGTGTTATGATGCCGATGCTTGTACACTGAATTGTTCTTTCCTTGCACTACAGGAGAAAGAGCTTGCTTTGGCTGCTGGGAAGCTGGCAGAATGCCAGAAGACAATAGCCTCTCTGGGTCGACAGTTGAAATCGTTGGCAACAATAGACGACTTCATGCTCGACACAGAAGAACTTGAAGTGAACAGATACTTGCCAGATCTTATAGAAGCGGATCCTTCAGAAGACATGGTCAGCTGTAATCTTGCTAATGGCAAAACGAGGAGCTCGCCTCCGTCTTCAGAGCTCTCAACCACAGCTCAATCAGGAAGTAACATTGTTGTCACAAACTTGGAGCAGTGGTCATATAGGAAACCGTAGTAGTATAAAAAGAAAGCGATTTGCTGGTAAAAGTTTTGGTATATAATGTTTATTGTAGATGTACATTTTAAAAGATGTGCTGTTAGGAACCAGGGGGTGTTTTGGAAGTTGAACTGTGCAACTCTTTCTGTTATGTTGGACGTCCATAGTTGATCAGCATATAGATATGAAGGTTTAAAAGAATTGTTAATTTCTCGGATTCTTTACGCAAAATTTCCTGAATTTAGCAATGGTGTTCTTCACCTGTACCAATAATCTGCAAATGCATGCTATCCTGTGTTCTTAAGTTGTGAAATTAGAAACCTAAAGCTTCTGTAGGTTTCTTCATGTAATTGTAGGATGGGTTGTGTATGCTGTAGTTGAAGCCTGAAAAGCCCAGATAAGCGAAAGAGAGCGGTGTCAAGTAGCCTAACTAGCCAGCAGGCCTGGCATGCAGTTAGACCTGCAGTTAGCGACTGCGAAGTGGTGTTGCCATCATTTTGACTCACATGAAACTTGTGAACAATGATGGTCCTACCTCATGCCAAACAATGTGGATGTTGTTGGCTGCAAGTAAAGTTGCAATTGTAGTTACAGCTAAACAACACGCACCAAATTGTGGAAACATGTGTCTGATCGATAATTAAGCTTCAAGCCTTTGTTTGTTTATGTATCACAGTCATCATTTTGAAATATTTCTCGTCAAAGGTTCTATGGTGTAGTGGTTAGCACTCTAGACTTTGAATCTGGCGACCTGGGTTCGAATCCCGGTAGGACCTTTCTTTTTTCCCCTCTTAAAAATTGTTTCTTCTTACTTTATACTTTTAAGGTTAGCAAAACTGTTAAGAAATTAGTAGCCATGGTAAAGGGGTTTGTAGCCAGAACTTTTTTCCTTTCTTTTCTTGTCCAATCCATGTTTTTTTCTCTTTACGATTTTCCTTTACATAATTGTATCTTTACTCAGTAGACTAATATATTTCAAGCAGGGCGGACCTACATAAAAGGTTGTCTCCATTGAATTTTTGCTTCCATGTTAAATATTTATGTTCTTATTAAAAAAATCATCAATTTTATGGTTTGTCCTCTCCGAAAATTATATTTTTTAATTTCTATATACATATTTACATTAAATTTTACTTTATCTTTCATAATTTTGTCAATTTTATATTTTGTCCCCTCCAAACTTTATTTAATAAAATTTTGGAATTTTTTTACATTTGAGATTGACCATTCTCTTTTAAATTCCTGCATCTGCCACTAATTTTAACCTGTCTTATTTGTCTTATAAATTGTTATAATTTTTTGCTCACTAGCACCTAATTCATGGTTAGAACCAGTGACATAAAGTTTAGTGAGTGCGGGTTTGGAAAAAGAATGAATGGACATTTAAATTTTCTTTTAATTTTAAATATGTAAGCAAAATTTGATGCTGAATTATGATGTAAGCCCCATTCCATCCCTTGCTGTTGGAACTCTGGTTAGTTTCACATTGAGTATTTCAAATACACCATAGACAAAAGGAAAGAGACTTTTGTTTAGTCCCACATCGCTTAGAACCAACATTGAGTATATGTTCATACCTTCTACATGATTGTGATGAGTGGGTAGTAAGAGGGGTGCTCGCACGTCTAGGGGACATTGGGCTAAAATGCACCCGGGCCGTTAAGCCTCGTGTGGACGGGACACGACTCTGCTTTTTGCACTTTCCTCTTGGTAGTGAGCCCGCGATTTGCGGCCCATTAACTAACATCCACTACTCATTCAACACGTCGTTCCTGATCTTACTCCTGTTTTTGGGTTCACGATCTAACAGATTTAGAGTTTTTGCAACTCTATATTTATTACTTGTTCTTCACAGAATGAGACCCACCCCGCTAAGATCAAACCCAAAGAGAGAGAAAGATATCAAACACTGTCGTTCGTCTTCTTCGCTGTTCGATAGTAGGTTACAGATAGGTACTCCTATCTGTAATTCGTTGTTGTATCCTGGAGGAAAGTCGTCGTTCGAGCCTTACACAGTAACGTATATGGACGAATCTTTTCTTGAGAACAGTGATCTACACGCCTCAACGATTTCGACTTGTGTTCTACGAAAACGATTACTCCTTCACTTGCCACATACTTTTAGAAGCTTAGACAATTGAAAAAGAAAATTCCTGGATATTCCACTGCAGACACCGCAAATAAAGAGCCCAAAAGCACAAGTAATCAAACTTAAACCTCAATTCAGAGAGAAGAAAAAAATTGACAGCTAATATCAAATGGCTGTGATAAATTAACACTTTGATTTTCTTTCTTTCTTTTCTTTCAGCTGAGCTGGGTCCAACCAAAGGCAAAGGGGGGCATTGTGGCTGCACGAGCTGCCACGTTGGATGCAGTGACTCCCACGTGGCTGGTGGTGGGAGGCTGAGGGAGATTGCACTGCAGGCATCATCCACCTCTTTATCAAACACTTTCACTGTCACTACTTCTTCTTCTCTCTCTCTATACAGACTCTCATTGGTTGGCATACACTCTTCTTACTGGTTGAACTTTTTCAAAATGGCAGCTGCGACTCTATCTTTTCTTCCTATTCCAAGAAGAAGGTTCTCTTCGTCAAGCTTCTATTTGAAGAAGGTCATCATGCAACTCTCTCTCTCTCTCTGTCTCTCTCTCCTTCTCTCTCCCCATTTGTTTATATATATTCATGATTATAGAGTTAGATGACATGTTATGGTATTGCAATGAAACACATGGTACAAATCATTTAAACAACAATTTTGAGTAAAAGAAAAGATTCATGGACAACGTTTTGGTATGATCTAATATAATTGAGTACAAGATAAGAGAAAATTATGTAACATAACCTCTATGAGAACGTAGAGGTAAGCCTATACAAACATGACCGGTAACAAAGTCAGAATGGAAGAAGTGGATTCAAACAGCCGAAAATTTTAGGATAAAGGTTTTGTTGTTGTAATTTAAATAAGTTGAAACAAATTCCCTGACTGTTGTAAAGATCATGTTCATGAATAAAAACATAAACTATTCTCCAAGATGAAAGTTCGCGACCAACCAATACCCGCAAGCCAAACATGGTTGACTTGTGCAGAAAATAAAGATCACAAAAAATTCAAGATAAAGACACACAAGAACTTAAATAAAAAATCCTAACAGGTAAAAGAACCACCGGGAGAGCGAGATCACTACTAAATAAGATTACAATCAACTACCAGAGAAAGTAAACGAAGAGAACCCAAGAAATTACAAGATGAAAGAAATCCAATTTCTCTTTTCTTCAATCTCTCTATTTATTCTCTCTTTCTTTCTCTCGACCTATTGATGGCTACCCAACACCTTTACTTGAACACAATTTACCATAACAAAAGGAAAATTAGGCCCCTTTGTATAGCATATCATGTGTCTATATAGAAGTCCAATTCTAATTCTATGTAGGCATGACAAAAAAAAAAAAAAAATCATTGTCTAGGTAGGAATAGAAATTTACTCCAATCCAATCATATTACTTTGCGATTAAAAATATGAGCCAAATCCTAATAGGACATGCAATAGCTAGAAATTTAAGGCATTAAGCACAAGAACTTTGATGATCAATAATTGTTTACATATGTATCAAAAAGAATGAGGACCCTTCTGCTTCTTTCGTGTCTCTATTAGAAAAGCAAACGGTCCAAATTAACTTTTCTAGTTTGCTGCTATATGAATCTTATTAAAGATGTGTGATGATTTTGAAATTGCAGAATGGTGGCAGCAGAGAAGGATTCAGAGTGTTGGCTGTGTATAGGGGAGGAGGAGAGAGGGAGAGGGAAGTGGAGGAGAGAATGGTGCCTTCTGGTGGAGAGTTCCTGGATGCTCATCAAGCTCTTGAAGTGGCGAGGTTCGATATTCAGTACTGTGACTGGAGGGCCCGTCAAGACTTGCTAGCCATCCTTCTCCTTCATGATGAGGTAGCAACAACTAAAATTCTCCAGTTATAAATAAAGAGAGAAGAACACTCCCAAAGATCTCAATGATCTTTGTGTTTCCTAATACATTTGATTGGTAAAAGTTTAACTTGCTGGCCTATGATGATGCATACACACTCCAAAATTGTTGCGATTTTCGTGACATAGACACTCTAGAATCACTAGGACATGCCAACATTGGCGCTATGTCCATTCTGTCATATGCCCATAACTCGTGTGGCATCGATGCAGCACGACTTGCCTATTAATTGAGCCAGGTACTTGGCAGCAAGGTTGTCAAATTATGTATTGGATCCTATATCGATTTTCAAATTTAATATATCGTGTAGCATAAGATACGTTTAATAATATATATATATATATATATATATATATATATATATATATATAATATATATATAATATATATATATATTGGGAGACGCCAGGGGGGGGGGGGGTCGGGAGACGCCAGCGGGACCCCGCAGGCGGGGGGAGGGGGGGGGGTCGGGTGGAGGCGGCGGCAGCGGGGCTGGGCCAGCAGTCCCAGCGGGGCGGGCGGCGGCGGGGGACCTCCCCACGGGGGGGGGGGGGGGGGCGGGGGTGGTGGTGGGGCGGGTGGGGGGGGGGGGGGGCGGTGGCCCTCCAAGGCGGGGGGGGGGGGGGGGGGTCGGGCGGAGGCGGTGGCGGGACCCCCCAGGCGGGGCGGGGTCGGGGGGCGGGCAGAGGCAGGGGGACCCCCAAGGGCAGGGGGCACTTCCGGAGGAGAGGCTTCCGTATTCAATGTCACGTCCCAGAACCAGAATACTGGAAAGCGGGGGAATGACTCAGCCAGCTACGTATTACGGGTAGATGAATACCGTATAATACGATCAATGCTGTCTAACAAGACGAGGGGGTGCATACTACATGAAAGTCTCCTATGGTCACTTCACATCTATTGTCTCAATCATTCAAACAAGAAACAGAAATAGAGAACATGTGAGATAAAGCAGTAAGGCGTCCCAAACGCTCAGTCAAAATGTCTTGATATCTGGCTTTACAAAACACAGCCAGATGATGTAGTCAGTATACACAATTGTTATCAGCTGCAGCCTGACTTAGTTACAATTATGCAAAAGTAGGTACAAGACAATCCGACTAACATGTCGGTGCCAAACGCAAAGTATAAAGTATTTAACAAAACGAGCGGGGAAGTAAGAAAACCCACTCGAGTCCTCCTGCGATCATCCCTCTAGTGTTGACCATCGTGGAGGTAGAAGTAAGCTGGATCCTCGGGGACCGGCTTTAAATCTGGCCATGCAAAACCAGAGAGGTTGGACCTCTAACAGCAAGTACCGCAAGGAAGCACGATATGAGTGATTAAAACCAGTAATGAGAAAATATGATAAATAGATCTCTGCTTTCTACTGGGATTCACATAGTATCACGACACTTCGAACCAACCTCCCAACCAAACAAGGACAGAAGTTGGCACGTCATGTCCTGACATTCTGATCATCTCGGTTAGGTAACAGAGGACATACGTACACAAATGAATTAATTTAAACGGCCATTCTTACTACGGCTTGCTACTGTGAGTTCCAAGTATCCTGGAATTATGCAATAGAGATTCCTCAGTTCTTACTATGTACAAGCAAGGCTAGTTTACCCAGTCAATCAATTGCGCCAATCATGTAGTTAGACGAGTCCCAGCGGGACGCCCGCCGTTATAGCATGTACAATAATATAAGCAGATACTGTTCCCTGCCCGTGTGACAGATTTACAGTATCTGTGGGAACCAGCCGGCCCGTCGGGTACTTCTCGTCCCAAGGGGGCTGCCATGTAAGAACTCGGAAATCCATTCTCTCCATGCACATTATTTTATTTAACTTAATAGTCCCTACGTTGAGTGAAATCCCATGCCGTGGATCATGGTCATTCAAATGAGTACTTTGGTACGGGGTACGATATGCGCAACTCTACAACGATACCCGTGCGGCTATGTTGTAGGTCTTACATAGCGTAATGCAACAATCAAATCTAACCACGGAGTAATCATGCCTTGACCATAAAGTACACATGCTGGTTTTTGTAAGATAAATAGATAATTAAATAATAAATAAATAAATAAATAATTTGAAGCCTGCATGTGCCTGTATGCCAATATTCGGGATCAGCCAGTCGATTACAATAGTTCATTACATGAACGTGTCTTATTCATTCAATTCAATAAGACGACTAGCCAGTCTCTTAGTTCCAACTAGGAACGCATGATCAATTATTAGTTGAAGTAACAGTCGGATCAATTCGTGACAAGGCATGAAAGTCAACTAGTATTAAGCATGATCGAGTCTATAACTAGCATAAAATAGTTGGTAACATTTTCTTGAAGCCAAGAAAAAGATCTACAACTTTCATGTTGGAAGCTAGGAGAAATTCGGGCCAGAAAACAGTCAAAAAGAGCATCAAACAATCAAAATCAGCCAAAATCAGCCTCATGCGGCTCAAAAAATCCTTATGCGGCTCAAAATGCTCATGCGGCTCCAAAAATCCTTATGCGGCTCAAAATGCTCATGCGGCTCCAAAAATCCTTATGCGGCTCAAAATGCTTATGCGGCTCAAAATGCTCATGCGGCCAGAAAAGCTTATGCGGCCAGAAATGGTCATGCGGCCAGAAAAGCTTATGCGGCCAGAAATGGTCATGCGGCCAGAAAAGCTTATGCGGCCAGAAATGGTCGTGCGGCCAGAAAAGCTTATGCGGCCAGGTACTATTCATCGTCCCTGCCAAAATCAGGACAGATGAACATAGAAGTTTGACCAAAATGTTTTGGCCATAACTTCCTCAAATCAAGTCGAAATCTAACTTTTCAAAAGCCAAAATTGGGTAGAATTGAATTCTCTACAACATAGAACAATCAAAACATAGAAATAATGAAGTTTGATAGATCAAAACCCAAGAAAACCAAAAGGAAGAAAACTTAGATCTACACAAAGCTAACCATGGAAAAAAAACTACAAGACCTAAACATATAGAGAAAGAAGAGACAAGCACAATAGACTAAAAATAAATGGGGATGCATGAAATCCTCCATGATGTGCAAGATGTACTTGCCTCTCACAAGTGGGTTAGGGTTTGGTGGAGGAAATGTGAATGAATGAAGAGAGAGAATGAAAGAAGAAGTTTTATATCAATGTCAAGTGGATCTCCACCATTCATTCTCTCCACCAAATCCAAGCCATCCATTCCTTTCCATGTTGAACCAAACCACACCAAGTTGGTTTACCATGAACCGAAATGAACCAAGAGCCAAGAAAAAGCAGAAAAAAAATACAGAAAAATAATTAGCATGAAATTAAAAGAATTAAATATAAAATAAATGCATGACAGATACTAAATAAATTTGGGCAAGCGGTATACGTATAAAAATACGTATTTCGGGAACGGGGAGTGACATCTCTACCCACCTTAGATAAATTTCGTCCTCAGAATTTCAAATCCAAGCAGGATAGGAAAAACCGAGCTGATCTAGGTACAAGAAACTTGAGCAAGCAATCATTCTTCAATGTTTAACTAGCAGATAACATATCTATATTAACAATCTACGATATCAAGTAGTTCTATCTATGAGGTGACAAGCATGAGGGGTTAAGGCAATCAAGGTACACGGGAAGAAATATACCTTGTGAGTCAAACAGATGTGGATACCGTGATCGGATATCATCCTCACGTTCCCACGTTGACTCTCCTAATGAGTGATGACCCCAAGCAACCCGGACAAGGCTAATTGTTCGGTTCTTGAGTATCTTCTCTCTCCGGTCCAAAATGGACACCGGCTGCTCGTAAGACAAGTTGGTACCAACAACCAACTCAGAATGATCAAGGATATGGCTGGGGTCCGATACATACCTTCACAATTGAGATACATGAAACACGTCATGTACCTCTCGTAACGAAGGTGGAAGGGATAAACGATAAGCAACATCGCCTACCCTATCAAGGATAACGAATGGTCCTACGTATCGCGGACTCAACTTCCCGCGAACGCCAAATCTAATGACCCCACGGGTAGGTGAGATCCGCAAGAACACGTGGTCCCCAACAAAAACTCTAGCGGTCTACGATGCTGGTCCGCCCAATGACGATGTCGGTCCTGTGCAACTCGAAGTCGCTCTCTAATTCCCTTAACCAATTCAACTGTCTGAACAATCATTTCCGGGCCTAACATCTTCCTCTCCCCGATATCATCCCATGCTAGTGGCGACCTACACTTCTTACCATATAGAGCTTCGAATGGCGTCATCTGGATACTGGCTTGATAACTGTTGTTGTATGAAAACTCAACTAAGTGCAGGTGGCTCTTCCAAGATCCTCCAAAATCTAGGGTGCAAGCTCGCAACATATCTTCTAAAGTCTGAATTGTTCTTTCTGATTGCCCGTCCGTCTGTGGATGGTAAGCCGTGCTAAATCTTAACTTGGTACCCAGACTATGATGTAAGCTCTTCCAGAAATGTGATGTAAAACGGGTATCTCTGTCGGACACAATACTGACAGGGACTCCATGCTGCCTGACTATCTGTTGCATATACAACTCTGCCAACTTTTCTGTAGATTGCCCTACTCTGAAAGGGAGAAAGTGTGCCACCTTTGTAAGCCGATCTACTATCACCCAAATAGCATCTTTATCACTTGATGATCTCGGTAAACCGGTCACAAAGTCCATTGTGATGTGCTCCCACTTCCATTCCGGGATAGGAAGTGGCTGTAATAACCCAGCTGGCCTCTGCTGTTTTGCCTTCACTTGCTGACATACCAAGCAACGGAAAACGAATCTAGCTATCTTCCTCTTCATTCCGTTCCACCAGAAGTGCTGCTTGATATCTTGGTACATCTTGGTCCCTCCAGGGTGTATAGAATATTGGGAACTATGAGCCTCTGCCATAACCTCCTGTCTGATATCTCCACTAGGCACACATAGGCGTGATCTAAACCTAAGCGTACCATCTTCATGAATTCTCATCTCCTTTCTGAGTCCTGACTCACATTCTGCTCTAAGCTTCTGAATCCTTGGGTCCTGTGCCTGAGCTGCCTTGATCCTATCTACCAAGTCGGATTGAACTCATAGACTCGCCAGAATTCCTACATCACTAGGAAGTATAAACTCGATGCCCATCTCCTGAAGGTCTTCTAAAATGTGTTTCTGTATTGTCAACATAAATGCGCCGCCTCTCCTGCTAAGAGCGTCTGCTACCACATTAGCCTTGCCTGGATGATACTGAAGCTCCACGTCATAATCCTTGATCAACTCCAACCATCTTCTCTGTCTCATGTTCAGCTCCTTCTGAGTAAAGATGTACTTCAGACTTTTATGGTCCGTGTACATATCCACTCGATCACCATATAAGTAATGCCTCCATAGCTTCAAAGCAAATACTACTGCCGCCAACTCCAAGTCATGAGTTGGGTAATTCTTCTCGTGGTCCCGAAGCTGCCTAGATGCATACGCTATCACCTTCCCATGCTGCATGAGGACACATCCAAGTTCTTTACCTGACGTATCACAATATACTGTAAAACCTCCGGGTCCAACTGGCAATGTAAGAATAGGCGCTGATATCAACTTCTGCTTCAAGGTGTCAAATGATGCCTGGCACTCTGCCGACCAGACGAATGGCACATCCTTCCGTGTCAAGCGGGTCATGGGTGCTGAAAGTCTTACAAAATCCGATACGAATCTCCTGTAATATCCTGCCAATCCCAAGAAACTCCGTACATCAGCTACGGTCTTGGGTACTGGCCAGCTCTCTACTGCTTCTACCTTCTTGGGATCTACTGCTACTACAGCTCCTGATATGATATGACCCAAAAATGAAATATGATCCGTCCAAAACTCACACTTGCTGAGCTTGGCATACAACTGGTTCTCCCTCAGAACCTGCAACACTGTCCTGAGGTGGTCTTCATGCTCCTCTTCACTGGCAGAGTACACAAGAATGTCATCGAGAAACACCACGACAAACTGATCTAGGTATGGCATAAAGATGCGGTTCATCAAGTCCATAAATATTGCTGGAGCATTGGTCAAACCAAACGGCATTACCAAGAATTCATAATGCCCATACTTCGACCTGAATGCTGTCTTAGGAATATCCTCCTTCCGAACCCTCACTTGATGGTACCCTGAACGAAGATCTATCTTGGAGAAAACTCTAGCCCTGCTCAACTGATCAAATAAGTCGTCGATCCTGGGTAATGGGTACTTGTTCTTTACTGTTGCCGCGTTAAGCTTCCTGTAGTCAATGCACAATCTGGATGACCCATCCTTCTTCTCTACAAGTACCACTGGTGCTGCCCACGGTGATACGCTAGATTGGATGAACTTCTTCTCCTTCAGTTCCTCTATGTGCTGGTATACCTTGGCCTGCTCTGAATCCGCCATTCTGTAAACTCGATCTGATATCGGTTTAGTTCCAGGTGCCAATTCTATACTGAACTCAATATCCCTAACCGTGGTAGACCTGGAAGTTCTTCAGGAAATACATCCAGAAACTCTTCAACTACCTTCGGAACTTGAACTTCTTCCATTGCCGTTATTACTCCCTGCTCTTGCTGAGTTGCCTCTGATCTGACTAAGGTGAATCTCTCTATGCCTGGAATATCAAAAGATACACTCCCACTACGACAATCTATTGTCGCATGACTGTCTTTCAGCCAGTCCATGCCTAAGATAACGTCAAAATTTCCAACAGAAAATTCTATCAACTGGGGGTAAGGAATGCCCACAAACTACAACGCTACACGCTAGAATAACTCTACTAACTCCTACGAGCCCATTGCCAGTGAGTATATTCAACCTCCCTGGCAATGCCTCGAACTCCATTCCTAGCCGTGTCGCAAATTGTGCAGATATAAATGAATGTGATGCTCCTGAATCAAACAATGCTACTGCGGAATATGAAGCGACGAGAATGTTACCTGCCACAACATCTACCGATGCTAATGCCTCTTCCAAGGACAGAGTGAATGCCTGCCCTCGACCTCCTTGTTGGTTTCCATGCTGTGGCCTAGCCTGGTGCTGCTGCTGGCCCCTTCCCTGATGATGCTGGGGTGGTCTATGCTGGTGTTGCTGCATCGGCGGTCCCTGCTGCCGAAACATCTGAGCCTGTGGCATTAACGGACGCTAGGCCAATGGTCTCACTGCCACTGCTGGTCCTCGATACTGTCCTGCCCCTGGTGCTGGCAGAGCAGGAAACTGCTGCGCTGGTCCTCCTGACCTTGAATTCATGGGACATGTGGTAACCCGATGATCTAGATTTTCACATATCAAACACAGCCCGTTCAATGTCCGGCACACATCTCTAGTGTCCTACCTTCCCACAATAAGTGCAGCCGGGGGTTGCTGGTTCTTCTTTGTGTTGTTGCTGCCTGGATGGTGCTGGCCCTCGTATCGCCACATCGTGGATACGAATGCCAGAGGGTGGTGCTGTTGTCCGGGGCGCTGTTCCCCCTCCTCCTTCAATCTGACTGTGAGATCTCTTCTGACCCCCAGTCCTTGTCGTGATCCTCTGAATGGTGATCTCATGCCTTCGGGTTGCCGTTAACACTTCGTCGAAAGTCTGGTAATTGTGCCCCTCTATCAATTGCAAGAGCTCAAGATGAAATCCTTGCTAGAACCTCATCGCCCTCTGGCGCTCCGTTACTACCATCTCTGGGGCGAACCTGCTCAATCTGCAGAACTCCGCTGCATAAGCATCTACCGTCTTGCCGGCCTGCTTGAGGTTGATAAACTTCTGCTGTAGCTCAAACTGCGCCACAACTCCATAGTACTTCGTCTTGAACCTTGCAGTAAAATCGTCCCAAGCAACAGGACGTCTGATACCTACTTCCTCTGATTCCCACCAATCACGTGCGAGATCCTGAAGTAACAACTTCACTTGATCCACACGTTCTTCTGGCGGCACCTTAGCTGCTGTCAGAATAGCCTCAATATCCTTAAGCCATGCATCTGCTGAGATGGCATCTTCCGTGCCCTCGAAACGACGGGGGTTGTACTTACAAAACCTGGCTGATGCTCCTGAATCTGGCCTCGCCCCTCTTCCAATGCCGTCTGCAATCCTTGGTTGAGTAGTACGTTCTGCTCCTGCAACTGAGCGTGCATGCGCTGCTGGGCTAACATCTGATGTTGTTGGGTAGCCATCATTCCTCTCATGATCTCCAGAAGGGCTGGTGTGTCCACTTCCACAGGGGTAGGTGGAACTGTTGGTGGTGGTGGAACATCCGGATACTGCGGTCCAGCTGCTGCTTCCACTATTACTTTTTCTTGGATGGTCTCTTGAGTTAGTACCTGGCCCTTGTTGCTGACCAACATGGTCAGGTTGTCCGTGTTGCTCTTATTGTTGTTGCCCAGTCCTGACAGATGCGGACGAGGTGCCCCTAAGAAAAGGGACAAGAGAACAATCAAACGATCGGACAGGAAAGATCAATGAAGTCAAAGGATACTGGAATGTCAATCTAGGGTTGAGAACAACGAATCATGAGATCAAGGGGGAACATGTGTGATTGAGACATCCTATAATCAAAACACCCCACAAGTCTGAAACCAGACCTGCATGGGCCACCACTAAAACCTTGTCACGCCCCAGAACCAGAATACTGGAGAGCGGGGGAATGACTCAGCCAGCTACGTATTACGGGTAGATGAATACCGTATAATACGATCAATGCTGTCTAACAAGACGAGGGGATGCATACTACATGAAAGTCTCCTATGGTCACTTCACATCTATTGTCTCAATCATTCAAACAAGAAACAGAAATAGAGAACATGTGAGATAAAGCAGTAAGACATCCCAAATGCTCAGTCAAAATGTTCTTGATATCTGGCTTTACAAAACACAGCCAGATGATGTAGTCAGTATACACAATTGTTATTAGCTGCAGCCTGACTTAGTTACAATTATGCAAAAGTAGGTACAAGACAATCCGACTAACATGTCGGTGCCAAACGGCAAAGTATAAAGTATTTAACAAAACGAGCGGGAAAGTAAGAAAACCCACTCGAGCCCTCCTGCGATCATCCCTCTAGTGTTGACCATCGTGGAGGTAGAAGTAAGCTGGATCCTCGGGGACCGGCTCTAAATCTGGCCATGCAAAACCAGAGAGGTTAGACCTCTAACAGCAAGTAACCGCAAGGAAGCACGATATGAGGGATTAAAACCAGTAATAAAAAAATATGATAAATAGATCTCTACTTTCTACTGGAATTTATATAGTATCACGACACTTCGAACCAACCACCCAACCAAACAAGGACAGAAGTTGGCACGTCATGTCCTGACATTCTGATCATCTCGGCTAGGTAACAGAGGACATACAATACACAAATAAATTAATTTAAACGGCCATTCAACTACTACGGCTTGCTACTGTGAGTTCCAAGTTATCCTGGAATTATGCAATAGAGATTCCTCAGTTCTTACTATGTACAAGCAAGGCTAGTTTACCCAGTCAATCAATTGCGCCAATCATGTAGTTAGACGAGTCCCAGCGGGACGCCCGCCGTTATAGTATGTACAATAATATAAGCAGATACTGTTCCCTGCCCGTGTGACAGATTTACAGTATCTGTGGGAACCAGCCGGCCCGTCGGATACTACTCGTCCCAAGGGGGCTGCCATGTAAGAACTCGGAAATTCATTCTCTCTATACAATTATTATTTTATTTAACTTAATAGTCCCTACGTTGAGTGAAATCCCATGCCGTGGATCATGGTCATTCAAATGAGTACTTTGGTACGGGGTACGATATGCGCAACTCTACAACGATACCCGTGCGGCTATGTTGTAGGTCTTACATAGCGTAATGCAACAATCAAATCTAACCACGGAGTAATCATGCCTTGACCATAAAGTACACATGCTGGTTTTTGTAAGATAAATAGATAATTAAATAATAAATAAATAAATAAATAATTTGAAGCCTGTATGTGCCTGTATGCCAATATTCGGGATCAGTCAGTCGATTACAATAGTTCATTACATGAACGTGTCTTATTCATTCAATTCAATAAGACGACTAGCCAGTCTCTTAGTTCCAACTAGGAACGCATGATCAATTATTAGTCGAAGTAACAGTCGGATCAATTCGTGATAAGGCATGAAAGTCAACTAGTATTAAGCATGATCGAGTCTATAACTAGCATAAAATAGTTGGTAACATTTTCTTGAAGCCAAAAAAAAGATCTACAACTTTCATGTTGGAAGCTAGGAGAAATTCGGACCAGAAAACAGTCAAAAAGAGCATCAAACAATCAAAATCAGCCAAAATCAGCCTCATGCGGCTCAAAAAAATCCTTATGCGGCTCAAAATGCTCATGCGGCTCCAAAAATCCTTATGCGGCTCAAAATGCTCATACGGCTCCAAAAATTCTTATGCGGCTCAAAATGCTCATGCGGCTCCAAAAATCCTTATGCGGCTCAAAATGCTCATGCGGCTCCAAAAATCCTTATGCGGCTCAAAATGCTTATGCGGCTCAAAATGCTCATGCGGCCAGAAAAGCTTATGCGGCCAAAAATGGTCATGCGGCCAGAAAAGCTTATGCGGCCAGAAATGGTCATGCGGCCAGAAAAGCTTATGCGGCCAGAAATGGTCATGCGGCCAGAAAAGCTTATGCGGCCAGGTACTATTCATCGTCCCTGCCAAAATCAGGACAGATGAACATAGAAGTTTGACCAAAATTGTTTTGGCCATAACTTCCTCAAATCAAGTCGAAATCTAACTTTTCAAAAGCCAAAATTGGGTAGAATTGAATTCTCTACAACATAGAACAATCAAAACATAAAAATGATGAAGTTTGATAGATCAAAACCCAAGAAAACCAAAAAGGGAGAAAACTTAGATCTACACAAAGCTAACCATGGAAAACAAAAACTACAAGACCTAAACATATAGAGAAAGAAGAGATAAGCACAATAGACTAAAAATAAATGGGGATGCATGAAATCCTCCATGATGTGCAAGATGTACTTGCCTCTCACAAGTGGGTTAGGGTTTGGTGGAGGAGTAAATGTGAATGAATGAAGAGAGAGAATGAAAGAAGAAATTTTATATCAATGTCAAGTGGATCTCCACCATTCATTCTCTCCACCAAATCCAAGCCATCCATTCCTTTCCATGTTGAACCAAACCACACCAAGTTGGTTTACCATGAACCGAAATGAACCAAGAGCCAAGAAAAAGCAGAAAATAAAATACAGAAAAATAATTAGCATGAAATTAAAAGAATTAAATATAAAATAAATGCATGACAGATACTAAATAAATTCGGGCAAGCGGTATACGTATAAAAATACGCATTTCGGGAACGGGGAGTGACATTCAAGTTCGGATCCGGGGGGGATAACTCTGGGGAGGCTGGCTGGCAGACTGTGACGCGAAGACGGGCAGAAGGACGGCGAGGGGCACAGTCCCAAGCTTCGGGAAGGGCGGGGCCAGGGAACCATGAGAATCGATCCTCGGTCGGCACATTGGATACCCGACGTCGTTGGGGAGGAATGGTGCGGTCTGTTACGGGTTGGAGGCCTAAGGCGACGGCAGCCGAAAAGGCTAAGGGTATTGCTACTGATACCGTCAAGACAGGCCAGGGTCCTGTGAACCCTCCGACCAGGACGCACACTGAGGAGCAGAGGCCTCGGTCATGGAAGGAGGTCTGTACGCCAGTGGCTGCAAAAAGCCCGATGTCGATGGAGTTTGTCCCACCGATGTCGGTTGGAGGAGGGCTACGGGCGTATTTTTCCGCTGAAGAAATAGTGGTGGTCTCCGAATTCTGGAAGAACACTCTGGTACTGTATGTACTAGGGCACAAGCCATTCTTTGGCCAAATTTGGGGTTATGCTGAGCGTGTTTGGAGACCCAAAGGTAGCATAGAATTCTTCTCTCGGGAGAACGGGTTCTATTATATCAAATTTGGCTTAGCGAAGGATGTGTCCAGGATCCTACAGGGAGGGCCTTGGTCCTTTGATGGGAGACTCATTATACTAAAGGAGTGGACGCCGGAGCTGAGGTGTGAGAAGGAGGTGTTGAATGCGATTCCCATTTGGGTCAGATTCTCTGAATTCCCAGTAAAGTATTGGAGTATCCCGCTCCTCATGAGACTTGCCAGCCTTGTGGGAAAGCCGATCAAAGCAGATGAGGCCACTACCTTCCGCACCAGACTGATGTATGCCAGGGTCTTCGTGGAGATCAAAGCGGGCGCGGAGCTACCGAGTATGCTAGAGTATCAGGTACCATCTGGGGAGGTTCTGACACAGGCGGTGGAGTATGACTGGGTCCCCCCAGTGTGTTCTTACTGTGAGTGCTTTGGGCACACTACTAGTGCGTGCAAATACAAGGGGAAGGAGTCTGCCAGGCCACAGGCAACTCGGACGGAGACTCCTGGGAAGGAGACGGCCTCCAGTCACGTGTCTGGGGAGACGGAGCCAGACAGACATATAGAGGAGGACACAGGGATGGAGGTCGATAGGAGGCAGGAGTCAGGATCACCGCAGAGATAGGAGGGAACGCAGGGTGCACTAGTCCCGTTCAGACCACAGAGGACCATCGTGACCAGGGGTATGAGCGCGGCTGGTAGTGGTCAGATGGTGATAGAGGCCTCCCCGGCGATCATGGTGTACAGTAACAAGAAAAGATACGCTTCGACAACACGGGAGGATATCCCTCTGGCGAGAGAAATTGATGACCAGACTGAAGACAATCCTGAATGGGCACTTACTCTTAGCAGGATTCAGGCCCATCTTGCTCCTTCCTCTAGGGTAGACGCAGTCATTGATCAGGCGGATGAGACACTTTCCTCGAGTGTCGATCCAGACGAGTTCCAGGGGGACCCCTCATCTTTCATTTAGATATCGGTCCTAGCATAGAACATTAGGGGGGGTGTTCCATTGGACGATGGAAGGAGATTGGAGGGGTATTGAGGAGAGAGTCGTGTGACATTGCTATCTTGCTGGAGACGAAGATTAGAGGGGCCGCTATGCTCTCGCGAAGAACTCCGGCAAACTGGGATCACATTCACAACTTAGATCTTTGTGGTATGACAAGGATCTGGGTTAGGTGGAACAAAGGTAGCTGGGAAGGGGTGCAGATCCATAAATCAGAACAACTCATCGGCGTTACTTTCGAGAACAAAGGTGGGTTTCGATTCATCCTGGGTACTATATATGGGCACAATGACCGGAGACTCCGGAAGGATTTGTGGGAGGACATTGTGCACCTGGGTCTCATGGCGGACAACATGCATCTTTCTCTGCTCATCATGGAGGACTTCAATGCTCTGCTGCTTCGTCAAGAGAAGGTGGGAGGTCGTCCTGTCCCAGACTCGATCTTATATGACTTTTAGAGGTGTCTGCTCAGGTCAGGGATGCGGGGGCTGGAGCGAGCGGGACACATCTGGACCTGGCACAACAAGGCTAATCATAATCGGATTGCTTGTCAGTTGGATTGGGCCTTGGGCAACAGTGAGTGGTTCAGGTGCTTTCCGAACTCGGTGGCGGAAGATTTGGCGGCGGGTACTAGCGACCATTCTTCTATTCGGGTTGGCCTCATTGAGAGACCCATTCTGCGGGCGAGGCCGTTTCGGTACAACAACAGCTGGTATCTGTCACCCGGATATGAGGAGGTGGTTACGGGAGAGATGCAGCACTTCCGGGAAGGCACGGCTCAGTTCCGCATGGTTCACAAACTCAAGCAGCTCAAGCGGGCTATCAGGGGGTTGGTGAAGACGAGACCGCGGACTTCCCTGATGGATAAGGAAGCTGAGCTTTGGAACACTCAGGTGGCCCTGCAAGCTGACATTCTGAACGGGAAGCTGGCGGCTAGGAAGAAGATCCTTATTGAGGAGGTCAGCATCATGAGACTTCTGGAGGAGATCAGTGCGACAAAGAGGGCTAAATGTACCTGGCTCAAAGATGGTGACCGCTGCACCAAATTCTTCTACGATGTGATCCGCACCCGACAGCACCGGAACAGCATCCCCAGACTTCTGACCGCGGAGGGACGGCTTATAGGGGACCCGACGAAGATTCATGAGGAGGCCGTCAGATTTTACACTGACCTATATCAGCAGACGGACTACTCTAGCACGTTTCCAGCCATTGTTACGAAGAGACTGGTGTCCCGCCATGGGAACAGTATGCTTCTGGCACCTGTGAGAATGGAGGAAGTGGAAGACATTGTGATGAAGGCTAATCCCAACAAAGCTCCCGGGCCTGATGGCTTCTCTTCAGGGTTCTTTAAGCGACACTGGGGTGTGCTTAAGACCTATGTCCTGGCGGCGGTTCAGGAGTTCTTTGTGGAGGGCAAGCTTCTGAAGGAGATGAACCACACATTCTTAACGCTGGTTTCTAAGAAGGAGGGAGCGACCTCACTTGCAGATTTTTGGCCCATTACTTGCTGTAATTTTCTTTACAAGATTATCACTCATCTTATGTGCAGGCGTATGGAGGAGATTATGCAGGGATTGGTGTCCTAGAACCAAGCTGCGTTTATCAAGGGCCGGTCGATAGCGGAGCACAGCTTGCTTGCTCATGAGATGGTGAGGGAGTTCAGCAAACCTGGGGGGATAAAGGCTTGTGTGAAGCTTGACCTCCGGAAAGCTTATGATACGGTCAACCGGGACTTCCTGTGTTACTTGATGCTTGCCATGGGATTCGACGAGAGGTGGGTTGCGAGGGTGAGGGAGTGCATTTGTTCCCCTACTTTCTTAGTCCTCATCCAGGGCACGCCGCATGGCTACTTCCGGAGCAACATGGGGTTGAGACAGGGTGACCCCCTCTCCCCGTACCTATTTACCTTGGTGATGGAGTACTTCACATGCATGATGGATACGGCGGTTCATAGCAAGATGATCGTTCCCCTTTTCCGGTTGGTGAGTCCGGTCGTATCTTATTTGATATATGCTGACGACTTATTGGTGCTCCTTCAGCCTTCCATGCGGGGCATGAGAGCGCTCTCTGACATTATGGAGGAGTTCCGACGACTTTCTGGGCTCCAGTTGAACCGGGAGAAAAACAGAGTCTACTTCAGCTCCCGGTATACACAGCAGGAGGAGAGAGCCTTCGCCTTGGGAGTGGATAGAGGCAAGCTTCCAGTGAAATACCTGGGGGTTCCGCTGACGGTCAACTATGCCAGAGACCAGGATTGTCACAGCTTGGCAGACTTTGCTCAGAGGAGAGTGAAAGACTGGCAAGCTGCAGGTCTATCATTTGGCGGTAGGATTGAGCTGGTGCGTTCGGTTATTGCGGGCATCACGATGATCTGGCTCCAGTCTATCCAGATCCCTACGGCTACTATCCGAAAAGTAGAGGCCATCTGTGCTGACTTCATATGGAGGGACGGGATGCATGCGATCTCCTGGGACCAACTCTGTCGGCCTCGGAAGGAAGGAGGTGTGGGATTACGACCTCTTCATGAGGTCAAGAAGGCAGCTTGTGTGAAGATTGTCACGCCCCGACCCGGAATCACCCGAATCATCGTCCTCGCAGGGGGCGTGATGCCGCACGAGCCTGGAGTTGCGCTCGTGCAAGGCAAGATGACAAGTTCTCAAATGGTTATCTTTTGATTCGATTCAACAACGAAAGGAAAACAGAGTATACGAAACAATTCTCTTTATTGATATTCGAAAACTGAGATTACAATGGCTTTTGATAGCCTAACAATACATGCCAGATTGGCTACAACACTCAGGTTCTCTCTTGCCCACAAAGGATTTCTCCGTTCCATACATCATGCCTTCTATATCTCGGCCGCATCAATCCAGCTGCGTAGTCCGAGCGTCAATGCGATAGCACGCTTCAATGCGCTTCGGCATTCCAAGCCTTAACACGTTCAAGCAACGCTTCGCCGCGAGCAATCCATTCCCTGCACCCTGCATGAAGCTGGTGGGGGATCAGTACGTTCGTCCTCGCATGTACTGAAGCAAAGATCATCTTTCCAAACCGACATTTTAATCTTTATGTTGAATCATGCAGCTTAGCTTATGATCTTGCTATGTTCTCCTTAGGGTCAATTTCATGGCATCTTCGAAAACGTAAAGCATGTTAGCATAGCATCATGTTATCGAATTAAATGTACAAGCAAGCAAGCAATCTCGTGTTTGATTCGTGACGCGACTTACCAAGTCGACGCACTCGCCCTTGCGTCCCTTGCACTGACGCAAGGTGAATACGCCCCATTTCTTCCCTGTCATGTTATAAGTGCATCTCTAAGTAGGATCTATATGCGGGACGCATTCGCGCCTACACTTTCAACCCATCGTTCCTTAACTATATGAAGGTCGTGGGCGTATCCGCGCCGGAATGGACTAAAGGAGTTTCTCTTTCTTTTTCCTTACTTTCTTTTCTCTCCTTCTTTTCTCTCTCGAATTTGGGTAGCCCGGCGTTTCACGGGTTGGGTTGCAATCCCAACAACCGAAACTTACCGCGTGCCTACCATCATTTGCGGCTTCTCACATTTACGACCGAGTGCTAATCGGACGATTCGCAGATGTGCGCCTATCAAAGATTATATCCCTCCTAGGCCGAACGGTCCCGGTGCCCCGGTGCACCCGTTCGAAGGGAACGTTCCGTGCACGGAAGATATCATCGCAATTATCTCAAGTCCATCCCATTCGACCATGCAACGCACTATCATTCAAACAACCAAGCATAGCCTTGAGTCCAAGACTCAGACTTTATCATCTCGCGTCTCTTTCGTTAACTTTCTGTGTTCTTACATTTCATACTTCGTTTCAATGATTCAATGGCATCGTGCCTCAACTCAATGCTCGTCAACCGAACGACCCGAAGGTCTTGAACACCTTTCGAGGCACCATGTCATATCCGACAGTTCCGCCACATTCATGCCACAACTGTATTCTCTCACAACGAAGCCATCTTTTATTATCCCGTGCACGTAGGCACATTCCGACCGTATATCCATGTTCTATAACTTAGCATTTAATGTTCGGGGCTTGCGTGCTAGGGCGCTCGCCTATTGTCTTTCAATGTTCTAGCCGTCTAACTCGTGCAACAAAGGCACGATATGGTTCGTGCACTAAGGCACTCGCCGAGTACAGTTATCCCAAGTTCTTGCGACTCGCGCACCGAGGCGCTCGCCTTTGCGATATCCAATGTTCCATAGCGACTCGTGCATTTGATACACGTTTCATTTCGATTGTTCTAACTTAGTGTTCGACTCACACTATGATTTATCCCGATCGGACCACGCCCGTGGCGTCGATAGGTTAACTTTTAGCATACAAATGATATATTTGACTTATCGAATGAAGGAGTAAAAAGAAGTCAATCCTCCCACCTTGAGTCGATATGCCTTCGTCGTTTCGCCGAGCCGATGCGGCTCGATTTCCCAACTTTGTTGCACGGCCACTCTCCTGACTTAGCCATTCGAGCACTTCGTGCTTCGTTGAGTTATACGCCCAATTCGCCTTAGCATGCCCAAGTCTTAGCCCGTCGCAAGGCGACGACTTGATTTCGCGGACCCCTTACTAAACATTGTAAAAGATCGACCTCTAATATTTTCCCGTCAAAGTATGACCTGCACACGAAACCAACTAAAATCAATACTTGCTTCGATTCGGACTTGCGCCTTGGTCGATTCGATTTCTTAGAATCTTCGAGTCGATTCAATGCACTCATCCTTCGGGGCAACGCGGCGCTTCGCATCGATTCACTCGATGCATTCTTAGGGACAAGGCAACTCTTCGCATCGACTTAGTTCGATGCGTTGCTCGGGACAACTTAGCTCTCGTATCGTTTTGCATCGATACATTCTTTCGGTCCACGCGACTCGTCGAGTCAACGCTTCAGCGTAATGCGCCGTGCGGAGCGGGGCATTACAGAATATACCACTCAAAACAAGGTTCGTCCTCGAACCAAAACCAACACTCTGAATAAGTGTTTTATAGATCGTTTCACGATCTCGTCCCACCAATGTTGTTCGATTTCATAATATCTCGCAAGCTTTTCACTAGCATTTCAAAGTCATCCCTGCAGCTCGATTTGAATTTGGATACAACTCGATTTGGATCCGTACCTATATTCAAGGCGTCCCGAAGATATATGTATTTCGACCAAGTCCAGTCGTAGCAAATTGGAACAAAGCTGACAGGTAAATTTTAATCCTATGCTTGCCATCTCGTACTCTCGATCGGACTTATCCATAGTACTTGTTCTCGCAATTTCATTGCATAACGCTATGCGATTCAAACTCGCATTTCTCATTTCGTATGTTTCATATGGACTACCAACTCTATGCGTCGCGTCAAGCCATCGCGCATCCGATCGCAACGATTCTTCGCAACGCCTTGCGTTCGATATCGCCATCCAACTATTTCCGAAGTCTCGCTTGCAACTTATCTCGATACAATTTTCTTTGTTGACTTGCAATTGCATCAACATTCAGGGCTACGCCCTCTAGGTTACTTTCCAAGGCACCGTGCTTAGATTCTCCCGACGCAAGTTTAAATTGACATTGCACAAAGGCCACAATCTATCCGACACGAAAGTTTACATCAAGGCAATGGTGCTCAAGGCAACGATCGCCTTGACACGAATGTCTTAACGACGCGTCTTACATTCAATTTCCTAACGAGTAGGAATTCACTAGCCAAATTCCCAACTTTTCTGTCTCGCAACATTGAACATAATTTCGATTCACGCAAGCTCAATTGCAAGGTGAATCCGGATCTAACGACATGACTCGTAAGCCATTCCCTTATCGTTCCCTCTCGTGCATAGCACGTTCCTCGCAATCGCCTAGACTTATCATCAACATGCACCGTGTTATATTTGTTATCGGTGCAATCCCATATGCGATATCGCATGGGTCATCTTACGGTCTGCAGTATTCAATTTGATTTGGCGGTCAAGTCTTCTAGGGTCAGCTGCCCCGAAGCTACGCTCGATAATTGTGGATCATTAACGAAGGACAGTTTAATACGAACCATGCTATATCTTATTTCGGAGCCAAATCACGTTCCGACGATTCTATGCGAATACCCAATTTCGGACACAACCATTTCTATCGGCGCAACTGATGCGCAACTATCTTCCGAGTCAAGTCATGCACTATCGTCGATGATTCCGTAATTTACGAAACATCTACTCGCATCGAGTTCGAGTCTATCTTATTTGCGGGTCGACACACGAGCTGCTATATACATCGAGCAAATCGTCGATGACTTATAGTCTCGTCCTTGATCAATCACAAAATTTACGATCAACCAAGTTCGTTCGTTCTCGAATCCTTACTCACAAAATTTTGATAGCGCAAGGTGCACTCCATTTTGCATTCTCACATCGCTTACGTTTCCTTACGTATCGATCTCGATACGCCGTATCCATTTCGATAACGTAAGGGTCAACTTTGAATCTGTTTCAATGTCAACTTAACTCGCCTTGCATACATCCAAGTTCGCAACAACTTTTCCATACGCATCTACTCGTTCTCCGATTCGCCGCATCCCGCTATACTTTGATCGCGTAACCGAGTTACCGATTATCCAACATCGTGCCCTCTAGTTATACGATCATGCCCTCTAAGTTTCGCGTGTTTTCCAGTCGTACTCAAATGAGTGTCGCCGTAGCGTAACCAACTATTTCTTAGGCACGATTACTCGCGTCAACCAACTTTCTTACCGAAATCGCACATCGTACGATACGATTACAATTCACATCGCCCAACATTTCTATCGAGATCGCAAGTCGTACGATTCGATTCGTCTCGCCCAACGTTTCTACTGAGATCGCAAGTCGTGCGACTCATTTATAAGTTCAAATTTTCCCTTCCCGTCGATCCGATTATTGCATCAAGGCAAAATCAATTCGCAAGTCTCGGTCGTCCGACCAACTTATAACTTTCGTCCAACGTATCGTTCATCGATACGAGTCTCGCCTTATCGTCCCAACCGAATTTCGAAGAACACTTGCATCAACATACCGTCATACAAATTTTCAATCGAGTCTCGGTACTCCCCCGTCCGTTGCGGACAAACTTTCCGCAATTCTCACAACGCGTCGATGAAATTTAACGCACAAGTGCTATACCATATACCACTCGGAATCGAGTCATTCATCGCCTACGTGGTATGGCATATACCACTCGGAAATCAAGCCATTTCCCTCGTACTATACTTAGTACAAACCGACAATCTCTTCCGACTTACGATTTCCGCAGTGATCGTGCTTGATCACAACCGTAACTTTGATTCTATCAAAACCCGACACGATTCGGTCAATGTTCTCGTTTGCCAACATAAGTTTGGTGCGCAACCGAACGATTCGTTCTATCGATTTACAATTTTAATTCTTTCGATACTTTCCTTACGTTGCATCTCGTGCAACAATTTATTTGGACATGCGTTGCACCCCGTGCAACAAATTTTAGTTCCGACACGCGTTGCACATCGTGCTACGATTTATTTCCGACACTTTCATTTCACTTTGCATAACGATTCATTTCCAATTTCCTTCGCACTTCGTGCAACGATTAATTTGATATGCGTTGCACCACGTGCAATGATTTCTACATTCAATACGCGTTGCACATCGTGCAACGATCATTTCCGACATTTACCGCACCTCGTGCAACGAATTACTCTCGACTTTACAAGTCAATGCACAATCCGTTTAACACATCGGTATTGGCTATCGCTTTTCACCTTCATTTTAACGCATAATCACATTAACTCGCTGCACCTCGTGCACGATTTTATTTCTCATTCGACATGTTACATTGCCATAATATCTCGAATCGTATTCCACAATTTGTTGCGCTTGCAGCAACTAACATTCTTACGGCTCGTTTGCATTCAATGCAATATACCCTTCGCGACTTTCTTAGCAAACATCATGAAATTTCCAAAACACATGCGGCAAAATTTCATGATTTGTATTAGACTTATTGTATGGAACATCCAGTGCGGCATCGAGTAGAGTCAAGAGTGATATCAAGTGGTGGTGGGCAACTTTTCGAACTGAAATGAAACAAGCGTCCAGAGGAAATTGAGCCTAGAGCTCTGATACCAATTTGTCACGCCCCGACCCGGAATCACCCGAATCATCGTCCTCGCAGGGGGCGTGATGCCGCACGAGCCTGGAGTTGCGCTCGTGCAAGGCAAGATGACAAGTTCTCAAATGGTTATCTTTTGATTCGATTCAACAACGAAAGGAAAACAGAGTATACGAAACAATTCTCTTTATTGATATTCGAAAACTGAGATTACAATGGCTTTTGATAGCCTAACAATACATGCCAGATTGGCTACAACACTCAGGTTCTCTCTTGCCCACAAAGGATTTCTCCGTTCCATACATCATGCCTTCTATATCTCGGCCGCATCAATCCAGCTGCGTAGTCCGAGCGTCAATGCGATAGCACGCTTCAATGCGCTTCGGCATTCCAAGCCTTAACACGTTCAAGCAACGCTTCGCCGCGAGCAATCCATTTCCTGCACCCTGCATGAAGCTGGTGGGGGATCAGTACGTTCATCCTCGCATGTACTGAAGCAAAGATCATCTTTCCAAACCGACATTTTAATCTTTATGTTGAATCATGCAGCTTAGCTTATGATCTTGCTATGTTCTCCTTAGGGTCAATTTCATGGCATCTTCGAAAACGTAAAGCATGTTAGCATAGCATCATGTTATCGAATTAAATGTACAAGCAAGCAAGCAATCTCGTGTTTGATTCGTGACGCGACTTACCAAGTCGACGCACTCGCCCTTGCGTCCCTTGCACTGACGCAAGGTGAATACGCCCCATTTCTTCCCTGTCATGTTATAAGTGCATCTCTAAGTAGGATCTATATGCGGGACGCATTCGCGCCTACACTTTCAACCCATCGTTCCTTAACTATATGAAGGTCGTGGGCGTATCCGCGCCGGAATGGACTAAAGGAGTTTCTCTTTCTTTTTCCTTACTTTCTTTTCTCTCCTTCTTTTCTCTCTCGAATTTGGGTAGCCCGACGTTTCACGGGTTGGGTTGCAATCCCAACAACCGAAACTTACCGCGTGCCTACCATCATTTGCGGCTTCTCACATTTACGACCGAGTGCTAATCGGACGATTCGCAGATGTGCGCCTATCAAAGATTATATCCCTCCTAGGCCGAACGGTCCCGGTGCCCCGGTGCACCCGTTCGGAGGGAACGTTCCGTGCACGGAAGATATCATCGCAATTATCTCAAGTCCATCCCATTCGACCATGCAACGCACTATCATTCAAACAACCAAGCATAGCCTTGAGTCCAAGACTCAGACTTTATCATCTCGCGTCTCTTTCGTTAACTTTCTGTGTTCTTACATTTCATACTTCGTTTCAATGATTCAATGGCATCGTGCCTCAACTCAATGCTCGTCAACCGAACGACCCGAAGGTCTTGAACACCTTTCGAGGCACCATGTCATATCCGACAGTTCCGCCACATTCATGCCACAACTGTATTCTCTCGCAACGAAGCCATCTTTTATTATCCCGTGCACGTAGGCACGTTCCGACCGTATATCCATGTTCTATAACTTAGCATTTAATGTTCGGGGCTTGCGTGCTAGGGCGCTCGCCTATTGTCTTTCAATGTTCTAGCCGTCTAACTCGTGCAACAAAGGCACGATATGGTTCGTGCACTAAGGCACTCGCCGAGTACAGTTATCCCAAGTTCTTGCGACTCGCGCACCGAGGCGCTCGCCTTTGCGATATCCAATGTTCCATAGCGACTCGTGCATTTGATACACGTTTCATTTCGATTGTTCTAACTTAGTGTTCGACTCACACTATGATTTATCCCGATCGGACCACGCCCGTGGCGTCGATAGGTTAACTTTTAGCATACAAATGATATATTTGACTTATCGAATGAAGGAGTAAAAAGAAGTCAATCCTCCCACCTTGAGTCGATATGCCTTCGTCGTTTCGCCGAGCCGATGCGGCTCGATTTCCCAACTTTGTTGCACGGCCACTCTCCTGACTTAGCCATTCGAGCACTTCGTGCTTCGTTGAGTTATACGCCCAATTCGCCTTAGCATGCCCAAGTCTTAGCCCGTCGCAAGGCGACGACTTGATTTCGCGGACCCCTTACTAAACATTGTAAAAGATCGACCTCTAATATTTTCCCGTCAAAGTATGACCTGCACACGAAACCAACTAAAATCAATACTTGCTTCGATTCGGACTTGCGCCTTGGTCGATTCGATTTCTTAGAATCTTCGAGCCGATTCAATGCACTCATCCTTCGGGGCAACGCGACGCTTCGCATCGATTCACTCGATGCATTCTTAGGGACAAGGCAACTCTTCGCATCGACTTAGTTCGATGCGTTGCTCGGGACAACTTAGCTCTCGTATCGTTTTGCATCGATACATTCTTTCGGTCCACGCGACTCGTCGAGTCAACGCTTCAGCGTAATGCGCCGTGCGGAGCGGGGCATTACAAAGATGACCTGGAGATTCATCAAGGGGGGATCACTCTGGGCGAGATGGATGGCGAACAGATACCTGAGGAGGACTAACTTCTGGGCCTGCAGGATAGACAACAATTTTTCGGTCACATTTAAGGCTATTCTGAGGTGTCGACCGATGCTTCAGACCGCTATCTGCAGGAACATGAAGGATGGGACGACTACTGACCTCTGGCTAGACCCTTGGTTGGGTTCTAGATCCTTGTTCGAGCTTTTGGGAGGTCAGATGGACAGAGAAGCGGGCAGGGGGCTCACATGCAGTAGGATCATCAGAGATGGAGTCTGGAAGCCAGAAGGATATCCATATACTGCCCAGCTTGTCGAGGAGATTCGCCTTATTACTATTGATGCTAGCCAGCATGAGGATTCCTGGAGCTGGGCAGGCCCAGGTACGGGGGGCGGATCAGGCCTATTCTGCTTTCGTAGCTGCTACGATCTGGTTCGTACCCATCACGACCGGACTGGGGAGGTGGACTTCATTTGGGGCAAGGGGGTTGTACGTAAAATGCAACTATGTGCATACCGACTTCTTCGGGATAGACCGATGACGAGGGACAGACTCCTCAGGCTTGGGATGCAGATAGCGGATGCCAAATGTGTGCTATGTAATGGGGAGGATGAATCTATGGGGCATCTCTTCTTTGTATGTCCGGTGACCTGGCACATTTGGACTGAGCAGTGTGCACAGCTGAGAGGAGGAGTTGGGGTGGATCGAGACATCCGGAGCATTCTCAGCTGGATCTGAGATCACAGAGGTCGGGATCCGGGGTGGGCCAGAAGAGCGAGAGTTCGTCTCGCTGCGTCCGTTTGGCACATCTGGAAGGAGCGGAACAGACGTATCTTTGAGGGCTTGACTACCCCCCCTATTGGAATTCTACATAACATAGAATTCGATGTATCAGTAATGGTCCCATAATGTTTTATTTGGGACATGGGAAGTTGTGATATGTTGTACTGTAATACCTTTTCCACTATATGCGAGGAATAAATTCACCCTTTTTCCAAAAAAAAATACATATATACATTGGGAACCTGGTAAGTATTATTGATGAATCAAAAATAGATAGTTACAATCAGCGGGGTACCCCCTAATATCCCAGACTTTTTACATCATGTTCAATGTTATGAACAATCCCAATGTTAACTGTTCGACAATTGTCGAATACCCTCCGGTTGCGTTCTTTCCATATGTGCCATACTGCAGAGGCAAGTCTGGTGATTGCTTCGCGATACCAGTGCGCTCCCCTCCTTCTGTTGTCACGTATCTTTTGTATCATGTCTTCTATGTCCTCCTCTACCCCCGCTCGAATTCCTAGTTTGTTGAGTTGGGTATCCCATATCACTTTGGACGTGTTACATTTGAAATATATATGTTCAACCGATTCCGTCTCTTGAAGACACAATAAGCAGTTTGTGTCATTGAGCTGTACTCCTATACGTTGCAGCGTGTCCTTTGTGAGGAGACGATTTAGTAGGAGTTTGTATAGGCACAACTGCATTTTCCTAGGCACCCAGTTTGCCCATATAATGTCAGCGTTAGCGAGTTTATCTCCAGGGGTTCGAATAATGTTGTACGCATACTTATTACTGAAGCAAGTCGTCAGGTCTCCTTCCATGCCCACACATCCTGCCTCCGTATGGTGTCTACCGGGCACGTCTGATGTTAGCCGCTGCGCTTCTCCTCCATCTGTGCTTGTCAGGTTGTAGTCGCCCCTTCCGTAGTAGACTGTTCACCCGTTCTCCTCTTCCCGCCTCCCGTTCCATGCACCTGGCACCCAACAATTTGGAGTAGAGTCTTATGGCAGATCCAAGGATCTAGCCATAAGTCTGTGTCGGCGCCATTTGCTATAATACGGATAATGTGGGGGGAGAGTATGGATCGTTGGTGGAGTACTGAATTAAACGTAACTGACTCGTTGTTGGACGTTGTGTATTCCCAGAAGTTGGAGCCACGTAGGTATTTGTTGGACGTCCATTCCGCCCACAGTGAGTCGCCTTGGAGGAATTTCCAAGCCAGCTTCAGCCCTGCCGTGGAACGCATTTGCTTGAGCATTCGCAGACCTACTCCTCCCTCTTCTTTCGGCTTGCAAAGTGTCTCCCATGATATGGTATGTATACCTCCTCTCCATATGAAGTCTGCATAATGTCTCTCGACCCTTTGCATGGTGCCCACAGGTAGCATAATTGTTTGGAGCCAAAAATTCATGATGGCTAGTAGTACTGTTTTCACTAACTCGATACGGCCTCCGAACGATAGACAGTGGGCTTGCCACCCCCTCTATGTGCTTCTGGACGTAGTCTACTAGGGAGCGGCAATCTTCTTCTCGGGCAAGTAACAGCTCTCCTCCTCGGGCAGGTAACAGCGATATATATATATATATATATATATATATATATATATATATATATATATATATATATATATATATAAACCCCCTATGCTTCATGAGTATTACATGAACTACTTCTATTTTGAATATAATTACACGGATTATATAAAAAAAAGAAAGCGTAGAGGCAGTTATAGTCTTATAACTTTCTATAGAAAATATAAAAGATAGGGGTGGTCCGTGTAATTAGTTTCATAGTAGGGGTGGTTAGTGTAATAAGTATGAAACATAGGGGTAGTTAACTTAAAATGTCCTATATGCAAATGATGTACATGATAATTCAAACATTAACCCTTAAAAGTTGGAAGGACACTACTAGTCATTGTCATTTGCAATACTTCAAAAAGAAAAAAAAACTTAAATATTTATAAAAGATGTCCATCAAAATCCTAACATCCACATCACTAAAAATTAGTGTTAAGCGCATCAAGATCAATAGAAAGATCGTCTTTAAAAGCTTCTTCTTTTTCCTTTTCGTAATTGTAATCGCAGAATTGAAGGATGAACTTATGTATCCGACGATACACGATAAATATATGATACGTCACGATATACCAATTATATCGTAAAATACATGTCAAATTCAATATGATTGTCCGAAACGTATCGAAAACCTTGAAATACGATAAGTATCGTGTATCGTACAATAATGGCAACCATGCTCTGCAGGGAGAAGGTTGATTCCAATGTTTTAAAGAACTACTAGAATAGTCAGTACACATGTACATGCAAAATCTTTAAAACATTATTTCGGTGATGAAACTATCCATAATACTAAATCATTCTCTCATTGTAGGTGGAGGAGGTCCTCAACCCTATAGTATACGAGTTTAAATCAATTGGAACCATGAAGAAAGAGCTTGCTTCCCTGCAAGAAAAACTAGCAGATGCCCACAAAGAGGTTTATATAATTGTTCCTCTTTTAGAACATCTATGCTTTCTTTAATTACAATTATCCAAGCATCATAATCTCTCTTTTCTACTCAACCTGACTAATAAATTAAATTCAATAGGTTCATATATCAGAAGCTAGAATATCCACTGCGTTGGACAAGTTAGCATACATGGAAAGCTTGGTAGACGAAAGACTACTAGCCGAGAGAAGCTCAGGTGAACCTAGTGCCGGCTGTGCATCTACAGATACTGTAGAAATCAAACCTCGTCGAAGAAGTCTGAATGTGTCCGGTCCTGTGAAGCCATATCATCCGAACTTGAAGAACTTTTGGTACCCAGTCGCGTTCTCTAATGATCTGAAAGATGATACAATGGTGGGTAAAAAAAAATGTTGTACCGATACATTGTGAAGAAGTGTTTTAATTGTATCTGAAACTCGTCTCTCTCTCTAACCTGCTTCCAGATTCCTGTTGATTGTTTTGAAGAACCTTGGGCGATATTCCGCGGGAAGGATGGGAAGCCGGGCTGCGTTCAGAATACATGTGCCCACAGAGCTTGCCCTCTCCATCTCGGATCCATGAATGAGGGCCGGATCCAATGCCCATACCATGGTAAGTCATTATCATCACCAACAAAGCATCCTCCCATGTTAATGAGGTCGGCTATGGAGCACAAGAAACTTCCAGAAACAAAATGACAATATATGCCAATGTCAAATTCCTCACTAGGATATCTATATATGAGCAAGATATCACTGCCAATTGCCATATATCTAAGGTGTTCAGTTGGGGTTAGGTAAACCTACATTTTGGTCAAGCAGTTTAAGTTCGGGCAAAAAATTAAAAATAATTTTTTTAAGGTATATATCTTAGGGATTTTTTCAAGGTATCGATTATATTCCGAATGGAGTATCCCCAATTATCTAATATATTACTCATCCAAAAATAATAAAATTTGAATGTTACTATTCAGGGTGGGAATACTCAACTGATGGAAAATGCGAGAAAATGCCATCTACACGAATGCTTAATGTTCAAATTCGGTCGTTGCCATGTTTTGAGCAAGAAGGGATGGTGTGGATCTGGCCTGGTGATGAAGCTCCGTCGACAACTATCCCTTGTCTGAAACCTCCATCCGGATTTACAGTGCATGCAGAGGTAGAATTTTGTGCATTAATTTCCCTATATAATTGGTAAAAGGTTTCTGCCAAAATGATGATAGAAATTGTAGATATCAACTGATTCTTGTAGAAAGTTGCTCAATAAATCTCTAGAGACTCGAAACACGAATATATGGTAACATGATATCATGAACTGATCTTGACACCTTGGTGCAGTTCTAGCTCACCTTCCCTTTTCATGTGTAACAAACAGATTGTGATGGAGCTGCCAGTGGAGCATGGACTCTTACTAGACAATCTCTTGGACCTTGCTCATGCTCCTTTTACTCACACCTCAACATTTGCCAAGGGATGGAGTGTTCCAAGGTCAGCTTCTCACCAGAAATTGATTGTAGATCCACTGCCAACACAATTCTTTGGGCTATTTAGTTTTAGGGTCGCATTTGGGTCTCCATTGTCCATAATATGGTTTGGATCTCGTCCTAACGGTTGATTTAGGCTGAATGTCCAAAATGGAGACCTAAACGCAAATTTTGAATATTATGTGACCTGGGTTATTTAGTTTTGTCATGACCAATCGAGAATGAGACTTGTGACATTGTTGTTTTCTTCTAACATGATCTCAGCAGTCATATAACCCTCATGACGGCACTTTTGCCTACTATTCCGAGCTAACATCATATATATGTATGTGGAAATTTTTCATATTGGTGAAGTTCTTAACACCTAAATTTGGCCTCCAAGGATATTGGGATCCGTACCCCATCGACATGGAATTTCGTCCCCCTTGCATCGTCCTGTCCACGATCGGGATCTCAAAGCCTGGGAAGCTAGGGGGACAGAACGGCACCAGGCAATGCTCAACCCACCTACACCAGCTACATGTGTGCTTGCCCGTCTCTAGAGGGAAAAGAAGGTTATTGTACAGAATGTCACTGGATTTTGCCCCTCTGCTCAAACATGTCCCCTTCATGCACATCCTGTGGAAGTACTTCACGGATAAGGTAATATCTTGATATCCTGTCTGTTGTAGTATGAAATATTTACCCCTCTCTCTTTCTCTTTAACATGCCTTTTGTATAATAGGTCTTGAATGAGGATCTTCGACTTGTAGTTGGCCAGCAGGAACGTATGATCAACGGAGCAAACATTTGGAACTTCCCTGTGTCGTACGACAAGCTAGGGGTCAGGTACAGGCTATGGAGGGACTCTCTCGAGTGCGACTCCAAGAAGTTGCCTTTCACTAACCAAGACAAGTAGCCGATTTTAACTCCCCATCTGCACATACCGATCCTAACATTCCTCATTTGGCAACTTCAAAGAATGGATAGTTGCGATGCCTTCCGTCTCTCTTATACATTTTGATTCTCAGAAGATATGATTGCTCTTATACCAAGTGGATTTGTATGGGGAAGAAGATCGATGCACCTGAGGCCAACCTTTGTAAACTTTGTACATTATAGCATGTCTTGATTGTTTTTTTTTTCCTTTTCCTTTTTCTTTTTTGTTTCAATTTCTCTTCTTCTTCTTCTTCTTCTTTTTTTTTTCCTTTTTTCACTATAGTGTATGAAGAGACTTTTGTCAAGTTCTTTTAGATGAAGCAGCAGTTTTGTAGATTGATAGTTGTTGCTATTCTGCAAATATGTACATTACTCCTTCAATTGACATTGCAGCAGCTGATTTACACCGAAACAGCATGCATTACTCAAATTCAATGAGGGAGTGCAATCCTGTTCTGTATCCCAACCTCCCATGTCAGATGTTCGACTATATATATATATATACACACATATGTCGCAGACAGGAGCCAAGGCGTCAATCTTGTGGTAGTCGCAATGCATTCAATCCTCCCGTGAGACCATGCATAGGACTGCAGAAAATAGTGACAGTCACTGACACTTTGCGTAGTGCCCTTAGTATTAGCCTTAATTTAAACATTGGCTCAGCCCAAAAGATTCTGTTGCGAGTCCCGCCTCCCTCGGATATAATGGGTTTATAATCAGCAATAACGTAAATCAGTTACCCAGAGTGCAAAAGAAGGAAATCTCTAGCCTATGGATCCAAGGATCTACCCACTTCAAGCCATCTACCATGTGGCTAAAGTTTGAAGAAATGAAAACTTACACAGAAATGCAAAAGAAGGAAATCTCTAGCCTAAAATCAATTGGACCGACTTTGCTAACCCCATTAAGTAATGGACCGGATTAAAATATTTTACAAACTAGTGGATAACCTGTGCCATAATGGCACGGACACGAACCCGGCTTTCTCGACGTAGGCGTGCAGGCACCGGACCAGCGCCAGGAGTTCCGGACGGAGACGCGGCCTCCGAACCCGACCTTCTCGACGTAGGCGTGCAGGCACTGGGCCAGCGCCAGGGACCCGAGCCCGGCGGAGGCGGACACGGCAAAGACCACGGTGGCGACGTTCGGGACGGCGTGGGGCCTCATGGAGGCAAAGACGCGCAGGGGGAATAGATGGAGAGTGGACCGGAATCCGAGGAGGAGGGCGTGTGCGTGGAGCGACCTGGTGGCGGCGGCGGCGGTTGTGGTGTTGAGCAAGGAAGAGAAGGTGTGTGAGTCGAGAGGGACGCGGCGACAGAACATTTGGGAATAGATGGAGAGTGGGTCGGCGGAGATGGCGATGGCGGTGTTGAAGGAGAAGGGGATGGGGTTGGTCATGGCGGAGAAGAGAGAGGCGGCGTGTCACGACCCGATCCCAAATAATTGGGTCGAACCGGATCATGCCCAGCCTGCACCGTTGTGAGACGGCGGCAGTAAGCTGTTCTATATGCAGGTATTCACAACAACATCTATACATTTGTCACAACTCAATATACGAAAATTTTAAATTTTTTATTCAACATTTGAAAAGTACAACTGGAAAGTAAGAACTGAAGTAAAAAGCTGAATTCAAATTAACAAATTTCAAAACAACAAAACTGGAAACAGGAAATAACTAGCTAAGTGGTCGGCTTGTCGGCCTCAGGTCCTGCGTCCTCCGAGGGGGACTCTGGCAACACCACAGGGTACAGAACCGGGTCATAATAGCTATTGTACAATAGCTCAGCATCCTCAATATCACCTAAAAATGTTGTCTCCAGTCAGGAGGGAGCAAGTACGAATATGTAACCCATATTTCAAGTAATAATGGAAAAGTGTAGGCTAAACAGTTTAAACAATATTTTCCAGCATTTTACAATTGAAAACAATGTGATTTGAATGTGTAATCGTCTATGACCGACTTGGATTATACAATAGCGTCCTAGCGACGCGATACGGCTTATCCCCGTGTGTAAGAGGGGTAAGCTCGCACAATATGCAATATGAGGGGTATTGGTCATAAACGTTACACTATTCTCCCAATCCCCACAATCAATCAATCATTATCTGAACTCTAGGAGAGGGTTCCGTGTAGCAATGTGGTTTAAACATGCAGCTAGACAATTACTAAATAAAATACAAGAAAAATATAACCGTAACTTGCCTCTGTTAATTGACTGGATCGAGAATGTTGGTACCGAGGAGGATATCAGGTTCGTCTCCGAGATCCTACAGTTGAGAACCTTGGCTTAGAACCATAATGAAACCATTCTAGGTGTGCTAATTACAATCTCTAGAAGTAGACCCTAGTCACATTTTAGATTATTAATTAATCTACCGGAAATCGTCTAACGTCGCAATCTACGTTCGTTATTATTTTAATTAAATAAGTCGGTTATTTAATTAATTAAAAAATGGCAATTACCGGTTAATTTGACAAAAAAATTTATTTTAATATATATATATATATAAATATAAAACTACATTTTCCTTTTAGTGATAAAACATGGACTTCGTTATCTTATCAATATTTTATTCAAGTTAATTTATCGTGAAAAATCTTATTAATTTTATACAAAATAATTAATACCTAAATTATAATTATGTGTCTAATAACGAAAACCAACTCAGAAAAGAAAGTAAAAACCTAAACTACACAATACAGGGTCACAGCGAAATAAAATAGAAAACTGGACTTATGTCCTTTACAAATTTTTACATAAATTAATTAATTCATCTAGACGAGCTCTGAGTGCCGCGAACGGTCCAAACAGTAGGCCGAAGCCCTCCACCAAAAATACTAACAGCAGTACCAGTTCTAAAAATAATTATAAATATAAATATAGTTGTAAAATGCGTCTCAGACTTGGTCCAAAAGTCATGTTGCTGGCTAGCGCCTCAACGTACAGAAACCATGTAGCGTTTGCGCTTCGCCGAGGCTCATTCGAGCAATACGGTCGTCGCCTAATCGGGGATACGAAACTCCAAAAATCTACTTTCAAATCGACAAAACCACTTTTGAAATCCGTTTGCAAAATACCGAATTTTGAAAATAGAGTCCTATTTTAAAATACTTTATTTTTTGAAAACTTTCCCGAAATTTGGGCAGCATCTCCTCTGTAATTGGGACAACCCAATCCTGGGACGGTACAAAAAGTCAACATAAATAATATCCCAAACCAGGGAAACAACCCAAACCATCCATAATAATATTCCACACAGAAATAATATCCAACCCGAAAATACATCATAATTATTTGTAGCCAAAACCACAGAATACTCCCGAAATAAATTCGAAAATCCCGAAATAGAGTTCGGGAAACCGGAATCCACAAAACCGAATTATTCTGAAATGGTATTCGGAAAAATCTGAAATGGTATTCGGAAAAATCCGAAACTACAATCGCCTAAACCGAATCCCGTAACGGGATCGGAGACCGTATCATCATCGACACAAAGGTAGGGACACGAGGACACGAGATATACCTTGGGTTATTTGGCTAGAGCTCTCAGATGATAATAGGAAAAGAAATAAAATCCACGGTCAGCGGAAGCTCTCGGAACAGCGTCCGAACAGCAGCAACCTCGCGGGTCAGGGAGCGACGGGACCGCGGGAAGCACGGACAACGGAAAAGCAGGTCGGGAACCACGGAACAGCGCTAGACAGCGCTGTTGGAACAGCAGGGCGCGGCGCGGGAGGCGCGCGGAGACCGGGGCGGAGGCCGCCGGGGGTCGGCCGGAGTTGGGCGCGGCCAGGAGGCGGCCGACGGGGGTTTGCGGCCTGGGGAAGCCGCTGGAGGCCGAGGGATTGGCCGGAGAGGGCCGGGGGCGAGCGGGAGAGGGTGGCGTCGGGTCTAGGGCACGGCGGGCGGGGCGCCGGAGCTGACCGGGGCGCGGGGAGGAGACGCGGGAGGTGGCACCGGAGGGCGCGCGGGCTTGGGCGACGGAGCTGGCCGGGGCGCGGCCTCGGGGCGCGCGGGCGGAAGGCGGCGCCGGGAGGAGCTCTGGGGAGGAGATGGGTTTGGGAGTGAGAAGAATTTGTGAATGGAAAGTGAGTGAGGGATGAGAGGGAGAGTGGTTGTTGTGAGTTTTTTTAAGGGGGAGAGCTGAAGATGTGTTGGTGGTGGCGTGAATGGTAGTGGTGGGTGGTTAGTTTATTGTTAATAAAGAAAGAGTTGGGAGAAGTTGTGGCGGAGAGGAGTTGTAGCAGGAGAAATAAGGGGTGAAGTGAGTGTGCTGGCCTGGTCGTGGGATGACCAGGCCAATCCGTGGGGATTTGTTATTTTATTTTTTTAGAAACTAAATATAATCAGAATTAAAAAGAAGTAAAAAGAATGTGTTCGAAACTGGGATCAGGTGTTTGGACTCGGGATCAGAAGCAGGACCACAATAAAAAATCAACGATTATTTTAAAAATATTTTTTATTTTAATAATAATAATAATAATAATAATAATAATAATAATAATAATAATTATTAAACAAAATTTATGCTACATTACAAGGGTAAGCATTTTACGAAGATTTCATGACAGATATACAAGGACTGCAGATATATAGTAAAAAGTCATCTGATGAAATTGGAACACAACTTACTTCCCTCCACACCTTTATACAATAATCCATAACGTAATTCCTTCCACAGCTGTATACAATAATCCAAAAGATTAAATTCATATTATTTACAACAAAAACTTCACTTAACATATTTGCCTTATTCGTCTGGATTTTTTTCGTTGTTGTTGTTAATGGTTAGCTACAAGGGTGCATTACAATCTGAAAGACGACTCCAACTCCAAGTTGGTCATCATTGTTCGGTAAGAAAGAACTCCAAAAGTGGCACTCTGACAGATTACTTCACAGCTACTCGCTGGTTGTAACAACAGAGTACTCACAGTTTAAGCTCTCGGTTTTGCCTCGACTTTCTTTCACCTCTATCCAGTAAATTCGCCATGCTTGAAACAAACTCTTCCTGCATCAGATAAAATTAATTTTAGAGATGAAAGCATCTGAAAACAATAAACATTTGCAGCAGAGGACCCAATGAGGAATCAAAACACAAATTGATAGGCGTAAGAGAAACAGAACATAAGATAAGAAGCACAACATTCACAAGGACGAGGCGCAATCACAAGACTAGACATAGTTAACTTCTTGTTCAGACTAATGGTACCCGGTAACTGTTCATTGTGTTTAGGGGAGCTCACTTTGATGAAAATGAACCTTATCAGATTTTACCAAAAAACTCGTTTGTCTACATTCTTTTTTAGTAGCAAGTATGGTTTATGCAGAAAATGAAATCTGAACTAGATTGACGAAAGAAAAGCACCTCTCGGGTTCAATACTCCTCTTTGCAAGCATGATTGTCAAGAAAACAGGAACCATTGCAGCACACAGATGCTTAAGGGTATGCCCACTGACAACATGATGTG
>JANAVB010027997.1:8222379-8413086 GCA_029216955.1 Iris pallida
CACGAGCTGCCACGTTGATGCAGTGACTCCCACGGCTGGTGGTGGAGGCTGAGGGAGATTGCACTGCAGGCATCATCCACCTCTTTATCAAACACTTTCACTGTCACTACTTCTTCTTCTCCTCTCTATACAGACTCTCATTGGTTGGCATACACTCTTCTTACTGGTTGAACTTTTTCAAAATGGCAGCTGCGACTCTATCTTTTCTTCCTATTCCAAGAAGAAGGTTCTCTTCGTCAAGCTTCTATTTGAAGAAGGTCATCATGCAACTCTCTCTCTCTCTCTGTCTCTCTCTCCTTCTCTCTCCCCATTTGTTTATATATTCATGATTATTAGTTAGATGACATGTTATGGTATTGCAATGAAACACATGGTACAAATCATTTAAACAACAATTTTGAGTAAAAGAAAAGATTCATGGACAACGTTTTGGTATGATCTAATATAATTGAGTACAAGATAAGAGAAAATTATGTAACATAACCTCTATGAGAACGTAGAGGTAAGCCTATACAAACATGACCGGTAACAATCAGAATGGAAGAAGTGGATTCAAACAGCCGAAAATTTTAGGATAAAGGTTTTGTTGTTGTAATTTAAATAAGTTGAAACAAATTCCCTGACTGTTGTAAAGATCATGTTCATGAATAAAAACATAAACTATTCTCCAAGATGAAAGTTCGCGACCAACCAATACCCCAAGCCAAACATTGGTTGACTTGTGCAGAAATAAAGATCACAAAAATTCAAGATAAAGCACACAAGAACTTAAATAAAAAATCCTAACAGGTAAAAGAACCACCGGGAGCGAGATCACTACTAAATAAGATTACAATCAACTACCAGAAAAGTAAACGAAGAGAACCCAGAAATTACAAGATGAAAGAAATCCAATTTCTCTTTCTTCAATCTCTCTATTTATTCTCTCTTTCTTTCTCTCGACCTATTGATGGCTACCCAACCCTTTACTTGAACACAATTTACCATATACAAAAGGAAAATTAGGCCCCTTTGTATAGCATATCATGTGTCTATATATAGAAGTCCAATTCTAATTCTATGTAGGCATGACATAAAAAAAAAAAAAAAATCATTGTCTAGGTAGGAATAGAAATTTACTCCAATCCAATCATACTTTGCGATTAATAAATATGAGCCAAATCCTAATAGGACATGCAATAGCTAGAAATTTAAGGCATTAAGCACAAGAACTTTGATGATCAATAATTGTTTACATATGTATCAAAAAGAATGAGGACCCTTCTGCTTCTTTCGTGTCTCTATTAGAAAGCAAACGGTCCAAATTAACTTTTCTAGTTTGCTGCTATATGAATCTTATTAAAGATGTGTGTGATTTTGAAATTGCAGAATGGTGGCAGCAGAGAAGGATTCAGAGTGTTGGCTGTGTATAGGGGAGGAGGAGAGGGAGAGGGAAGTGGAGGAGAGAATGGTGCCTTCTGGTGGAGAGTTCCTGGATGCTCATCAAGCTCTTGAAGTGGCGAGGTTCGATATTCAGTACTGTGACTGGAGGGCCCGTCAAGACTTGCTAGCCATCCTTCTCCTTCATGATGAGGTAGCAACAACTAAAATTCTCCAGTTATAAATAAAGAGAGAAGAACACTCCCAAAGATCTCAATGATCTTTGTGTTTCCTAATACATTTGATTGGTAAAAGTTTAACTTGCTGGCCTATGATGATGCATACACACTCCAAATTGTTGCGATTTTCGTGACATAGACACTCTAGAATCACTAGGACATGCCAACATTGGCGCTATGTCCATTCTGTCATATGCCCATAACTCGTGTGGCATCGATGCAGCACGACTTGCCTATTAATTGAGCCAGGTACTTGGCAGCAAGGTTGTCAAATTATGTATTGGATCCTATATCGATTTTCAAATTTAATATATCGTGTAGCATAAGATACATTTTAATATATATATATATATATATATATATATATATATATATATATATATATATATATATATATATATATATATATAATATATTGGGAGACGCCAGCCGGGGGGGGGGTCGGGAGACGCCAGCGGGACCCCGCAGGCGGGGGGAGGGGGGGGGTCGGGTGGCGGCGGCAGCGGGGCTGGGCCCAGCAGTCCCAGTCGGGCGGCGGCGGCGGGACCTCCCCACGCGGGGGGGGGGGGGGGGCGGTGGCGGCGTGGCCCCTCCAGGCGGGGGGGGGGGGGGGGGGTCGGGCGGAGGCGGTGGCGGGACCCCCCCAGGCGGGGCGGGGTCGGGGGGCGGGCAGAGGCAGGGGGACCCCCAAGGGCAGGGGCACTTCCGGAGGAGAGGCTTCCGTATTCAATGTCACGTCCCAGAACCAGAATACTGGAAAGCGGGGGAATGACTCAGCCAGCTACGTATTACGGGTAGATGAATACCGTATAATACGATCAATGCTGTCTAACAAGACGAGGGGGTGCATACTACATGAAAGTCTCCTATGGTCACTTCACATCTATTGTCTCAATCATTCAAACAAGAAACAGAAATAGAGAACATGTGAGATAAAGCAGTAAGGCGTCCCAAACGCTCAGTCAAAATGTTCTTGATATCTGGCTTTACAAAACACAGCCAGATGATGTAGTCAGTATACACAATTGTTATCAGCTGCAGCCTGACTTAGTTACAATTATGCAAAAGTAGGTACAAGACAATCCGACTAACATGTCGGTGCCAAACGGCAAAGTATAAAGTATTTAACAAACGAGCGGGGAAGTAAGAAAACCCACTCGAGTCCTCCTGCGATCATCCCTCTAGTGTTGACCATCGTGGAGGTAGAAGTAAGCTGGATCCTCGGGGACCGGCTTTAAATCTGGCCATGCAAAACCAGAGAGGTTGGACCTCTAACAGCAAGTACCGCAAGGAAGCACGATATGATTAAAACCAGTAATGAGAAAATATGATAAATAGATCTCTGCTTTCTACTGGGATTCACATAGTATCACGACACTTCGAACCAACCTCCCAACCAAACAAGGACAGAAGTTGGCACGTCATGTCCTGACATTCTGATCATCTCGGTTAGGTAACAGAGGACATACGTACACAAATGAATTAATTTAAACGGCCATTCAATTACTACGGCTTGCTACTGTGAGTTCCAAGTATCCTGGAATTATGCAATAGAGATTCCTCAGTTCTTACTATGTACAAGCAAGGCTAGTTTACCCAGTCAATCAATTGCGCCAATCATGTAGTTAGACGAGTCCCAGCGGGACGCCCGCCGTTATAGCATGTACAATAATATAAGCAGATACTGTTCCCTGCCCGTGTGACAGATTTACAGTATCTGTGGGAACCAGCCGGCCCGTCGGGTACTTCTCGTCCCAAGGGGGCTGCCATGTAAGAACTCGGAAATCCATTCTCTCCATGCAATCATTATTTTATTTAACTTAATAGTCCCTACGTTGAGTGAAATCCCATGCCGTGGATCATGGTCATTCAAATGAGTACTTTGGTACGGGGTACGATATGCGCAACTCTACAACGATACCCGTGCGGCTATGTTGTAGGTCTTACATAGCGTAATGCAACAATCAAATCTAACCACGGAGTAATCATGCCTTGACCATAAAGTACACATGCTGGTTTTTGTAAGATAAATAGATAATTAAATAATAAATAAATAAATATAATTTGAAGCCTGCATGTGCCTGTATGCCAATATTCGGGATCAGCCAGTCGATTACAATAGTTCATTACATGAACGTGTCTTATTCATTCAATTCAATAAGACGACTAGCCAGTCTCTTAGTTCCAACTAGGAACGCATGATCAATTATTAGTTGAAGTAACAGTCGGATCAATTCGTGACAAGGCATGAAAGTCAACTAGTATTAAGCATGATCGTCTATAACTAGCATAAAATAGTTGGTAACATTTTCTTGAAGCCAAGAAAAAGATCTACAACTTTCATGTTGGAAGCTAGGAGAAATTCGGGCCAGAAAACAGTCAAAAAGAGCATCAAACAATCAAAATCAGCCAAAATCAGCCTCATGCGGCTCAAAAAATCCTTATGCGGCTCAAAATGCTCATGCGGCTCCAAAAATCCTTATGCGGCTCAAAATGCTCATGCGGCTCCAAAAATCCTTATGCGGCTCAAAATGCTTATGCGGCTCAAAATGCTCATGCGAGAAAAGCTTATGCGGCCAGAAATGGTCATGCGGCCAGAAAAGCTTATGCGGCCAGAAATGGTCATGCGGCCAGAAAAGCTTATGCGGCCAGAAATGGTCGTGCGGCCAGAAAAGCTTATGCGGCCAGGTACTATTCATCGTCCCTGCCAAAATCAGGACAGATGAACATAGAAGTTTGACCAAAATTGTTTTGGCCATAACTTCCTCAAATCAAGTCGAAATCTAACTTTTCAAAAGCCAAAATTGGGTAGAATTGAATTCTCTACAACATAGAACAATCAAAACATAGAAATAATGAAGTTTGATAGATCAAAACCCAAGAAAACCAAAAAGGAAGAAAACTTAGATCTACACAAAGCTAACCATGGAAAACAAAACTACAAGACCTAAACATATAGAGAAAGAAGAGACAAGCACAATAGACTAAAAATAAATGGGGATGCATGAAATCCTCCATGATGTGCAAGATGTACTTGCCTCTCACAAGTGGGTTAGGGTTTGGTGGAGGAATAAATGTGAATGAATGAAGAGAGAGAATGAAAGAAGAAGTTTTATATCAATGTCAAGTGGATCTCCACCATTCATCTCTCCACCAAATCCAAGCCATCCATTCCTTTCCATGTTGAACCAAACCACACCAAGTTGGTTTACCATGAACCGAAATGAACCAAGAGCCAAGAAAAAGCAGAAAATAAAATACAGAAAAATAATTAGCATGAAATTAAAAGAATTAAATATAAAAAATGCATGACAGATACTAAATAAATTTGGGCAAGCGGTATACGTATAAAATACGTATTTCGGGAACGGGGAGTGACATCTCTACCCACCTTAGATAAATTCGTCCTCAGAATTTCAAATCCAAGCAGGATAGGAAAAACCGAGCTGATCTAGGTACAAGAAACTTGAGCAAGCAATCATTCTTCAATGTTTAACTAGCAGATAACATATCTATATTAACAATCTACGATATCAAGTAGTTCTATCTATGAGGTGACAAGCATGAGGGGTTAAGGCAATCAAGGTACACGGGAAGAAATATACCTTGTGAGTCAAACAGATGTGGATACCGTGATCGGATATCATCCTCACGTTCCCACGTTGACTCTCCTAATGAGTGATGACCCCAAGCAACCCGGACAAGGCTAATTGTTCGGTTCTTGAGTATCTTCTCTCTCCGGTCCAAAATGGACACCGGCTGCTCGTAAGACAAGTTGGTACCAACAACCAACTCAGAATGATCAAGGATATGGCTGGGGTCCGATACATACCTTCACAATTGAGATACATGAAACACGTCATGTACCTCTCGTAACGAAGGTGGAAGGGATAAACGATAAGCAACATCGCCTACCCTATCAAGGATAACGAATGGTCCTACGTATCGCGGACTCAACTTCCCGCGAACGCCAAATCTAATGACCCCACGGGTAGGTGAGATCCGCAAGAACACGTGGTCCCCAACAGAAAACTCTAGCGGTCTACGATGCTGGTCCGCCCAATGACGATGTCGGTCCTGTGCAACTCGAAGTCGCTCTCTAATTCCCTTAACCAATTCAACTGTCTGAACAATCATTTCCGGGCCTAACATCTTCCTCCCCGATATCATCCCATGCTAGTGGCGACCTACACTTCTTACCATATAGAGCTTCGAATGGCGTCATCTGGATACTGGCTTGATAACTGTTGTTGTATGAAAACTCAACTAAGTGCAGGTGGCTCTTCCAAGATCCTCCAAAATCTAGGGTGCAAGCTCGCAACATATCTTCTAAAGTCTGAATTGTTCTTTCTGATTGCCCGTCCGTCTGTGGATGGTAAGCCGTGCTAAATCTTAACTTGGTACCCAGACTATGATGTAAGCTCTTCCAGAAATGTGATGTAAAACGGGTATCTCTGTCGGACACAATACTGACAGGGACTCCATGCTGCCTGACTATCTGTTGCATATACAACTCTGCCAACTTTTCTGTAGATTGCCCTACTCTGAAAGGGAGAAAGTGTGCCACCTTTGTAAGCCGATCTACTATCACCCAAATAGCATCTTTATCACTTGATGATCTCGGTAAACCGGTCACAAAGTCCATTGTGATGTGCTCCCACTTCCATTCCGGGATAGGAAGTGGCTGTAATAACCCAGCTGGCCTCTGCTGTTTTGCCTTCACTTGCTGACATACCAAGCAACGGAAAACGAATCTAGCTATCTTCCTCTTCATTCCGTTCCACCAGAAGTGCTGCTTGATATCTTGGTACATCTTGGTCCCTCCAGGGTGTATAGAATATTGGGAACTATGAGCCTCTGCCATAACCTCCTGTCTGATATCTCCACTAGGCACACATAGGCGTGATCTAAACCTAAGCGTACCATCTTCATGAATTCTCATCTCCTTTCTGAGTCCTGACTCACATTGCTCTAAGCTTCTGAATCCTTGGGTCCTGTGCCTGAGCTGCCTTGATCCTATCTACCAAGTCGGATTGAACTCATAGACTCGCCAGAATTCCTACATCACTAGGAAGTATAAACTCGATGCCCATCTCCTGAAGGTCTTCTAAAATGTGTTTCTGTATTGTCAACATAAATGCGCCGCCTCTCCTGCTAAGAGCGTCTGCTACCACATTAGCCTTGCCTGGATGATACTGAAGCTCCACGTCATAATCCTTGATCAACTCCAACCATCTTCTCTGTCTCATGTTCAGCTCCTTCTGAGTAAAGATGTACTTCAGACTTTTATGGTCCGTGTACATATCCACTCGATCACCATATAAGTAATGCCTCCATAGCTTCAAAGCAAATACTACTGCCGCCAACCCAAGTCATGAGTTGGGTAATTCTTCTCGTGGTCCCGAAGCTGCCTAGATGCATACGCTATCACCTTCCCATGCTGCATGAGGACACATCCAAGTTCTTTACCTGACGTATCACAATATACTGTAAAACCTCCGGGTCCAACTGGCAATGTAAGAATAGGCGCTGATATCAACTTCTGCTTCAAGGTGTCAAATGATGCCTGGCACTCTGCCGACCAGACGAATGGCACATCCTTCCGTGTCAAGCGGGTCATGGGTGCTGAAAGTCTTACAAAATCCGATACGAATCTCCTGTATATCCTGCCAATCCCAAGAAACTCCGTACATCAGCTACGGTCTTGGGTACTGGCCAGCTCTCTACTGCTTCTACCTTCTTGGGATCTACTGCTACTACAGCTCCTGATATGATATGACCCAAAAATGAAATATGATCCGTCCAAAACTCACACTTGCTGAGCTTGGCATACAACTGGTTCTCCCTCAGAACCTGCAACACTGTCCTGAGGTGGTCTTCATGCTCCTCTTCACTGGCAGAGTACACAAGAATGTCATCGAGAAACACCACGACAAACTGATCTAGGTATGGCATAAAGATGCGGTTCATCAAGTCCATAAATATTGCTGGAGCATTGGTCAAACCAAACGGCATTACCAAGAATTCATAATGCCCATACTTCGACCTGAATGCTGTCTTAGGAATATCCTCCTTCCGAACCCTCACTTGATGGTACCCTGAACGAAGATCTATCTTGGAGAAAACTCTAGCCCTGCTCAACTGATCAAATAAGTCGTCGATCCTGGGTAATGGGTACTTGTTCTTTACTGTTGCCGCGTTAAGCTTCCTGTAGTCAATGCACAATCTGGATGACCCATCCTTCTTCTCTACAAGTACCACTGGTGCTGCCCACGGTGATACGCTAGATTGGATGAACTTCTTCTCCTTCAGTTCCTCTATGTGCTGGTATACCTTGGCCTGCTCTGAATCCGCCATTCTGTAAACTCGATCTGATATCGGTTTAGTTCCAGGTGCCAATTCTATACTGAACTCAATATCCCTAACCGGTGGTAGACCTGGAAGTTCTTCAGGAAATACATCCAGAAACTCTTCAACTACCTTCGGAACTTGAACTTCTTCCATTGCCGTTATTACTCCCTGCTCTTGCTGAGTTGCCTCTGATCTGACTAAGGTGAATCTCTCTATGCCTGGAATATCAAAAGATACACTCCCACTACGACAATCTATTGTCGCATGACTGTCTTTCAGCCAGTCCATGCCTAAGATAACGTCAAAATTTCCAACAGAAAATTCTATCAACTGGGCGGGTAAGGAATGCCCACAAACTACAACGCTACACGCTAGAATAACTCTACTAACTCCTACGAGCCCATTGCCAGTGAGTATATTCAACCTCCCTGGCAATGCCTCGAACTCCATTCCTAGCCGTGTCGCAAATTGTGCAGATATAAATGAATGTGATGCTCCTGAATCAAACAATGCTACTGCGGAATATGAAGCGACGAGAATGTTACCTGCCACAATCTACCGATGCTAATGCCTCTTCCAAGGACAGAGTGAATGCCTGCCCTCGACCTCCTTGTTGGTTTCCATGCTGTGGCCTAGCCTGGTGCTGCTGCTGGCCCCTTCCCTGATGATGCTGGGGTGGTCTATGCTGGTGTTGCTGCATCGGCGGTCCCTGCTGCCGAAACATCTGAGCCTGTGGCATTAACGGACGCTAGGCCAATGGTCTCACTGCCACTGCTGGTCCTCGATACTGTCCTGCCCCTGGTGCTGGCAGAGCAGGAAACTGCTGCGCTGGTCCTCCTGACCTTGAATTCATGGGACATGTGGTAACCCGATGATCTAGATTTTCACATATCAAACAGCCCGTTCAATGTCCGGCACACATCTCTAGTGTGTCCTACCTTCCCACAATAAGTGCAGCCTGCCGGGGGTTGCTGGTTCTTCTTCTGTTGTGTTGTTGCTGCCTGGATGGTGGTGCTGGCCCTCGTATCGCCACATCGTGGATACGAATGCCAGAGGGTGGTGCTGTTGTCCGGGGCGCTGTTCCCCCTCCTCCTTCAATCTGACTGTGAGATCTCTTCTGACCCCCAGTCCTTGTCGTGATCCTCTGAATGGTGATCTCATGCCTTCGGGTTGCCGTTAACACTTCGTCGAAAGTCTGGTAATTGTGCCCCTCTATCAATTGCAAGAGCTCAAGATGAAATCCTTGCTAGAACCTCATCGCCCTCTGGCGCTCCGTTACTACCATCTCTGGGGCGAACCTGCTCAATCTGCAGAACTCCGCTGCATAAGCATCTACCGTCTTGCCGGCCTGCTTGAGGTTGATAAACTTCTGCTGTAGCTCAAACTGCGCCACAACTCCATAGTACTTCGTCTTGAACCTTGCAGTAAAATCGTCCCAAGCAACAGGACGTCTGATACCTACTTCCTCTGATTCCCACCAATCACGTGCGAGATCCTGAAGTAACAACTTCACTTGATCCACACGTTCTTCTGGCGGCACCTTAGCTGCTGTCAGAATAGCCTCAATATCCTTAAGCCATGCATCTGCTGAGATGGCATCTTCCGTGCCCTCGAAACGACGGGGGTTGTACTTACAAAACCTGGCTGATGCTCCTGAATCTGGCCTCGCCCCTCTTTCCAATGCCGTCTGCAATCCTTGGTTGAGTAGTACGTTCTGCTCCTGCAACTGAGCGTGCATGCGCTGCTGGGCTAACATCTGATGTTGTTGGGTAGCCATCATTCCTCTCATGATCTCCAGAAGGGCTGGTGTGTCCACTTCCACAGGGGTAGGTGTGAACTGTTGGTGGTGGTGGAACATCCGGATACTGCGGTCCAGCTGCTGCTTCCACTATTACTTTTTCTTGGATGGTCTCTTGAGTTAGTACCGGCCCTTGTTGCTGACCAACATGGTCAGGTTGTCCGTGTTGCTCTTATTGTTGTTGCCCAGTCCTGACAGATGCGGACGAGGTGCCCCTAAGAAAAGGGACAAGAGAACAATCAAACGACGGACAGGAAAGATCAATGAAGTCAAAGGATACTGGAATGTCAATCTAGGGTTGAGAACAACGAATCATGAGATCAAGGGGGAACATGTGTGATTGAGACATCCTATAATCAAAACACCCCATAAGTCTGAAACCAGACCTGCATGGGCCACCACTAAAACCTTGTCACGCCCCAGAACCAGAATACTGGAGAGCGGGGGAATGACTCAGCCAGCTACGTATTACGGGTAGATGAATACCGTATAATACGATCAATGCTGTCTAACAAGACGAGGGGATGCATACTACATGAAAGTCTCCTATGGTCACTTCACATCTATTGTCTCAATCATTCAAACAAGAAACATAAATAGAGAACATGTGAGATAAAGCAGTAAGACATCCCAATGCTCAGTCAAAATGTTCTTGATATCTGGCTTTACAAAACACAGCCAGATGATGTAGTCAGTATACACAATTGTTATTAGCTGCAGCCTGACTTAGTTACAATTATGCAAAAGTAGTACAAGACAATCCGACTAACATGTCGGTGCCAAACGGCAAAGTATAAAGTATTTAACAAAACGAGCGGGAAAGTAAGAAAACCCACTCGAGCCCTCCTGCGATCATCCCTCTAGTGTTGACCATCGTGGAGGTAGAAGTAAGCTGGATCCTCGGGGACCGGCTCTAAATCTGGCCATGCAAAACCAGAGAGGTTAGACCTCTAACAGCAAGTACCGCAAGGAAGCACGATATGAGGGATTAAAACCAGTAATAAAAAAATATGATAAATAGATCTCTACTTTCTACTGGAATTTATATAGTATCACGACACTTCGAACCAACCACCCAACCAAACAAGGACAGAAGTTGGCACGTCATGTCCTGACATTCTGATCATCTCGGCTAGGTAACAGAGGACATACAATACACAAATAAATTAATTTAAACGGCCATTCAACTACTACGGCTTGCTACTGTGAGTTCCAAGTTATCCTGGAATTATGCAATAGAGATTCCTCAGTTCTTACTATGTACAAGCAAGGCTAGTTTACCCAGTCAATCAATTGCGCCAATCATGTAGTTAGACGAGTCCCAGCGGGACGCCCGCCGTTATAGTATGTACAATAATATAAGCAGATACTGTTCCCTGCCCGTGTGACAGATTTACAGTATCTGTGGGAACCAGCCGGCCCGTCGGATACTACTCGTCCCAAGGGGGCTGCCATGTAAGAACTCGGAAATTCATTCTCTCTATACAATTATTATTTTATTTAACTTAATAGTCCCTACGTTGAGTGAAATCCCATGCCGTGGATCATGGTCATTCAAATGAGTACTTTGGTACGGGGTACGATATGCGCAACTCTACAACGATACCCGTGCGGCTATGTTGTAGGTCTTACATAGCGTAATGCAACAATCAAATCTAACCACGGAGTAATCATGCCTTGACCATAAAGTACACATGCTGGTTTTTGTAAGATAAATAGATAATTAAATAATAAATAAATAAATAATAATTTGAAGCCTGTATGTGCCTGTATGCCAATATTCGGGATCAGTCAGTCGATTACAATAGTTCATTACATGAACGTGTCTTATTCATTCAATTCAATAAGACGACTAGCCAGTCTCTTAGTTCCAACTAGGAACGCATGATCAATTATTAGTCGAAGTAACAGTCGGATCAATTCGTGATAAGGCATGAAAGTCAACTAGTATTAAGCATGATCGAGTCTATAACTAGCATAAAATAGTTGGTAACATTTTCTTGAAGCCAAAAAAAAGATCTACAACTTTCATGTTGGAAGCTAGGAGAAATTCGGACCAGAAAACAGTCAAAAAGAGCATCAAACAATCAAAATCAGCCAAAATCAGCCTCATGCGGCTCAAAAAATCCTTATGCGGCTCAAAATGCTCATGCGGCTCCAAAAATCCTTATGCGGCTCAAAATGCTCATACGGCTCCAAAAATTCTTATGCGGCTCAAAATGCTCATGCGGCTCCAAAAATCCTTATGCGGCTCAAAATGCTCATGCGGCTCCAAAAATCCTTATGCGGCTCAAAATGCTTATGCGGCTCAAAATGCTCATGCGGCCAGAAAAGCTTATGCGGCCAAAATGGTCATGCGGCCAGAAAAGCTTATGCGGCCAGAAATGGTCATGCGGCCAGAAAAGCTTATGCGGCCAGAAATGGTCATGCGGCCAGAAAAGCTTATGCGGCCAGGTACTATTCATCGTCCCTGCCAAAATCAGGACAGATGAACATAGAAGTTTGACCAAAATTGTTTTGGCCATAACTTCCTCAAATCAAGTCGAAATCTAACTTTTCAAAAGCCAAAATTGGGTAGAATTGAATTCTCTACAACATAGAACAATCAAAACATAAAAATGATGAAGTTTGATAGATCAAAACCCAAGAAAACCAAAAAGGGAGAAAACTTAGATCTACACAAAGCTAACCATGGAAAACAAAAACTACAAGACCTAAACATATAGAGAAAGAAGAGATAAGCACAATAGACTAAAAATAAATGGGGATGCATGAAATCCTCCATGATGTGCAAGATGTACTTGCCTCTCACAAGTGGGTTAGGGTTTGGTGGAGGAGTAAATGTGAATGAATGAAGAGAGAGAATGAAAGAAGAAATTTTATATCAATGTCAAGTGGATCTCCACCATTCATTCTCTCCACCAAATCCAAGCCATCCATTCCTTTCCATGTTGAACCAAACCACACCAAGTTGGTTTACCATGAACCGAAATGAACCAAGAGCCAAGAAAAAGCAGAAAATAAAATACAGAAAAATAATTAGCATGAAATTAAAAGAATTAAATATAAAATAAATGCATGACAGATACTAAATAAATTCGGGCAAGCGGTATACGTATAAAAATACGCATTTCGGGAACGGGGAGTGACATTCAAGTTCGGATCCGGGGGGGATAACTCTGGGGAGGCTGGCTGGCAGACTGTGACGCGAAGACGGGCAGAAGGACGGCGAGGGGCACAGTCCCAAGCTTCGGGAAGGGCGGGGCCAGGGAACCATGAGAATCGATCCTCGGTCGGCACATTGGATACCCGACGTCGTTGGGGAGGAATGGTGCGGTCTGTTACGGGTTGGAGGCCTAAGGCGACGGCAGCCGAAAAGGCTAAGGGTATTGCTACTGATACCGTCAAGACAGGCCAGGGTCCTGTGAACCCTCCGACCAGGACGCACACTGAGGAGCAGAGGCCTCGGTCATGGAAGGAGGTCTGTACGCCAGTGGCTGCAAAAAGCCCGATGTCGATGGAGTTTGTCCCACCGATGTCGGTTGGAGGAGGGCTACGGGCGTATTTTTCCGCTGAAGAAATAGTGGTGGTCTCCGAATTCTGGAAGAACACTCTGGTACTGTATGTACTAGGGCACAAGCCATTCTTTGGCCAAATTTGGGGTTATGCTGAGCGTGTTTGGAGACCCAAAGGTAGCATAGAATTCTTCTCTCGGGAGAACGGGTTCTATTATATCAAATTTGGCTTAGCGAAGGATGTGTCCAGGATCCTACAGGGAGGGCCTTGGTCCTTTGATGGGAGACTCATTATACTAAAGGAGTGGACGCCGGAGCTGAGGTGTGAGAAGGAGGTGTTGAATGCGATTCCCATTTGGGTCAGATTCTCTGAATTCCCAGTAAAGTATTGGAGTATCCCGCTCCTCATGAGACTTGCCAGCCTTGTGGGAAAGCCGATCAAAGCAGATGAGGCCACTACCTTCCGCACCAGACTGATGTATGCCAGGGTCTTCGTGGAGATCAAAGCGGGCGCGGAGCTACCGAGTATGCTAGAGTATCAGGTACCATCTGGGGAGGTTCTGACACAGGCGGTGGAGTATGACTGGGTCCCCCCAGTGTGTTCTTACTGTGAGTGCTTTGGGCACACTACTAGTGCGTGCAAATACAAGGGGAAGGAGTCTGCCAGGCCACAGGCAACTCGGACGGAGACTCCTGGGAAGGAGACGGCCTCCAGTCACGTGTCTGGGGAGACGGAGCCAGACAGACATATAGAGGAGGACACAGGGATGGAGGTCGATAGGAGGCAGGAGTCAGGATCACCGCAGAGATAGGAGGGAACGCAGGGTGCACTAGTCCCGTTCAGACCACAGAGGACCATCGTGACCAGGGGTATGAGCGCGGCTGGTAGTGGTCAGATGGTGATAGAGGCCTCCCCGGCGATCATGGTGTACAGTAACAAGAAAAGATACGCTTCGACAACACGGGAGGATATCCCTCTGGCGAGAGAAATTGATGACCAGACTGAAGACAATCCTGAATGGGCACTTACTCTTAGCAGGATTCAGGCCCATCTTGCTCCTTCCTCTAGGGTAGACGCAGTCATTGATCAGGCGGATGAGACACTTTCCTCGAGTGTCGATCCAGACGAGTTCCAGGGGGACCCCTCATTTTTCATTTAGATATCGGTCCTAGCATAGAACATTAGGGGGGGTGTTCCATTGGACGATGGAAGGAGATTGGAGGGGTATTGAGGAGAGAGTCGTGTGACATTGCTATCTTGCTGGAGACGAAGATTAGAGGGGCCGCTATGCTCTCGCGAAGAACTCCGGCAAACTGGGATCACATTCACAACTTAGATCTTTGTGGTATGACAAGGATCTGGGTTAGGTGGAACAAAGGTAGCTGGGAAGGGGTGCAGATCCATAAATCAGAACAACTCATCGGCGTTACTTTCGAGAACAAAGGTGGGTTTCGATTCATCCTGGGTACTATATATGGGCACAATGACCGGAGACTCCGGGAGGATTTGTGGGAGGACATTGTGCACCTGGGTCTCATGGCGGACAACATGCATCTTTCTCTGCTCATCATGGAGGACTTCAATGCTCTGCTGCTTCGTCAAGAGAAGGTGGGAGGTCGTCCTGTCCCAGACTCGATCTTATATGACTTTTAGAGGTGTCTGCTCAGGTCAGGGATGCGGGGGCTGGAGCGAGCGGGACACATCTGGACCTGGCACAACAAGGCTAATCATAATCGGATTGCTTGTCAGTTGGATTGGGCCTTGGGCAACAGTGAGTGGTTCAGGTGCTTTCCGAACTCGGTGGCGGAAGATTTGGCGGCGGGTACTAGCGACCATTCTTCTATTCGGGTTGGCCTCATTGAGAGACCCATTCTGCGGGCGAGGCCGTTTCGGTACAACAACAGCTGGTATCTGTCACCCGGATATGAGGAGGTGGTTACGGGAGAGATGCAGCACTTCCGGGAAGGCACGGCTCAGTTCCGCATGGTTCACAAACTCAAGCAGCTCAAGCGGGCTATCAGGGGGTTGGTGAAGACGAGACCGCGGACTTCCCTGATGGATAAGGAAGCTGAGCTTTGGAACACTCAGGTGGCCCTGCAAGCTGACATTCTGAACGGGAAGCTGGCGGCTAGGAAGAAGATCCTTATTGAGGAGGTCAGCATCATGAGACTTCTGGAGGAGATCAGTGCGACAAAGAGGGCTAAATGTACCTGGCTCAAAGATGGTGACCGCTGTACCAAATTCTTCTACGATGTGATCCGCACCCGACAGCACCGGAACAGCATCCCCAGACTTCTGACCGCGGAGGGACGGCTTATAGGGGACCCGACGAAGATTCATGAGGAGGCCGTCAGATTTTACACTGACCTATATCAGCAGACGGACTACTCTAGCACGTTTCCAGCCATTGTTACGAAGAGACTGGTGTCCCGCCATGGGAACAGTATGCTTCTGGCACCTGTGAGAATGGAGGAAGTGGAAGACATTGTGATGAAGGCTAATCCCAACAAAGCTCCCGGGCCTGATGGCTTCTCTTCAGGGTTCTTTAAGCGACACTGGGGTGTGCTTAAGACCTATGTCCTGGCGGCGGTTCAGGAGTTCTTTGTGGAGGGCAAGCTTCTGAAGGAGATGAACCACACATTCTTAACGCTGGTTTCTAAGAAGGAGGGAGCGACCTCACTTGCAGATTTTTGGCCCATTACTTGCTGTAATTTTCTTTACAAGATTATCACTCATCTTATGTGCAGGCGTATGGAGGAGATTATGCAGGGATTGGTGTCCTAGAACCAAGCTGCGTTCATCAAGGGCCGGTCGATAGCGGAGCACAGCTTGCTTGCTCATGAGATGGTGAGGGAGTTCAGCAAACCTGGGGGGATAAAGGCTTGTGTGAAGCTTGACCTCCGGAAAGCTTATGATACGGTCAACCGGGACTTCCTGTGTTACTTGATGCTTGCCATGGGATTCGACGAGAGGTGGGTTGCGAGGGTGAGGGAGTGCATTTGTTCCCCTACTTTCTTAGTCCTCATCCAGGGCACGCCGCATGGCTACTTCCGGAGCAACATGGGGTTGAGACAGGGTGACCCCCTCTCCCCGTACCTATTTACCTTGGTGATGGAGTACTTCACATGCATGATGGATACGGCGGTTCATAGCAAGATGATCGTTCCCCTTTTCCGGTTGGTGAGTCCGGTCGTATCTTATTTGATATATGCTGACGACTTATTGGTGCTCCTTCAGCCTTCCATGCGGGGCATGAGAGCGCTCTCTGACATTATGGAGGAGTTCCGACGACTTTCTGGGCTCCAGTTGAACCGGGAGAAAAACAGAGTCTACTTCAGCTCCCGGTATACACAGCAGGAGGAGAGAGCCTTCGCCTTGGGAGTGGATAGAGGCAAGCTTCCAGTGAAATACCTGGGGGTTCCGCTGACGGTCAACTATGCCAGAGACCAGGATTGTCACAGCTTGGCAGACTTTGCTCAGAGGAGAGTGAAAGACTGGCAAGCTGCAGGTCTATCATTTGGCGGTAGGATTGAGCTGGTGCGTTCGGTTATTGCGGGCATCACGATGATCTGGCTCCAGTCTATCCAGATCCCTACGGCTACTATCCGAAAAGTAGAGGCTATCTGTGCTGACTTCATATGGAGGGACGGGATGCATGCGATCTCCTGGGACCAACTCTGTCGGCCTCGGAAGGAAGGAGGTGTGGGATTACGACCTCTTCATGAGGTCAAGAAGGCAGCTTGTGTGAAGATTGTCACGCCCCGACCCGGAATCACCCGAATCATCGTCCTCGCAGGGGGCGTGATGCCGCACGAGCCTGGAGTTGCGCTCGTGCAAGGCAAGATGACAAGTTCTCAAATGGTTATCTTTTGATTCGATTCAACAACGAAAGGAAAACAGAGTATACGAAACAATTCTCTTTATTGATATTCGAAAACTGAGATTACAATGGCTTTTGATAGCCTAACAATACATGCCAGATTGGCTACAACACTCAGGTTCTCTCTTGCCCACAAAGGATTTCTCCGTTCCATACATCATGCCTTCTATATCTCGGCCGCATCAATCCAGCTGCGTAGTCCGAGCGTCAATGCGATAGCACGCTTCAATGCGCTTCGGCATTCCAAGCCTTAACACGTTCAAGCAACGCTTCGCCGCGAGCAATCCATTCCCTGCACCCTGCATGAAGCTGGTGGGGGATCAGTACGTTCGTCCTCGCATGTACTGAAGCAAAGATCATCTTTCCAAACCGACATTTTAATCTTTATGTTGAATCATGCAGCTTAGCTTATGATCTTGCTATGTTCTCCTTAGGGTCAATTTCATGGCATCTTCGAAAACGTAAAGCATGTTAGCATAGCATCATGTTATCGAATTAAATGTACAAGCAAGCAAGCAATCTCGTGTTTGATTCGTGACGCGACTTACCAAGTCGACGCACTCGCCCTTGCGTCCCTTGCACTGACGCAAGGTGAATACGCCCCATTTCTTCCCTGTCATGTTATAAGTGCATCTCTAAGTAGGATCTATATGCGGGACGCATTCGCGCCTACACTTTCAACCCATCGTTCCTTAACTATATGAAGGTCGTGGGCGTATCCGCGCCGGAATGGACTAAAGGAGTTTCTCTTTCTTTTTCCTTACTTTCTTTTCTCTCCTTCTTTTCTCTCTCGAATTTGGGTAGCCCGGCGTTTCACGGGTTGGGTTGCAATCCCAACAACCGAAACTTACCGCGTGCCTACCATCATTTGCGGCTTCTCACATTTACGACCGAGTGCTAATCGGACGATTCGCAGATGTGCGCCTATCAAAGATTATATCCCTCCTAGGCCGAACGGTCCCGGTGCCCCGGTGCACCCGTTCGGAGGGAACGTTCCGTGCACGGAAGATATCATCGCAATTATCTCAAGTCCATCCCATTCGACCATGCAACGCACTATCATTCAAACAACCAAGCATAGCCTTGAGTCCAAGACTCAGACTTTATCATCTCACGTCTCTTTCGTTAACTTTCTGTGTTCTTACATTTCATACTTCGTTTCAATGATTCAATGGCATCGTGCCTCAACTCAATGCTCGTCAACCGAACGACCCGAAGGTCTTGAACACCTTTCGAGGCACCATGTCATATCCGACAGTTCCGCCACATTCATGCCACAACTGTATTCTCTCGCAACGAAGCCATCTTTTATTATCCCGTGCACGTAGGCACGTTCCGACCGTATATCCATGTTCTATAACTTAGCATTTAATGTTCGGGGCTTGCGTGCTAGGGCGCTCGCCTATTGTCTTTCAATGTTCTAGCCGTCTAACTCGTGCAACAAAGGCACGATATGGTTCGTGCACTAAGGCACTCGCCGAGTACAGTTATCCCAAGTTCTTGCGACTCGCGCACCGAGGCGCTCGCCTTTGCGATATCCAATGTTCCATAGCGACTCGTGCATTTGATACACGTTTCATTTCGATTGTTCTAACTTAGTGTTCGACTCACACTATGATTTATCCCGATCGGACCACGCCCGTGGCGTCGATAGGTTAACTTTTAGCATACAAATGATATATTTGACTTATCGAATGAAGGAGTAAAAAGAAGTCAATCCTCCCACCTTGAGTCGATATGCCTTCGTCGTTTCGCCGAGCCGATGCGGCTCGATTTCCCAACTTTGTTGCACGGCCACTCTCCTGACTTAGCCATTCGAGCACTTCGTGCTTCGTTGAGTTATACGCCCAATTCGCCTTAGCATGCCCAAGTCTTAGCCCGTCGCAAGGCGACGACTTGATTTCGCGGACCCCTTACTAAACATTGTAAAAGATCGACCTCTAATATTTTCCCGTCAAAGTATGACCTGCACACGAAACCAACTAAAATCAATACTTGCTTCGATTCGGACTTGCGCCTTGGTCGATTCGATTTCTTAGAATCTTCGAGTCGATTCAATGCACTCATCCTTCGGGGCAACGCGGCGCTTCGCATCGATTCACTCGATGCATTCTTAGGGACAAGGCAACTCTTCGCATCGACTTAGTTCGATGCGTTGCTCGGGACAACTTAGCTCTCGTATCGTTTTGCATCGATACATTCTTTCGGTCCACGCGACTCGTCGAGTCAACGCTTCAGCGTAATGCGCCGTGCGGAGCGGGGCATTACAGAATATACCACTCAAAACAAGGTTCGTCCTCGAACCAAAACCAACACTCTGAATAAGTGTTTTATAGATCGTTTCACGATCTCGTCCCACCAATGTTGTTCGATTTCATAATATCTCGCAAGCTTTTCACTAGCATTTCAAAGTCATCCCTGCAGCTCGATTTGAATTTGGATACAACTCGATTTGGATCCGTACCTATATTCAAGGCGTCCCGAAGATATATGTATTTCGACCAAGTCCAGTCGTAGCAAATTGGAACAAAGCTGACAGGTAAATTTTAATCCTATGCTTGCCATCTCGTACTCTCGATCGGACTTATCCATAGTACTTGTTCTCGCAATTTCATTGCATAACGCTATGCGATTCAAACTCGCATTTCTCATTTCGTATGTTTCATATGGACTACCAACTCTATGCGTCGCGTCAAGCCATCGCGCATCCGATCGCAACGATTCTTCGCAACGCCTTGCGTTCGATATCGCCATCCAACTATTTCCGAAGTCTCGCTTGCAACTTATCTCGATACAATTTTCTTTGTTGACTTGCAATTGCATCAACATTCAGGGCTACGCCCTCTAGGTTACTTTCCAAGGCACCGTGCTTAGATTCTCCCGACGCAAGTTTAAATTGACATTGCACAAAGGCCACAATCTATCCGACACGAAAGTTTACATCAAGGCAATGGTGCTCAAGGCAACGATCGCCTTGACACGAATGTCTTAACGACGCGTCTTACATTCAATTTCCTAACGAGTAGGAATTCACTAGCCAAATTCCCAACTTTTCCGTCTCGCAACATTGAACATAATTTCGATTCACGCAAGCTCAATTGCAAGGTGAATCCGGATCTAACGACATGACTCGTAAGCCATTCCCTTATCGTTCCCTCTCGTGCATAGCACGTTCCTCGCAATCGCCTAGACTTATCATCAACATGCACCGTGTTATATTTGTTATCGGTGCAATCCCATATGCGATATCGCATGGGTCATCTTACGGTCTGCAGTATTCAATTTGATTTGGCGGTCAAGTCTTCTAGGGTCAGCTGCCCCGAAGCTACGCTCGATAATTGTGGATCATTAACGAAGGACAGTTTAATACGAACCATGCTATATCTTATTTCGGAGCCAAATCACGTTCCGACGATTCTATGCGAATACCCAATTTCGGACACAACCATTTCTATCGGCGCAACTGATGCGCAACTATCTTCCGAGTCAAGTCATGCACTATCGTCGATGATTCCGTAATTTACGAAACATCTACTCGCATCGAGTTCGAGTCTATCTTATTTGCGGGTCGACACACGAGCTGCTATATACATCGAGCAAATCGTCGATGACTTATAGTCTCGTCCTTGATCAATCACAAAATTTACGATCAACCAAGTTCGTTCGTTCTCGAATCCTTACTCACAAAATTTTGATAGCGCAAGGTGCACTCCATTTTGCATTCTCACATCGCTTACGTTTCCTTACGTATCGATCTCGATACGCCGTATCCATTTCGATAACGTAAGGGTCAACTTTGAATCTGTTTCAATGTCAACTTAACTCGCCTTGCATACATCCAAGTTCGCAACAACTTTTCCATACGCATCTACTCGTTCTCCGATTCGCCGCATCCCGCTATACTTTGATCGCGTAACCGAGTTACCGATTATCCAACATCGTGCCCTCTAGTTATACGATCATGCCTTCTAAGTTTCGCGTGTTTTCCAGTCGTACTCAAATGAGTGTCGCCGTAGCGTAACCAACTATTTCTTAGGCACGATTACTCGCGTCAACCAACTTTCTTACCGAAATCGCACATCGTACGATACGATTACAATTCACATCGCCCAACATTTCTATCGAGATCGCAAGTCGTACGATTCGATTCGTCTCGCCCAACGTTTCTACTGAGATCGCAAGTCGTGCGACTCATTTATAAGTTCAAATTTTCCCTTCCCGTCGATCCGATTATTGCATCAAGGCAAAATCAATTCGCAAGTCTCGGTCGTCCGACCAACTTATAACTTTCGTCCAACGTATCGTTCATCGATACGAGTCTCGCCTTATCGTCCCAACCGAATTTCGAAGAACACTTGCATCAACATACCGTCATACAAATTTTCAATCGAGTCTCGGTACTCCCCCGTCCGTTGCGGACAAACTTTCCGCAATTCTCACAACGCGTCGATGAAATTTAACGCACAAGTGCTATACCATATACCACTCGGAATCGAGTCATTCATCGCCTACGTGGTATGGCATATACCACTCGGAAATCAAGCCATTTCCCTCGTACTATACTTAGTACAAACCGACAATCTCTTCCGACTTACGATTTCCGCAGTGATCGTGCTTGATCACAACCGTAACTTTGATTCTATCAAAACCCGACACGATTCGGTCAATGTTCTCGTTTGCCAACATAAGTTTGGTGCGCAACCGAACGATTCGTTCTATCGATTTACAATTTTAATTCTTTCGATACTTTCCTTACGTTGCATCTCGTGCAACAATTTATTTGGACATGCGTTGCACCCCGTGCAACAAATTTTAGTTCCGACACGCGTTGCACATCGTGCTACGATTTATTTCCGACACTTTCATTTCACTTTGCATAACGATTCATTTCCAATTTCCTTCGCACTTCGTGCAACGATTAATTTGATATGCGTTGCACCACGTGCAATGATTTCTACATTCAATACGCGTTGCACATCGTGCAACGATCATTTCCGACATTTACCGCACCTCGTGCAACGAATTACTCTCGACTTTACAAGTCAATGCACAATCCGTTTAACACATCGGTATTGGCTATCGCTTTTCACCTTCATTTTAACGCATAATCACATTAACTCGCTGCACCTCGTACACGATTTTATTTCTCATTCGACATGTTACATTGCCATAATATCTCGAATCGTATTCCACAATTTGTTGCGCTTGCAGCAACTAACATTCTTACGGCTCGTTTGCATTCAATGCAATATACCCTTCGCGACTTTCTTAGCAAACATCATGAAATTTCCAAAACACATGCGGCAAAATTTCATGATTTGTATTAGACTTATTGTATGGAACATCCAGTGCGGCATCGAGTAGAGTCAAGAGTGATATCAAGTGGTGGTGGGCAACTTTTCGAACTGAAATGAAACAAGCGTCCAGAGGAAATTGAGCCTAGAGCTCTGATACCAATTTGTCACGCCCCGACCCGGAATCACCCGAATCATCGTCCTCGCAGGGGGCGTGATGCCGCACGAGCCTGGAGTTGCGCTCGTGCAAGGCAAGATGACAAGTTCTCAAATGGTTATCTTTTGATTCGATTCAACAACGAAAGGAAAACAGAGTATACGAAACAATTCTCTTTATTGATATTCGAAAACTGAGATTACAATGGCTTTTGATAGCCTAACAATACATGCCAGATTGGCTACAACACTCAGGTTCTCTCTTGCCCACAAAGGATTTCTCCGTTCCATACATCATGCCTTCTATATCTCGGCCGCATCAATCCAGCTGCGTAGTCCGAGCGTCAATGCGATAGCACGCTTCAATGCGCTTCGGCATTCCAAGCCTTAACACGTTCAAGCAACGCTTCGCCGCGAGCAATCCATTCCCTGCACCCTGCATGAAGCTGGTGGGGGATCAGTACGTTCATCCTCGCATGTACTGAAGCAAAGATCATCTTTCCAAACCGACATTTTAATCTTTATGTTGAATCATGCAGCTTAGCTTATGATCTTGCTATGTTCTCCTTAGGGTCAATTTCATGGCATCTTCGAAAACGTAAAGCATGTTAGCATAGCATCATGTTATCGAATTAAATGTACAAGCAAGCAAGCAATCTCGTGTTTGATTCGTGACGCGACTTACCAAGTCGACGCACTCGCCCTTGCGTCCCTTGCACTGACGCAAGGTGAATACGCCCCATTTCTTCCCTGTCATGTTATAAGTGCATCTCTAAGTAGGATCTATATGCGGGACGCATTCGCGCCTACACTTTCAACCCATCGTTCCTTAACTATATGAAGGTCGTGGGCGTATCCGCGCCGGAATGGACTAAAGGAGTTTCTCTTTCTTTTTCCTTACTTTCTTTTCTCTCCTTCTTTTCTCTCTCGAATTTGGGTAGCCCGGCGTTTCACGGGTTGGGTTGCAATCCCAACAACCGAAACTTACCGCGTGCCTACCATCATTTGCGGCTTCTCACATTTACGACCGAGTGCTAATCGGACGATTCGCAGATGTGCGCCTATCAAAGATTATATCCCTCCTAGGCCGAACGGTCCCGGTGCCCCGGTGCACCCGTTCGGAGGGAACGTTCCGTGCACGGAAGATATCATCGCAATTATCTCAAGTCCATCCCATTCGACCATGCAACGCACTATCATTCAAACAACCAAGCATAGCCTTGAGTCCAAGACTCAGACTTTATCATCTCGCGTCTCTTTCGTTAACTTTCTGTGTTCTTACATTTCATACTTCGTTTCAATGATTCAATGGCATCGTGCCTCAACTCAATGCTCGTCAACCGAACGACCCGAAGGTCTTGAACACCTTTCGAGGCACCATGTCATATCCGACAGTTCCGCCACATTCATGCCACAACTGTATTCTCTCGCAACGAAGCCATCTTTTATTATCCCGTGCACGTAGGCACGTTCCGACCGTATATCCATGTTCTATAACTTAGCATTTAATGTTCGGGGCTTGCGTGCTAGGGCGCTCGCCTATTGTCTTTCAATGTTCTAGCCGTCTAACTCGTGCAACAAAGGCACGATATGGTTCGTGCACTAAGGCACTCGCCGAGTACAGTTATCCCAAGTTCTTGCGACTCGCGCACCGAGGCGCTCGCCTTTGCGATATCCAATGTTCCATAGCGACTCGTGCATTTGATACACGTTTCATTTCGATTGTTCTAACTTAGTGTTCGACTCACACTATGATTTATCCCGATCGGACCACGCCCGTGGCGTCGATAGGTTAACTTTTAGCATACAAATGATATATTTGACTTATCGAATGAAGGAGTAAAAAGAAGTCAATCCTCCCACCTTGAGTCGATATGCCTTCGTCGTTTCGTCGAGCCGATGCGGCTCGATTTCCCAACTTTGTTGCACGGCCACTCTCCTGACTTAGCCATTCGAGCACTTCGTGCTTCGTTGAGTTATACGCCCAATTCGCCTTAGCATGCCCAAGTCTTAGCCCGTCGCAAGGCGACGACTTGATTTCGCGGACCCCTTACTAAACATTGTAAAAGATCGACCTCTAATATTTTCCCGTCAAAGTATGACCTGCACACGAAACCAACTAAAATCAATACTTGCTTCGATTCGGACTTGCGCCTTGGTCGATTCGATTTCTTAGAATCTTCGAGCCGATTCAATGCACTCATCCTTCGGGGCAACGCGACGCTTCGCATCGATTCACTCGATGCATTCTTAGGGACAAGGCAACTCTTCGCATCGACTTAGTTCGATGCGTTGCTCGGGACAACTTAGCTCTCGTATCGTTTTGCATCGATACATTCTTTCGGTCCACGCGACTCGTCGAGTCAACGCTTCAGCGTAATGCGCCGTGCGGAGCGGGGCATTACAAAGATGACCTGGAGATTCATCAAGGGGGGATCACTCTGGGCGAGATGGATGGCGAACAGATACCTGAGGAGGACTAACTTCTGGGCCTGCAGGATAGACAACAATTTTTCGGTCACATTTAAGGCTATTCTGAGGTGTCGACCGATGCTTCAGACCGCTATCTGCAGGAACATGAAGGATGGGACGACTACTGACCTCTGGCTAGACCCTTGGTTGGGTTCTAGATCCTTGTTCGAGCTTTTGGGAGGTCAGATGGACAGAGAAGCGGGCAGGGGGCTCACATGCAGTAGGATCATCAGAGATGGAGTCTGGAAGCCAGAAGGATATCCATATACTGCCCAGCTTGTCGAGGAGATTCGCCTTATTACTATTGATGCTAGCCAGCATGAGGATTCCTGGAGCTGGGCAGGCCCAGGTACGGGGGGCGGATCAGGCCTATTCTGCTTTCGTAGCTGCTACGATCTGGTTCGTACCCATCACGACCGGACTGGGGAGGTGGACTTCATTTGGGGCAAGGGGGTTGTACGTAAAATGCAACTATGTGCATACCGACTTCTTCGGGATAGACCGATGACGAGGGACAGACTCCTCAGGCTTGGGATGCAGATAGCGGATGCCAAATATGTGCTATGTAATGGGGAGGATGAATCTATGGGGCATCTCTTCTTTGTATGTCCGGTGACCTGGCACATTTGGACTGAGCAGTGTGCACAGCTGAGAGGAGGAGTTGGGGTGGATCGAGACATCCGGAGCATTCTCAGCTGGATCTGAGATCACAGAGGTCGGGATCCGGGGTGGGCCAGAAGAGCGAGAGTTCGTCTCGCTGCGTCCGTTTGGCACATCTGGAAGGAGCGGAACAGACGTATCTTTGAGGGCTTGACTACCCCCCCTATTGGAATTCTACATAACATAGAATTCGATGTATCAGTAATGGTCCCATAATGTTTTATTTGGGACATGGGAAGTTGTGATATGTTGTACTGTAATACCTTTTCCACTATATGCGAGGAATAAATTCACCCTTTTTCCAAAAAAAATACATATATACATTGGGAACCTGGTAAGTATTATTGATGAATCAAAAATAGATAGTTACAATCAGCGGGGTACCCCCTAATATCCCAGACTTTTTACATCATGTTCAATGTTATGAACAATCCCAATGTTAACTGTTCGACAATTGTCGAATACCCTCCGGTTGCGTTCTTTCCATATGTGCCATACTGCAGAGGCAAGTCTGGTGATTGCTTCGCGATACCAGTGCGCTCCCCTCCTTCTGTTGTCACGTATCTTTTGTATCATGTCTTCTATGTCCTCCTCTACCCCCGCTCGAATTCCTAGTTTGTTGAGTTGGGTATCCCATATCACTTTGGACGTGTTACATTTGAAATATATATGTTCAACCGATTCCGTCTCTTGAAGACACAATAAGCAGTTTGTGTCATTGAGCTGTACTCCTATACGTTGCAGCGTGTCCTTTGTGAGGAGACGATTTAGTAGGAGTTTGTATAGGCACAACTGCATTTTCCTAGGCACCCAGTTTGCCCATATAATGTCAGCGTTAGCGAGTTTATCTCCAGGGGTTCGAATAATGTTGTACGCATACTTATTACTGAAGCAAGTCGTCAGGTCTCCTTCCATGCCCACACATCCTGCCTCCGTATGGTGTCTACCGGGCACGTCTGATGTTAGCCGCTGCGCTTCTCCTCCATCTGTGCTTGTCAGGTTGTAGTCGCCCCTTCCGTAGTAGACTGTTCACCCGTTCTCCTCTTCCCGCCTCCCGTTCCATGCACCTGGCACCCAACAATTTGGAGTAGAGTCTTATGGCAGATCCAAGGATCTAGCCATAAGTCTGTGTCGGCGCCATTTGCTATAATACGGATAATGTGGGGGGAGAGTATGGATCGTTGGTGGAGTACTGAATTAAACGTAACTGACTCGTTGTTGGACGTTGTGTATTCCCAGAAGTTGGAGCCACGTAGGTATTTGTTGGACGTCCATTCCGCCCACAGTGAGTCGCCTTGGAGGAATTTCCAAGCCAGCTTCAGCCCTGCCGTGGAACGCATTTGCTTGAGCATTCGCAGACCTACTCCTCCCTCTTCTTTCGGCTTGCAAAGTGTCTCCCATGATATGGTATGTATACCTCCTCTCCATATGAAGTCTGCATAATGTCTCTCGACCCTTTGCATGGTGCCCACAGGTAGCATAATTGTTTGGAGCCAAAAATTCATGATGGCTAGTAGTACTGTTTTCACTAACTCGATACGGCCTCCGAACGATAGACAGTGGGCTTGCCACCCCCTCTATGTGCTTCTGGACGTAGTCTACTAGGGAGCGGCAATCTTCTTCTCGGGCAAGTAACAGCTCTCCTCCTCGGGCAGGTAACAGCGATATATATATATATATATATATATATATATATATATATATATATATATATATATATATATATAAACCCCCTATGCTTCATGAGTATTACATGAACTACTTCTATTTTGAATATAATTACACGGATTATATAAAAAAAAGAAAGCGTAGAGGCAGTTATAGTCTTATAACTTTCTATAGAAAATATAAAAGATAGGGGTGGTCCGTGTAATTAGTTTCATAGTAGGGGTGGTTAGTGTAATAAGTATGAAACATAGGGGTAGTTAACTTAAAATGTCCTATATGCAAATGATGTACATGATAATTCAAACATTAACCCTTAAAAGTTGGAAGGACACTACTAGTCATTGTCATTTGCAATACTTCAAAAAGAAAAAAAAACTTAAATATTTATAAAAGATGTCCATCAAAATCCTAACATCCACATCACTAAAAATTAGTGTTAAGCGCATCAAGATCAATAGAAAGATCGTCTTTAAAAGCTTCTTCTTTTTCCTTTTCGTAATTGTAATCGCAGAATTGAAGGATGAACTTATGTATCCGACGATACACGATAAATATATGATACGTCACGATATACCAATTATATCGTAAAATACATGTCAAATTCAATATGATTGTCCGAAACGTATCGAAAACCTTGAAATACGATAAGTATCGTGTATCGTACAATAATGGCAACCATGCTCTGCAGGGAGAAGGTTGATTCCAATGTTTTAAAGAACTACTAGAATAGTCAGTACACATGTACATGCAAAATCTTTAAAACATTATTTCGGTGATGAAACTATCCATAATACTAAATCATTCTCTCATTGTAGGTGGAGGAGGTCCTCAACCCTATAGTATACGAGTTTAAATCAATTGGAACCATGAAGAAAGAGCTTGCTTCCCTGCAAGAAAAACTAGCAGATGCCCACAAAGAGGTTTATATAATTGTTCCTCTTTTAGAACATCTATGCTTTCTTTAATTACAATTATCCAAGCATCATAATCTCTCTTTTCTACTCAACCTGACTAATAAATTAAATTCAATAGGTTCATATATCAGAAGCTAGAATATCCACTGCGTTGGACAAGTTAGCATACATGGAAAGCTTGGTAGACGAAAGACTACTAGCCGAGAGAAGCTCAGGTGAACCTAGTGCCGGCTGTGCATCTACAGATACTGTAGAAATCAAACCTCGTCGAAGAAGTCTGAATGTGTCCGGTCCTGTGAAGCCATATCATCCGAACTTGAAGAACTTTTGGTACCCAGTCGCGTTCTCTAATGATCTGAAAGATGATACAATGGTGGGTAAAAAAAAATGTTGTACCGATACATTGTGAAGAAGTGTTTTAATTGTATCTGAAACTCGTCTCTCTCTCTAACCTGCTTCCAGATTCCTGTTGATTGTTTTGAAGAACCTTGGGCGATATTCCGCGGGAAGGATGGGAAGCCGGGCTGCGTTCAGAATACATGTGCCCACAGAGCTTGCCCTCTCCATCTCGGATCCATGAATGAGGGCCGGATCCAATGCCCATACCATGGTAAGTCATTATCATCACCAACAAAGCATCCTCCCATGTTAATGAGGTCGGCTATGGAGCACAAGAAACTTCCAGAAACAAAATGACAATATATGCCAATGTCAAATTCCTCACTAGGATATCTATATATGAGCAAGATATCACTGCCAATTGCCATATATCTAAGGTGTTCAGTTGGGGTTAGGTAAACCTACATTTTGGTCAAGCAGTTTAAGTTCGGGCAAAAAATTAAAAATAATTTTTTTAAGGTATATATCTTAGGGATTTTTTCAAGGTATCGATTATATTCCGAATGGAGTATCCCCAATTATCTAATATATTACTCATCCAAAAATAATAAAATTTGAATGTTACTATTCAGGGTGGGAATACTCAACTGATGGAAAATGCGAGAAAATGCCATCTACACGAATGCTTAATGTTCAAATTCGGTCGTTGCCATGTTTTGAGCAAGAAGGGATGGTGTGGATCTGGCCTGGTGATGAAGCTCCGTCGACAACTATCCCTTGTCTGAAACCTCCATCCGGATTTACAGTGCATGCAGAGGTAGAATTTTGTGCATTAATTTCCCTATATAATTGGTAAAAGGTTTCTGCCAAAATGATGATAGAAATTGTAGATATCAACTGATTCTTGTAGAAAGTTGCTCAATAAATCTCTAGAGACTCGAAACACGAATATATGGTAACATGATATCATGAACTGATCTTGACACCTTGGTGCAGTTCTAGCTCACCTTCCCTTTTCATGTGTAACAAACAGATTGTGATGGAGCTGCCAGTGGAGCATGGACTCTTACTAGACAATCTCTTGGACCTTGCTCATGCTCCTTTTACTCACACCTCAACATTTGCCAAGGGATGGAGTGTTCCAAGGTCAGCTTCTCACCAGAAATTGATTGTAGATCCACTGCCAACACAATTCTTTGGGCTATTTAGTTTTAGGGTCGCATTTGGGTCTCCATTGTCCATAATATGGTTTGGATCTCGTCCTAACGGTTGATTTAGGCTGAATGTCCAAAATGGAGACCTAAACGCAAATTTTGAATATTATGTGACCTGGGTTATTTAGTTTTGTCATGACCAATCGAGAATGAGACTTGTGACATTGTTGTTTTCTTCTAACATGATCTCAGCAGTCATATAACCCTCATGACGGCACTTTTGCCTACTATTCCGAGCTAACATCATATATATGTATGTGGAAATTTTTCATATTGGTGAAGTTCTTAACACCTAAATTTGGCCTCCAAGGATATTGGGATCCGTACCCCATCGACATGGAATTTCGTCCCCCTTGCATCGTCCTGTCCACGATCGGGATCTCAAAGCCTGGGAAGCTAGGGGGACAGAACGGCACCAGGCAATGCTCAACCCACCTACACCAGCTACATGTGTGCTTGCCCGTCTCTAGAGGGAAAAGAAGGTTATTGTACAGAATGTCACTGGATTTTGCCCCTCTGCTCAAACATGTCCCCTTCATGCACATCCTGTGGAAGTACTTCACGGATAAGGTAATATCTTGATATCCTGTCTGTTGTAGTATGAAATATTTACCCCTCTCTCTTTCTCTTTAACATGCCTTTTGTATAATAGGTCTTGAATGAGGATCTTCGACTTGTAGTTGGCCAGCAGGAACGTATGATCAACGGAGCAAACATTTGGAACTTCCCTGTGTCGTACGACAAGCTAGGGGTCAGGTACAGGCTATGGAGGGACTCTCTCGAGTGCGACTCCAAGAAGTTGCCTTTCACTAACCAAGACAAGTAGCCGATTTTAACTCCCCATCTGCACATACCGATCCTAACATTCCTCATTTGGCAACTTCAAAGAATGGATAGTTGCGATGCCTTCCGTCTCTCTTATACATTTTGATTCTCAGAAGATATGATTGCTCTTATACCAAGTGGATTTGTATGGGGAAGAAGATCGATGCACCTGAGGCCAACCTTTGTAAACTTTGTACATTATAGCATGTCTTGATTGTTTTTTTTTTTCCTTTTCCTTTTTCTTTTTTGTTTCAATTTCTCTTCTTCTTCTTCTTCTTCTTTTTTTTTTCCTTTTTTCACTATAGTGTATGAAGAGACTTTTGTCAAGTTCTTTTAGATGAAGCAGCAGTTTTGTAGATTGATAGTTGTTGCTATTCTGCAAATATGTACATTACTCCTTCAATTGACATTGCAGCAGCTGATTTACACCGAAACAGCATGCATTACTCAAATTCAATGAGGGAGTGCAATCCTGTTCTGTATCCCAACCTCCCATGTCAGATGTTCGACTATATATATATATATACACACATATGTCGCAGACAGGAGCCAAGGCGTCAATCTTGTGGTAGTCGCAATGCATTCAATCCTCCCGTGAGACCATGCATAGGACTGCAGAAAATAGTGACAGTCACTGACACTTTGCGTAGTGCCCTTAGTATTAGCCTTAATTTAAACATTGGCTCAGCCCAAAAGATTCTGTTGCGAGTCCCGCCTCCCTCGGATATAATGGGTTTATAATCAGCAATAACGTAAATCAGTTACCCAGAGTGCAAAAGAAGGAAATCTCTAGCCTATGGATCCAAGGATCTACCCACTTCAAGCCATCTACCATGTGGCTAAAGTTTGAAGAAATGAAAACTTACACAGAAATGCAAAAGAAGGAAATCTCTAGCCTAAAATCAATTGGACCGACTTTGCTAACCCCATTAAGTAATGGACCGGATTAAAATATTTTACAAACTAGTGGATAACCTGTGCCATAATGGCACGGACACGAACCCGGCTTTCTCGACGTAGGCGTGCAGGCACCGGACCAGCGCCAGGAGTTCCGGACGGAGACGCGGCCTCCGAACCCGACCTTCTCGACGTAGGCGTGCAGGCACTGGGCCAGCGCCAGGGACCCGAGCCCGGCGGAGGCGGACACGGCAAAGACCACGGTGGCGACGTTCGGGACGGCGTGGGGCCTCATGGAGGCAAAGACGCGCAGGGGGAATAGATGGAGAGTGGACCGGAATCCGAGGAGGAGGGCGTGTGCGTGGAGCGACCTGGTGGCGGCGGCGGCGGTTGTGGTGTTGAGCAAGGAAGAGAAGGTGTGTGAGTCGAGAGGGACGCGGCGACAGAACATTTGGGAATAGATGGAGAGTGGGTCGGCGGAGATGGCGATGGCGGTGTTGAAGGAGAAGGGGATGGGGTTGGTCATGGCGGAGAAGAGAGAGGCGGCGTGTCACGACCCGATCCCAAATAATTGGGTCGAACCGGATCATGCCCAGCCTGCACCGTTGTGAGACGGCGGCAGTAAGCTGTTCTATATGCAGGTATTCACAACAACATCTATACATTTGTCACAACTCAATATACGAAAATTTTAAATTTTTTATTCAACATTTGAAAAGTACAACTGGAAAGTAAGAACTGAAGTAAAAAGCTGAATTCAAATTAACAAATTTCAAAACAACAAAACTGGAAACAGGAAATAACTAGCTAAGTGGTCGGCTTGTCGGCCTCAGGTCCTGCGTCCTCCGAGGGGGACTCTGGCAACACCACAGGGTACAGAACCGGGTCATAATAGCTATTGTACAATAGCTCAGCATCCTCAATATCACCTAAAAATGTTGTCTCCAGTCAGGAGGGAGCAAGTACGAATATGTAACCCATATTTCAAGTAATAATGGAAAAGTGTAGGCTAAACAGTTTAAACAATATTTTCCAGCATTTTACAATTGAAAACAATGTGATTTGAATGTGTAATCGTCTATGACCGACTTGGATTATACAATAGCGTCCTAGCGACGCGATACGGCTTATCCCCGTGTGTAAGAGGGGTAAGCTCGCACAATATGCAATATGAGGGGTATTGGTCATAAACGTTACACTATTCTCCCAATCCCCACAATCAATCAATCATTATCTGAACTCTAGGAGAGGGTTCCGTGTAGCAATGTGGTTTAAACATGCAGCTAGACAATTACTAAATAAAATACAAGAAAAATATAACCGTAACTTGCCTCTGTTAATTGACTGGATCGAGAATGTTGGTACCGAGGAGGATATCAGGTTCGTCTCCGAGATCCTACAGTTGAGAACCTTGGCTTAGAACCATAATGAAACCATTCTAGGTGTGCTAATTACAATCTCTAGAAGTAGACCCTAGTCACATTTTAGATTATTAATTAATCTACCGGAAATCGTCTAACGTCGCAATCTACGTTCGTTATTATTTTAATTAAATAAGTCGGTTATTTAATTAATTAAAAAATGACAATTACCGGTTAATTTGACAAAAAAATTTATTTTAATATATATATATATATAAATATAAAACTACATTTTCCTTTTAGTGATAAAACATGGACTTCGTTATCTTATCAATATTTTATTCAAGTTAATTTATCGTGAAAAATCTTATTAATTTTATACAAAATAATTAATACCTAAATTATAATTATGTGTCTAATAACGAAAACCAACTCAGAAAAGAAAGTAAAAACCTAAACTACACAATACAGGGTCACAGCGAAATAAAATAGAAAACTGGACTTATGTCCTTTACAAATTTTTACATAAATTAATTAATTCATCTAGACGAGCTCTGAGTGCCGCGAACGGTCCAAACAGTAGGCCGAAGCCCTCCACCAAAAATACTAACAGCAGTACCAGTTCTAAAAATAATTATAAATATAAATATAGTTGTAAAATGCGTCTCAGACTTGGTCCAAAAGTCATGTTGCTGGCTAGCGCCTCAACGTACAGAAACCATGTAGCGTTTGCGCTTCGCCGAGGCTCATTCGAGCAATACGGTCGTCGCCTAATCGGGGATACGAAACTCCAAAAATCTACTTTCAAATCGACAAAACCACTTTTGAAATCCGTTTGCAAAATACCGAATTTTGAAAATAGAGTCCTATTTTAAAATACTTTATTTTTTGAAAACTTTCCCGAAATTTGGGCAGCATCTCCTCTGTAATTGGGACAACCCAATCCTGGGACGGTGCAAAAAGTCAACATAAATAATATCCCAAACCAGGGAAACAACCCAAACCATCCATAATAATATTCCACACAGAAATAATATCCAACCCGAAAATACATCATAATTATTTGTAGCCAAAACCACAGAATACTCCCGAAATAAATTCGAAAATCCCGAAATAGAGTTCGGGAAACCGGAATCCACAAAACCGAATTATTCTGAAATGGTATTCGGAAAAATCTGAAATGGTATTCGGAAAAATCCGAAACTACAATCGCCTAAACCGAATCCCGTAACGGGATCGGAGACCGTATCATCATCGACACAAAGGTAGGGACACGAGGACACGAGATATACCTTGGGTTATTTGGCTAGAGCTCTCAGATGATAATAGGAAAAGAAATAAAATCCACGGTCAGCGGAAGCTCTCGGAACAGCGTCCGAACAGCAGCAACCTCGCGGGTCAGGGAGCGACGGGACCGCGGGAAGCACGGACAACGGAAAAGCAGGTCGGGAACCACGGAACAGCGCTAGACAGCGCTGTTGGAACAGCAGGGCGCGGCGCGGGAGGCGCGCGGAGACCGGGGCGGAGGCCGCCGGGGGTCGGCCGGAGTTGGGCGCGGCCAGGAGGCGGCCGACGGGGGTTTGCGGCCTGGGGAAGCCGCTGGAGGCCGAGGGATTGGCCGGAGAGGGCCGGGGGCGAGCGGGAGAGGGTGGCGTCGGGTCTAGGGCACGGCGGGCGGGGCGCCGGAGCTGACCGGGGCGCGGGGAGGAGACGCGGGAGGTGGCACCGGAGGGCGCGCGGGCTTGGGCGACGGAGCTGGCCGGGGCGCGGCCTCGGGGCGCGCGGGCGGAAGGCGGCGCCGGGAGGAGCTCTGGGGAGGAGATGGGTTTGGGAGTGAGAAGAATTTGTGAATGGAAAGTGAGTGAGGGATGAGAGGGAGAGTGGTTGTTGTGAGTTTTTTTAAGGGGGAGAGCTGAAGATGTGTTGGTGGTGGCGTGAATGGTAGTGGTGGGTGGTTAGTTTATTGTTAATAAAGAAAGAGTTGGGAGAAGTTGTGGCGGAGAGGAGTTGTAGCAGGAGAAATAAGGGGTGAAGTGAGTGTGCTGGCCTGGTCGTGGGATGACCAGGCCAATCCGTGGGGATTTGTTATTTTATTTTTTTAGAAACTAAATATAATCAGAATTAAAAAGAAGTAAAAAGAATGTGTTCGGAACTGGGATCAGGTGTTTGGACTCGGGATCAGAAGCAGGACCACAATAAAAAATCAACGATTATTTTAAAAATATTTTTTATTTTAATAATAATAATAATAATAATAATAATAATAATAATAATAATAATAATAATTATTAAACAAAATTTATGCTACATTACAAGGGTAAGCATTTTACGAAGATTTCATGACAGATATACAAGGACTGCAGATATAGTAAAAAGTCATCTGATGAAATTGGAACACAACTTACTTCCCTCCACACCTTTATACAATAATCCATAACGTAATTCCTTCCATAGCTGTATACAATAATCCAAAAGATTAAATTCATATTATTTACAACAAAAACTTCCCTTACCATATTTGCCTTATTCGTCAGGATTTTTGTTGTTGTTGTTGTTAATGGTTAGCTACAAGGGTGCATTACAATCTGAAAGACGACTCCAACTCCAAGTTGGTCATCATTGTTCGGTAAGAAAGAACTCCAAAAGTGGAACTCTGACAGATTACTTCACAGCTACTCGCTGGTTGTAACAACATAGTACTCACAGTTTAAGCTCTCGGTTTTGCCTCGACTTTCTTTCACCTCTATCCAGTAAATTCGCCATGCTTGAAACAAACTCTTCCTGCATCAGATAAAATTAATTTTAGAGATGAAAGCATCTGAAAACAATGAACATTTGCAGCAGAGGACCCAATGAGGATTCAAAACACAAATTGATAGGCGTAAGAGAAACAGAACATAAGATAAGAAGCACAACATTCACAAGGACGAGGCGCAATCACAAGACTAGACATAGTTAACTTATTTCTTGTTCAGACGAATGGTACCCGGTAACTGCTCATTGTGTTTAGGGGAGCTCACTTTGTTGAAAATGAACCTTATCAGATTTGATCAAAAAAACTCATTCGTCTACATTCTTTTTGGGTCTCGTGGAATAGAGTAGCAAGTATGGTTTATGCAGGGAATGAAATCTGAACTAGATTGACGAAAGAAAAGCACCTCTCAGGTTCAATACTCCTCTTTGCAAGCATGATCGTCAAGAAAACAGGAACCATTGCAGCACACAGATGCTTAAGGGTATGCCCACTGACAACATGATGTGTCCACTTATATATCACTTTATCCTCAGCCTCTTCCACTTTAGCTATGAGATAAAAAGCTGTGATCACAAAATCCAACTTTCATGATTATTTTCTCAAAGAAGCACAAAATATTCATCCAAAACCAAGAAGAATGTAACGAAATTACACACGATAGATATTGTGATCAACCTTATTAGAATAGAATAAAAAAAAACATGTCCAAAAAGAGAAGACTTCGAAAAAATAGACATTACTATAAATCAGTCCTCCCCAATGAGGTTATCATATTTGTAGCAAAATAAAGCGAAGACACTAACCTAGAATTTTACTAGGTATAGGGAACATAACCATCAAAATAATGCCCTGATTTGAACTAAAAGGTGAGACCAATATACTCTCTGACTTAACTAGGTAGCATCCACCATGTTTTCTCATACTGAAGTTATCAAATCCAAAAGCATGAAGGTACTGAACAACTAATAAAAAAATTAAAAATAAACAAACTGAAAAAGATGTTTCAAAGATGGAATAAGTGATGGTCCCGTGTCATGTTAGTCGAAGATTACCATGTATAAGACAGGAGAGCTCCAAAAGCATGTACTGCCAAACTGTCTTAGATAGCATCCAATGTGCTTCAAAGCCACATACATGTTAGTAAAAAGGCTGTTCACCAGGCACATTTTGCCTAAACTGGAACTTGTGGTACATTTGCAGGCAGTTACCGTACATTTGCAGGCTGTTACCGTAATTTACAATTCCTTTAGCATCAAGCCTAAGTTTATTCTACTAGTTATAATATAAGGCTAAATGACACTTACACGACTGAACTATACTTGCACTTAAATACCCGAGTCTTTTTATAGGCACTTGTATACCCGAACTATCTCCACTTTTGAACTACCCTATGTTAGTTTCCCATGACACTTATAACTAACCCTAACCATATGGCCTCCTCCTCGCCCCCTACACCGGCCTGCGCTCTCTCACATGTCGAAAGTCGAGAAAGTGCGGGAGGGGGTGATCCAACATGGTTAGGGTTGTTAGGGAAGAAGAAGGTAAAATTAAAGAAAGTTAGGATTAGAATATAAGGTTTTGCAATAGGGTAAAAGATGCTAAAATTAGGGTTTCAATTAGAGAAGAAGAAGATAAAATCAGGATTTGTATATAAGGGTAAACTTGTCTTTTGAAACTTACAGTTAGCCTCCAGCTGCAAAATTATGATAGTTTAGGGTATTTAAGTTCAAAATAAAAGTTCACGGTAATTAAGTGCCCATCAAAATAGTACAAGGATATTAATTTGTAAAAACTGCATACTTCAGGGTATTTAAGTTTAAATTAGCCTATAATATAGGAGAATTATGTAATTTATATAACAGGAAACTGTAAGCTCACATATGGTTACCCTGAACAGATAAATTAACAAGAGAAGCAGGAGGTAATGCTATTAGGATTATAGGATCATCATGGAAAATGATAAAGTGTGTTTAACCAAAGAGCAAGGAGATGTATGATGTAGTAGTAACTGATTAGAGGACCAATAGTGGAGACACAAAATGCATTTCCTATCACTATGGCTGACATGAAATATCTGCATCCAGAACTCTTTGAAGAAGCTAAAGATAAACTTAGGATGCATATTCAAGATAATATCTGAACTTGTATGCTAGTGAAATTGTATCGAACAATGAGATTTTAAAAAGGAAATATGGAGAGAGGGAAAACTAAAAATCTAGAGAACTTGTAGCAGAATTAGGCCAAGTACCTACAAGTTATCATTATAATTTCTTTTGAGTCTGTTGCTCATATCAAGGCAAACATTGTTCACACAGTTAGTTTGAGATGGTTAAAGAGGATAGGTCCTTGTAGAGAGAGACATGACCTGAGAATACCTATGAAGTTCAGGAAATAAGTTTTATACAGTTAGAAACAAGAATGCTTTGGGTCCAATGTTGGACAATCATGAAACATGCCTGAAAAATAAATGTGCAAAAATTGAGAATGCTGAGATGAAAAATCGGTAATATGTTAAAAGAGATTATAAACCAAAAATGAGCTAGTAGGAAACTGGAGGTAGCTTCATTGAGGATGAACTGAGGGGAAAAGTTTAGATGATATCGACATATGCAACAGGGACCGCAAATGCGTCAACTAGAGGCAAGGTGATAAATTCGGAGGGCAGTCAAAAACATTTTAGGGCAGAATATGCTGGTTCCTAGCTACATAAAGGAGAGAATGCTTGCCAGATCTGAACAGATTTTGTTTTATTCATGCTGTACCTGTGGATCTCAAAGACATTGCACAAAGGATTTGATAATGTTGTATAGCTAGTATTAGATAGGTGAAGCACTAGCTTTCTATAACTTGTAGACCAAAAGTCAATGGCAAAACTGGTATCACAGGGAAATGGTATCATTTCTTGTAAGAGCATGCCACATGATTCATAAGCTAAACTACTAATGTACTTATCACAATATGTAAAAGGCACTAGTCGGGCGGGCATCGGGCGCCTAGCCCGCCTAGGCGGCCGCCTGCCCGCGGTACAAAAAATAATAAGAAACCCCAAAAATACCTAGCAGAAGAAGTCCATAAAACCCAAAAACATGAACAGACAGGGGTGGGGGGGTCCTAGGTGGGCACCTTAGGCGGCCGCCTAGGCCGATTTCTAGAACAGTAACTTATCATATACTAATTACAAGTGTATGGAAATTCGAGCAAAATCTTAGAAGGTTATACTTGTTATTTGAATCTCGAACTACTTGCACCCTTCTAAGAGCCGTGTATTGAGAGTAATATCTAATTGCTAGTTAAAGTTGTCGATGTTAACAAATATTTTAGATTTTATACTCATTATGATCATTGGGAAATATAATGACTACTCATTTAAACTGATTCAACAATAGTTTAGTTTCTAGGTGACTCTTAAAGCACTAAGTATATCACGGTTTCTGCTCCTCCAATTTCCTCTCTTACCATTGTTCATTAAAAAAACATCACACTTAGTTCGAATAACCAAGTAAGAACTGCTGCAAATTGCACAAATACCTAAAAGTTTAACATGAGAACAACAAGTACAACATGATTTCAATCAGCGTCGTAACTCTAACCTGCAGCCCACAGCCAGTAAGAAGAGTGTGTATACATTGGAGGCATTAATATTGCCATCAACGAAATGACAATGCAAGGAACAAACTGGACAAGCGGGAGGAGCTCTGGGGAGGAGATGGGTTTGGGAGTGAGAAGAATTTGTGAATGGAAAGTGAGTGAGGGATGAGAGGGAGAGTGGTTGTTGTGAGTTTTTTAAGGGGGAGAGCTGAAGATGTGTTGGTGGTGGCGTGAATGGTAGTGGTGGGTGGTTAGTTTATTTTTAATAAAGAAAGAGTTGGGGAGAAGTTGTGGCGGAGAGGAGTTGTAGCAGGAGAAATAAGGGGTGAAGTGAGGGTGCTGGCCTGGTCGTGTGATGACCAGGCCAATCCGTGGGGATTTGTTATTTTTTTTTTTAGAAACTAAATATAATCAGAATTAAAAGAAGTAAAAAGAATGTGTTCGGAACTGGGATCAGGTGTTCGGACTCGGGGTTGGGGTCCGGACTCGGGATCGGAGGCAGGGCCACAATAAAATTATTATTTATGCTACATTGCAAGGGTAAGCATTTTACGAAGATGTCATGACAGATATACAAGGACTGCAGATATAGTAAAAAGTCATCTGATGAAATTGGAACACAACTTACTTCCCTCCACACCTTTATACAATAATCCATAACGTAATTCCTTCCATAGCTGTATACAATAATCCAAAAGATTAAATTCATATTATTTACAACAAAAACTTCCCTTACCATATTTGCCTTATTCGTCAGAATTTTTTGTTGTTGTTGTTGTTAATGGTTAGCTACAAGGGTGCATTACAATCTGAAAGACGACTCCAACTCCAAGTTGATCATCATTGTTCGGTAAGAAAGAACTCCAAAAGTGGAACTCTGACAGATTACTTCACAGCTACTCGCTGGTTGTAACAACAGAGTACTCACAGTTTAAGCTCTCGGTTTTGCCTCGACTTTCTTTCACCTCTATCCAGTAAATTCGCCATGCTTGAAACAAACTTTTCCTGCATCAGATAAAATTAATTTTAGAGATGAAAGCATCTGAAAACAATGAACATTTGCAGCAGAGGACCCAATGAGGAATCAAAACACAAATTGATAGGCGTAAGAGAAACAGAACATAAGATAAGAAGCACAACATTCACAAGGACGAGGCGCAATCACAAGACTAGACATAGTTAACTTATTTCTTATTCAGACGAATGGTACCCGGTAACTGCTCATTGTGTTTAGGGGAGCTCACTTTGTTGAAAATGAACCTTATCAGATTTGATCAAAAAAACTCATTCGTCTGCATTCTTTTTGGGTCTCGTGGAATAGAGTAGCAAGTATGGTTTATGCAGGGAATGAAATCTGAACTAGATTGACGAAAGAAAAGCACCTCTCAGGTTCAATACTCCTCTTTGCAAGCATGATCATCAAGAAAACAAGAACCATTGCACATTTCGTCTTATCTCGCACATTTCGCTGGATTACGCCACTTGATGCATGTTAGTGTTTTAATACATATTGTTGTGTGGAGTGTGTCCCGTGTCTTGATTGGCTTGTGGGCATCCGTATCACTGGTAATTAACCCTGAGAGTTATAGACTCGACCATACTAAATACTAGTTTGACTTTCATACCTTGTCACGAATTGACATTAATTGTTACCTTGACTAAATGATTGATCACGTATTCCTAGTTGGAACTAAAAGACTGGCTAGTCGTCTTATTGAATTGAATGAGACACGATCATGTATGAACCATGAACCATTGTAATCGACTAGCCGATCCCGAATATTGGCATATGGACACGTGCTGACTACATCTCGTTTGAGAAATTGAAGAACTCTAGGATAAGAAAATTTTCAATATAGTTGAGAATCCTAAATTGAGATTGTTATTATGATGTGGATAATATTCGGTTAGAATCAAAGTATAGTCATGACATGAAATATAGGTCAAGTAATTCAAAGAATATTTGACAGGTATCTTTATTAGAATGGCCTAGTAGAGGGTTTAGAAAATCTCTTGAGGATCTCGAGTTGACGACATCAGTAAACCTGTGATTGGATATATCTAGAACTGTTATATAGATTGTGATAGTAAGAAAGCAATGTCCATGTAGCCAATAGCCGATAATGATTTACGATTTTAGAATGAGTATAATATGTCTTGTGGGATTAGCATAGATATAAATATGACTTGGAAGGATTATTTGGTAAGCTAGTATTAGCAATATCTTTCTTAAGGTATAGGCATAATAGATATTATATTGTAAATAGCTTATTGAATGTAGTGTAACTCCTTGATACTTTGATTTTATTATTCTTAAATCCCGACTCGTCCTATTTTCTTGCCAGATTTTCATATATCTATTTTCCAAATCCCTAACCTACTTGAAATTTTTTATCTCCTTATTTCATCCTTATCATATCAATTTAGAATCCTAAATTATATCCTTGTTTCTCCATCAATTTATTTTTCAATAGTATTCCTGATTTCAGTAAGTGTTCCCTTCTAAATACCCTATTGGCATTACTTATTAATTTTCACTGGATTTATTGTAAAATAATATTTTTATTTGGATATTTGTGATTGAATTTCCTGTGAAGGAATATTTATTTATTTTGTGCCAATTGATGTAATTTTTAAGGGTCTCTTGTTGGAATTGGTTTTGATGATCGAGAATTCTTCTTGAAGGATTAAGATAATATTATATAAGGATTTGGGATAGTGAAACGGATGGTCTGGAAAAATATATATTAATTATATGGATCATGTATGGAATGTTGTGGTTTAAAATGAATGTGATTAAATTTTGAATTGCATAAGAAGACTCGATGGTGAGATTACAAGATCGTACGATCGAAAGTTTGATTGGAGGATTTGAGAATGACCCTAAGAATGTGAAAATTGTATTGATCAACGATCTGAGATAGACAAGAACTGATTTGATCTTGAGCATGGATGAGTTAATTCTATATCAGATTCAAAAGATTAACATTTGGTTGAACTAATTTGAGTTAGTGAATGGATGTTTCCTCGGTTATATTGAGGTATATCGGAATTGATAGACGTTGATTCGATGATATTCTGTTTAGATAAACAATGAATTTGATGCATAATGAATCATCCAGTATTGTTGTCTCGATTGATGCTAATTTGTGGACTATTGGTGGATCGAATGATAGTATATAAGTTACAGATGACTTGATTGAAGTGACCATGAGTATAAATAAATGGAAATTAGTTGAACTCAACTTGATAAATTTTTGGTGATTGATCATGGATTATGAGTGACAAAATTGATAACTTTGAGAAATCTTGAGTCGATATATCTTGGATGAAATTAATATGTAAGATGAAGTGATTGGTAACCACGGAAATTTTTATGACTTGTGGATTGATATTAAGTTGGTTTGAAGATAAAAGTAAAACTAAATGCATGAATCAAGGGACGGACAAGATTGGAATTGGAAGTAAATTATGATTGGAGAAATTATGTTGCATATATAACTTATGATTGGTGACTTAGAACTACTATTTGGATTGGTGACTGAGGTGTGAGAATTTTGATATCTCTATATTACTCACTATTTGTGGATTCAATTTTCTAATAGGATGAAGTAATTGTTAATTGAATTTCTTGTGATTAAGTATACAACTTTTTACATTTACATATTTGACGAGAAAAAAAAGGAAAAAAAAGAGAATTGATGTTTGATAGTTGAATCATGAAATAAGAAGTTGTTGCAGCTATCCAGATTAGCAAGTTACAAGATATTTCATCTAATAGTTTAATAAATTACTACTTCACCTCTGTAAGGTTGGCAGAGTATTTTATTTTTCTCTATAATTATTTTTGAAAAGCTTATCTTTAAATTAAAATTTCGAGGATGAAATTTTTGTAAGGTGGGTAGAGTGTCATAGCCATTTTTTTTCTATTTATATTATTTCTTAATTCAAATTATTTTCAATAATCATTGTTAAAATTTATGATTTATAATCCAAATTTATTTATTTTTCCATAATGACCATTAAATTTTTTTTAAATTATTTTGCACCTTGGTCCTTGGATTAATTGTGCAAATTGCACTAATGCATAGACACATAGGCAATCCATGTGTCATCCAAACATAAATAGAAGAGATAGGTGGCATGGTTGCATGAAAGGTAAGGGTAATATAGTCTTTTCCTAATTAAAATGTAATTATATATATATATATATATATATATATATTTTTTTTTATATATATATATATATATATATATATATATATATATATATATATATATATATATATATTGTTTTAACCATTAGGGAGAGGAATTCATTTCATCCCCTCCTCTCTCCCTAAACTCTCAACCGATCCCCTCTCCTTCTCCCTCTCAGCTCACCCTCTCTCTCTCGGCTCACTCTCTCTCTCTCTCTCGGTCTCTCCATCTCTCTCACCTATTCTCTCTCCCTTCCAATTCTTTCCCTCTCACTCCTCTCACCGACGCCCGCGCCCGCTGGCGACGTCCGCGGTGGCGGCCACGTGCGCCGACCGGCCCCCTCCACCGCCGGCACCCCCTCCCTCCGCCCGGCCATCCTCCATCACCACCTCTAACACCATCATCTCTATCTCCATCATCACCACCACCATCATCAAACCCTAACCCCCTTATCCTTTAGAAAAGAAGAAGAAGAAGAAGAAGAAGAAGAAGAAGAAGAAGAAGAAGAAGGCTCAAACCCTAGTTCTAATTTCAAATCAATTTTCTCAAGGCAAGTCCTCAACCTAAATTCCTCCATATTTTCATTCATTTCATTTTCAATTATTTATTATTATCTCTTGATCACCTAATATAGTTCAATTTTGAATTATATTTTGATTTCACATAAAGAAATTTGGTATGATATTAGGGCATTTAGATAAAATGGAAATTCATCTTACATGTACACAAAATGTTTTAACGTTTCACCTACGAGTATGATTATTAAATGGTTATGGTTATTAGCAAAACTTGGTATGAATTTTTATATGTAATAGCTTATAACCAATACGGAAATCCAACCTTGATCTATATAGTTGTTACGAAGTAAAGGAAAGGTATATACATCTTCAAATTTGAACTTATAAATGTTGTAATATAGTTTATATTAAAAAGAAAAGAAAAGAGTAACTTAGTTCTTGTCATCTTGTACATATTTGATAACTTTGACTCAGCCTAAAATATGAAAATTTACTATAGAATAAATATTATTCATAATATTTTAAATTTATTTAAATTCTGTCCTGAATGTATAATAGATTAAATTAGCATGAATCCTTACCAATAATAGCTAAAATTAGTGTTTATAGGCACCCCAGTACATAGGTAATTTTGGCTTGAAACTTTATCCCAATATAGACTATTCTGGACCCCTGAGTTATAAACTATGACATAAACAAATTAGTTTATAATTTCTACAATTACTTACTCTAGGACTAGAGACTTTAGAAATTACTAAAGGATCAAGGCTTTCCATATTATTCGATAGTTATTATTTACTTGGAAATTTTTATAAAAAGAATTACCTAGAGATTCCTAATGAATATTTTACCAATATTATTAAAAATTAGAACGTCATCTAATATGTATAAAATTTTAGATGTTGGATTTGTTTATCTTTATGGTTCTAATAATTGTGGTTCTCTGATTTTGACATAGCATTCTTGACAATAGCCAAGTCAAGATAAATAGCTTGCTTATCAAGGTAATAAAGAGATTTTCTTTCTTGAATTATGTATATACTTATACTGCGTGGTTACCGGTGTTGAGAGTTGCTCCACCGAAGGGGTCGGCGTACCCGAGATTTTATATATTGCGTGGTACCGGTGTTGAGGGTTGCTCCACCGAAGGGGTCGGCGAACCCGGGTTTAGTTTTATATTAATGTCTATTGGAAAAAATTTCGGGCTCCAAAATACTAAGGAGACTCTGCCGAAATTTTTGAAAAATTTCTAGAGTTAGCCATTTTAGAAAGTCGAAATGATTAAACCCTAGTTCCTGATTTTATCAAAGTTCCTAATACAAACATAACCCTGAAATCCTTGAAAGTGTTGCCTTAGGCGCACAACTTCTAGTTTGACATTTTATTTCCGCTAAGACGGAATCTCCTGCTTAACTTTATTCTCGTTTAATGTGTGTTCTCTATCACACGAAAAACGAGATACAAAATTGAAATATAATTTAACTAAGCTACATTTTGGTAAGAATTGCAATTGGGATGGGAGAGAAAACTTTAGATCACACCTTCGAAATCTTTACAATATTATATTTTACAAAACTGATCAGTTCCTGTTACCGGCACTCGTATGGCCATACGGGTCTGTCGGGGTGAGGCTTAGCTCACTTCCTGTTGTCCTGTTCCTGTATCCATTGGATTCTGAATTCCCGAATTTGGCTCTGTAATATCCAATGTAGCCTGTTCCGATATTCTTGAAAAATTTTAAGTCATACGACAATTGTTATAACACTTGATTCCGATAACTCGGAAAACCACTCATGTGTTATCCTGATTATATCACATCAATATGTGATCCTGATACTAATGGGACGGATAAATCTAAGCACCGCCCATTAAGTATAAACCTGATCCCGGGTAAATGGAATTATTGTTGAGAAAATAGAAGTTGTGTGATCCAGATATGTTTCTCTAAATATTACATTTTTCATTCAAGATTCGTTTGATTGTTTACACATTTATACCTGACACTTACATTCTTTTAGGAAAAGATGTTAATACGATAAGAAATTTTTATCAATGAATATACCTTTTAAATTATCCTTTCCTCAGTTCAATTTCGATAATTTTATCATCTTACCTTAACTCCTTTGACTGAGGGCTTGCTCGTCGTATTGACGACCTAGTTTTGTTCACTAGATTTTGATGAAGGACAGGAGAGAATGCAAATGCACACTGAAGAGAAGCTTTATGAATGAGACAAAGAGGAGGTTGACTTGGTATCAGCTAGTAAAACTTTGTAGCTGGTAATGTAATATATGTATTGGGTTAATGATTGTAATGGGGTAGAAAAATAAAAGTTCTATTTATAGTTTAGAATATCCTTTAATCAACCTGTCATTTATTATTTTATGCATCATGTGACCTGTGATCAACCCATCACAGGACCCTACGGGCGACAATCGCGAATATGGGTACTGGAGTATTCATATGTCGCGTAGCCTGGGGATGTTGTTACGTACTCGGCTTGCCGTATTTTGGGAACGGGGCGTGACACGTCTTTTAGTGGTGGCCCATGCAGGTCACGAAAAATAGAGAACCTATGATAGGATGCAGGTCTCGAAAATAAAGAACCTAGGATAAGATGCAGGTGTTGATTTGGATTCATTTATGGTAAAGACAATGTTGAATGTCTTGAAATTGTCGGATAATCAAGAATGACGTTTGGCATGTTCATATCACATGAAAATAAGGAGATTCGGACTTGATGAGTTACATTTTCGACTGAAAGTTCTCGGAAGATAGCAAATAAATTAATACAAGAATAATTTTGAGTCTAGCTGGCTTCTTTTATAACAAAGGATTGAAGTACAGACTGAAATTCTAATGTAGTTAGCTTGGTGAGTTATATGGTGGTAAAAGATTAATTGATTTTCTAAGAAGGGATTGGATGATATAAGATAAAATACTTGAGTATTTGAATAAATTTATTGGTTTAATTTGACCTAAGCATATTAATATTATATGGATAATATTGATGGATAAACATCTCGTTTGAGAAATTGAAGAACTCTAGGATAAGAAAATTTTCAATATAGTTGAGAATCCTAAATTGAGATTGTTATTATGATGTGGATAATATTCGGTTAGAATCAAAGTATAGTCATGACATGAAATATAGGTCAAGTAATTCAAAGAATATTTGACAAGTATCTTTATTAGAATGGCCTAGTAGAGGGTTTAGAAAATCTCTTGAGGATCTCGAGTTGACGACATCAGTAAACCTGTGATTGGATATATCTAGAACTGTTATATAAATTGTGATAGTAAGAAAGCAATGTCCATGTAGCCAATAGCCGATAATGATTTACGATTTTAGAATGAGTATAATATGTCTTGTGGGATTAGCATAGATATAAATATGACTTGGAAGGATTATTTGGTAAGCTAGTATTAGCAATATCTTTCTTAAGGTATAGGCATAATAGATATTATATTGTAAATAGCTTATTGAATGTAGTGTAACTCCTTGATACTTTGATTTTATTATTCTTAAATCCCGACTCGTCCTATTTTCTTGCCAGATTTTCATATATCTATTTTCCAAATCCCTAACCTACTTGAAATTTTTTATCTCCTTATTTCATCCTTATCATATCAATTTAGAATCCAAAATTATATCCTTGTTTCTCCATCAATTTATTTTTCAACAGTATTCCTGATTTCAGTAAGTGTTCCCTTCTAAATACCCTATAGGCATTACTTATTAATTGTTCACTGGATTTATTGTAAAATAATATTTTCATTTGGATATTTGTGATTGAATTTCCTGTGAAGGAATATTTATTTATTTTGTGCCAATTGATGTAATTTTTAAGGGTCTCTTGTTGGAATTGGTTTTGATGATCGAGAATTGTTCTTGAAGGATTAAGATAATATTATATAAGGATTTGGGATAGTGAAACGGATGGCCTGGAAAAATATATATTAATTATATGGATCATGTATGGAATGTTGTGGCTTAAAATGAATGTGATTAAATTTTGAATTGCATAAGAAGACTCGATGGTGAGATTACAAGATCGTACGATCGAAAGTTTGATTGGAGGATTTGAGAATGACCCTAAGAATGTGAAAATTGTATTGATCAACGATCTGAGATAGACAAGAACTGATTTGATCTTGAGCATGGATGAGTTAATTCTATATCAGATTCAAAAGATTAACATTTGGTTGAACTAATTTGAGTTAGTGAATGGATGTTTCCTCGGTTATATTGAGGTATATCGGAATTGATAGACGTTGATTCGATGATATTCTGTTTAGATAAACAATGAATTTGATGCATAATGAATCATCCAGTATTGTTGTCTCGATTGATGCTAATTTGTGGACTATTGGTGGATCGAATGATAGTATATAAGTTACAGATGACTTGATTGAAGTGACCATGAGTATAAATAAATGGAAATTAGTTGAACTCAACTTGATAAATTTTTGGTGATTGATCATGGATTATGAGTGACAAAATTGATAACTTAGAGAAATCTTGAGTCGATATATCTTGGATGAAATTAATATCTAAGATGAAGTGATTGGTAACCACGGAAATTTTTATGACTTGTGGATTGATATTAAGTTGGTTTGAAGATAAAAGTAAAACTAAATGCATGAATCAAGGGACGGACAAGATTGGAATTGGAAGTAAATTATGATTGGAGAAATTATGTTGCATATATAACTTATGATTGGTGACTTAGAACTACTATTTGGATTGGTGACTGAGGTTTGAGAATTTTGATATCTCTATATTACTCACTATTTGTGGATTCAATTTTCTAATAGGATGAAGTAATTGTTAATTGAATTTCTTGTGATTAAGTATACAACTTTTTACATTTACATATTTGACGAGAAAAAAAAAGGAAAAAAAAGAGAATTGATGTTTGATAGTTGAATCATGAAATAAGAAGTTGTTGCAGCTATCCAGATTAGCAAGTTACAAGATATTTCATCTAATAGTTTAATAAATTACTACTTCACCTCTGTAAGGTTGGTAGAGTATTTTATTTTTCTCTATAATTATTTTTGAAAAGCTTATCTTTAAATTAAAATTTCGAGGACGAAATTTTTGTAAGGTGGGTAGAGTGTCATAGCCATTTTATTTTTCTCCTTTGTTAAGGTGGGTAGAGTATTTTATTTTTCTCTATAATTATTTTTCTCCATATATATAAATATATAATATAATATGTGTGTATTTATGTATAAATGTATATAAATATATATATATGTGTGTAGGTGTATATATATAAATATATATATGTATACATATATTTGTATGTATAAATATATATATGTATACATATATTTGTATGTATGAATATATGTAGAAGAAATAAAAAGGAATAAGAATCAATAGAGCCCAGCTTACAGCTGAGCAAACCCTGGCCCAACCGAACTCACCCGAGCCCTTAAAACCCCCACAGCCGACTAGTAATCGACCCTCACCCGAGCGGTTCAGCCGCAGATTTCATGCTGTGTATATATCGAGAGGAAGCCTCCAAACCCTAATCTTGCTCTCATGAACCCGTGCCTCACCCCCGACATCCAGGCGGCCATTTGCCACCAGCGCCGCCGCCGTGCGCGACGAAGTTCGCCGAAAAAATGCATGGACAGAACCGAGACGCGGGCAACAGCAGCAATGGTAGGGCGAAGAGACAACTTCGTAAAACGTTTTTTCGGCGCTGGACCTATCATTTTTTGATCGGTCAACTCAGGTATGATCCTGATATATACGCCTCTAATCCCCATCATTTAGTTTGATTTTAGGTTAACTATATCGCCCAAGAAATCGAACCAAAGTTCGGAAAAAAAAAACCTGTTCGAAAACAGGGTTTAATACAGTCCAATCACCCACGTTTGAAGATCGATTTCGATCGATCTAACGCCCAATTTGAAAATATATTTGAAGGAAGTCCTCGACAACATATAGGGCTTCACAACCCTTTTCGTGGATTTAGAAATCATCGACTACATGTCGAGAAATCGAATCCCAAACTTTGACAAAAACCTGTTTTCAAAACTTAGAAAATTGTCCGATACGACGTGCGTCCCGCCAAACCGGACGACGTGGTCGCGAACCGAAAGCATCGAAAGGTGCGTAATGGTTTCGTGGACGTGTGGGCTTTGGCGTAATTCAAATTGGTTGCGTGTGCGCAACGAATTTGATGTGTATCCGTCAAAATTTACCATATCGGCCTCTGTGCAAGTTTTCTAATTACTTTGTGCACGTTCATCAGATCAAGACGAAACTTGCACCAACAGGACCGTATCATTTTTCTGGTCCTGTATGCCAAGTTTGGTCCAATTCTGAGACAGTTGATTAGACCACCGTTTTGCGGGTCCCACGGTCCGACTCAACGGGCGATTTTGTGCACGGCCCGTCGAAATCCAACTTTGGACATACGGTTGGGTTCGTATCAAAAAACCGGAGTTGTTGACATATAGTTTGACAACTTTAAAGACCGTTAACTCTGGCACGCATTTCGGTACAAAGCGGGTCCAAAGGTGGACATCATTTTTGCCTGAAATTACCGTTTTGCCCCTGTGTCCAGAATTGGACTTAAGGATAGGCAATTCTAGCTAATTTGACTATTCTGAGAATGTTGGTAATATTTATTTCAGCATCTGGAGACTTTTGCATGTGTTGACTGATTGTGGCTCACTGAGTGGTTCAGATTATCGGTTTCACCAGCACAGGACCACAGGCGAGTACAGTTTATTGTCTGCATTTCGATATTGATCTTCACTATATTTTATTGATTGGCCATTGGTTATGTGATTTTTAAATTCTATTATAAAATGTTGAGTCGGGAATGAGAAGTACCAAGGATGTGTGATCCGACCGTAGACATTGTTTATTTTCATGCAGTAGACCTCGTAGACATTGTTTATTTTCATGTAGTAGACCTCGTAGACATTGTTTATTTTTATGCAGTAGACCTCGTAGACATTGTTTATTTTCTGCAAGTAGACCTCGTAGACATTGTTTAATTTCTGCAAGTAGACATTGTTTATTTTTCGTGCAAGTAGACCTCGTAGACCTCGCGGTGTAGTGTCCCAGACTGATCACATATCAATGGTACTTCTAACAGTTGGGAATATATTTTGGTTTATCTACTTGTCAGTGATTTCCGTCTTTACTATTTATTTTTAAAACTCATGATTGATGTCTAACCTCTGTTGTATAGTCATTTTCATTTATTGAAATTGCATTCAGTGAATCGTACTCGTTCCATTCCTGACTGAAAACCAATATTTTTCAGGTTAGCCGTGGATTCACTTAGCTTGGGGAGTTACGGGTGTACTTACAGACAAAAGCCTAGAGACTAGCTAGATAGCTGAGTCGTAATCATTCCAATCTTTGTACAAGTTTATATTTTTCTAAAACTGTAAAACTTATAAATATTGTAAGTTAAATTAGTTTTATGAATGAGCATTGTTTTATTATTTTGATCATCATGGCCGTGACAGCGTTCTACCACCGACTCTGCGGCGTAGGCTGGCTTGGACACGTCTCGTATCCGTTAAAAAAAGGGGTGCGGGTCGTGACACAATGCAAGGACTTGCACGTGGATTTGCCACCAGCAAGCCCACTTAATCTATATGCACCGGTCGCTGGCGTACAAGCCATTTTGGATATGTTCTCCTTGGTATTCTCACCTATCATAGCGTGATGGCTGGTACACCTTGATAGTCTTTTGAAATACCCGGCCTGTCACTACCACATTTCTAGTTTGAGGGTATTTTTTTCATTTTTGGGGTTATTTGAATTTATTAGAATTTATTTGAATTTATGAGAATTTTTAGGATTTATTCTGGAATTGTTTGAATGAAGGTTGACTAGGTTGACTTTGACTAGCCTTGACTTGGTAACCTAACCCTAGTTGAGTTTGGACTTGGTTAGATTATGAGACCCTAAGTTAAGTTAGTTAACCATACTCTAGTTATGAGAATCAATTAGGAATAATAGAGTTAGAATAGAAGACATTAGACACAAGTCATGACTTGTGATTGAACATTGATTAATGACTAGCCAACCCATTAGCCATGTGAACCTAACCTAGCTCTAATCCACATGTGGCCGGCCACTTGACCCATCCTAGGGATTTCCCCCTATAAATATTCTCCTAGAAATTAGGGCTAGCCTCTTAGGAAGAACAAAGCTTTGGATTAAAGAGGTATGATCCCATCTTCACAAATCCATAGAAAATCCATTTTAGCTCCATTTTCCCTCAAACAAATTTCTATAGGTTCTAAATATAGTTTTCTTGCTATTGTGGAGTATTTTTCTCAGATTCAAATCAATTTGGAGAAGTTTGACTATCAAGAGGAACACCACTCTTTGGGGGCTTTTTGAGGATCTTGATACATATAGGTAACTTTCATTCTACACCATGAAATTCTAGTTTCTTTGCATATCTAGGGAGCCATAGGCCTAACCTAACTGTAGGAATAGGTAACCCTAGAATTCGAGTCCCTTTCGTGTCCTATTTGGACACGTATCAGTGTCATGGTGCATGTGTTTGATGAAATGCCCCAATAGGCATTTCGAGTGATTTTTAGGAAACTAAATGAACAGGAAATTAGGTTTATGTGTCGCTTACGTGATTCTTGTATCTTTGTATGGTTTTTGTGTCGTGTCATGTCAGCACAGACACGTGAACACGCTGTAGCGCGCGCACGTGCACGGGCAGTTTGCATGCCCTGCTTTACGGGGGACACAACTCACTGGACACGACTCCTCGACACGTAAAAATTGTCATGTGACATGGGGCTGACACTGACACGGGGCTCCCCAAGTTTCAGAGCCTCACGTGTCGTGTCGGACACGCGGGAGCTCCTGCATCGAATTTGCACTGAACCGAGTGTTATCGATTTCGTGCACTGATACGCGTGTCCTATCTCACGCACACGTGTCGTGGACACGTATCAGTGTGTCCTAGTCCTAGCCCTAGACCTAGTCGACACTTGGACACGACCACGAGGTCTTTGTCGTGTCGTGTCTTGTGCACGAACACTGTGAACACGTGCACGAGGTTTAGTTCACTGCACTGTGTCCAGGTTTCTGTTTTGTGTTTTTATTTGTCTGGACACGTTTGTGTCCTCGTGCTTGGACACAAATACATCATAAGACACGTACACAATATGTACTTACATTACCAACCACTGTTTTTACATATTAGCTTGATTTAAATGATCAATTCTCCATTCCCCTAATTTTCTGATATCCTTAATATCAGTTTTCATTTCTTGTTTTCCCAGATTTTCTAAATTCGATTTGAGCATCCTATTTAACCTATTTTAACTGTTAAATAGTGTGGTTTAAAAACTCATTTTGGTTCACCTATATGTTCGCTAGCTGTGTGTTGAATTTGGGGCTGTTTTGGTGTTGATTGGGTTCAAAAATCTGGAATTCTAGTTTGAGATTGAAAACTGAGTTGATGAACTGATTTGAATGATTTTTCAATGTATTAAAACTGGGTATTGAAGGGGACTGAACAGAGATTGGGTTTTGGTTGGACTGAACTGGTTTTCCTTCCTTTTACCATTGTTTAGCTCCCTTTAACTATTATGAACTGTTTTGCCTAACAGTTCACTGTTTATTACTGTACACCTTCACCCTCACTTCACTGTTACACACACACACACACAAGTCACCCACACACACATGTAAACTGGGAACACAAGTATCACTCACTGTTTTGCCTAATGTTGTTCACTGTTTTTAGTCATCCCTAACACACACACACACATCCTCACTAGCACACACACCCAAGTGTCTCTAACACACACACATTAGCATATACATGTAGCACTCACTCTCGTGTTTTCACACACACACATACACATATGTTTCCTAATTCCTACATGCATATATATGTATATGTGTGATATTAAGGGTAGCCTATATGCATATGTGTACCATATTATATTAAAATGGATATAGTTAATGTATGATTATGTGTATATACCAATTTAAGTAGTGTACCTATATATAGTAATATATAAATAGAGTATTGAGCCTATATATATATATATATATATATATATATATATATATATATATATATATATATATATATATATATGAATGTGATGTTTCCTAATAATTTGTACTATCACCTATGTAATGTACATATATAGGTAATGTATAGGAATGCAATATAAATATATATGTATATATATATCCTTGTGATGCATACATTAGGTAGCCTATAGCCTATAGCTATGGCTCATTGCCTAAGGGCATGTTTGAATGCCAACTAACATGTGAAGTTGGTTTGGTTAGCTTTGTAGTGTTGTGTACTAGCTAGTGTAGGTTGAGTGACCTAGAATAGACTAATGTAGACTAGTATAGACTAGTTTGACCTAATTTAGACTTGTTTGACCTAGTTTGACCATAGTTGACTTAGGGTTGACTTCTTGGTTGACCAGGGTTGACCAAGAGTTGACTTTAGCCTAGATTGACCTAGATTCATCTAGAATGCATTAAATTGCATCTTGTTATCATTTAGACTTGTTGTGACTTGTGCTGTTCTGATTAGGAGCCAGACACCTCTCCTCGGACAGTACATTTCAGTTGGACACTCAGATACCAGGCGAGTACATTCTCTGATAATTTCATATCCTGCTTAGAATTATTTTCCTGCTTTAGATTACTTTACTTGATGCTGTCACGACATTATCACGGATTGGTACTATATGGATCTCTTCATGCGATGTTATCCCCCTCGGAAGCATCGGGTACATTGTGTCATGTGCGTTTCACTTTCATCATGTACTCCTGTGCTTTCACCATACATGTACACTCCTGTGAATCATGTACTCTCATATTCACGGAGCCCTCATGTATACTGTCATGTGCAACCTTTCATGGGCCCCCATGTGATATCATGTATAATAACATAACCTGCTTAGATCCTTGTGTATTGATTGGGGAAACGGGGGAGTGCTAGTAGTCATGTGAACAATTTTCATAGTTGTGTAGATCATGTGAAACTCTTTAGTGTAGATCATGTACAAATCTGTTCTGTTCACATGTGCTATCCTGTACTCTACATCACTAGCCACTATTAGTTCTCTATATACAGTAGCTATTTACATACAGTTCTCTCCTTTTACATCATGTACTTCCTTTAGTTTCATGTATCTTACTCTACTGCATGTTTATATTTTCTAACCTGCTATGAACTGTTGAGATGTATTGTGCTCGCTCCTGTCCTGACTGGACCTGTTGAAAATATTACAGAGGACGAGGAGGAGGCCTGTGTGGATACCTTCTACGGGACAGCCCTAGACGACACATGTGAGCTGGACTCTCAGGAGGACCCAGCTCCAGCTGATGACTTTACCCCCATTGCCTAGACTAGCTTAGTTAGGCCTTATCTTATTTATGTTGTCTTGAGACTGTTCTAGTTAGACTTTATTTCTGTTCAGAGATTCTGAGTTGTATATATTCTTTTATATTCAGTAGCTGAGATTGTACTCTGGATATTTCTTGGGATGTTATCTTAGACTATGTTATTATCTGTATTTCCTTGAGTTCTATATCATATCGTACTTTCTTCTTCCTTAGTTGTGATTGAGTTCATTTACTGCTATGTCACCCCCATTCGGGGAGTATAAACTGCTTAGTATATTATTGCTAGATGTTGTGACCTAGGACATCGTTCTACCGCCGACACTGCGGCGTAGGCTGGACGTACCCACGTCTCGTGCCCTTACTCTAGGGTGCGGGTCGTGACACGTTTTTAGTGGTGGCCCATGCAGGTCTAGACTAGAAGTGTAGTGGTATTCGAACTAGAGTATCACTACAGCCTGCAGTAGGATATAGGACATTGATTTTTAAGGTACTCAATCACATTAGGAAAAATTCTTTTTATTGCCATCTAAATCCTTATTGTCAGCTGATCTTTTTGAATTTTAATTGTCCGCCTTTGTTATATCGCTTCTTTATCAGAAATTGATACTCTTGTTTGGTCTATCTTCAGGATGGTAGAGACTCGGTCGCAGCGTACCATTCATGGGGATGCTATAGAGGGATCTGCTACCTCTGGGCCAGTACAGCAGGGCCAGAAGACTGCAGCTCCTGCCACCTCTGTTCGTATTGAGACTCCAGCAGCAGCAGCAGCAGGGGGTATGCCTCTACCGGTTCGGAGGTAGGACCCAGTCATCGCAGAGGAGCCCTTCCAGCAGCCGCCGCCTATAGGACACGTGGATACGACGCAGATGTTCGCATATTTCCAGCAATTCATGGACCGGCAGCAGGCTCGACAGGACAGGGGAATGGAGTTGGCCCTCACGACAGTTACAGCTCGACCAGTGGTCCACCAGCCGAGGACACCGGGGATAGAGCAGTTCCAGAAGATGAGCCCCAGAGACTTTCTGGGGACAGAGGGGATTCTATATGCCGATGAGTGGATCGAGCATATAGAGGAGATCTTCCGCCTGGCCCGGATACCAGTAGATCTCCAGATTGAGGCAGCAGCTAGCCGGATGCGAGATCTTGCTCGCACCTGGTATCAGTCGGACCCCAGGGTGGGGGTAGCTGGACAGACTTGGGAGGAGTTCAAGGGCTTCTTCAAGAAGAAGTTCTTTCCAGATTCAGCGCTCAGAGCCTTGGAGTCATAGTTCAAGAGCCTAGTCCAGGGGAGTCTTTCAGTGGAGGAGTACGCTTGGGAGTTCGGCCGCCTCGGCAGATTCGTAGAGGGCTTGAGCGAGACGGCGAAGGCCCAGAGGTTCCGGAAGGGTCTGGTCAAGGAGGTCAAGTCCCTGACCAAGGGCAACAGGGATGCCACATTCGAGGAGATCTTGACGGGAGCCTTATTGGCAGAGGATGATCTTGAGCTTAGGCTCAAGAGGGGGCGAGACCCAGTTGGGGGCAGCAGCAGCGGAGGCCAGGCCAAGAGGCCTCACTTCCAGCACCAGCAGCCGAGGCAGTTCCAGCCGCAGCCGATCCAGCAGAGGCCAGTTCACCAGCAGCAGTTTCAGCATCAGGCACCCAGGAGCAGATAGTCAGTTGTACATTCTGCAAGAAACCAGGGCATGGATGGAACGAGTGCAGGAAGAGGCTCGGGAAGTGCCTTCTTTGCGGAGCGGCAGATCACCAGCTGAGGGATTGTGCTAGGTCTGGGGGACGAACAGCCCAGGGAGAAGGAGCCAGGGCTCCAGTAGGCCAGCATAGGGGACTAGCCCTGCCGACATAGCAGTAGAGGTTCGTCCAGCACCAGCAGCAGGCCAGGGGAGGCCAGCAGGGGCGAGGATTCGCCATGGCAGTAGAGGATGCGGAGGCCATCGGAGAGCTGATCGCAGGTTCGATCCTTCTCGACTCCAGTCCAGCTTTTGTATTATTCGATTCCGGTGCTTCGCATAGTTTCATATCAGTATCATATGCGATTAGACACGGTATCATAGCTGAATCGTTGCCTAGGACTTAAAAGATCACGACCGGGGGTGGCATTATCCTCGTGAGTGATGTTTGTAAGGGTCGGAGAGTAGTTTTGGGAGGCCGTGAGTTGGAGGTGAGCCTGCTCGTAATGCCATTGCCGAACTACGATATAGTAATCGGCATGGATTGGTTGAGCAGGCACCACGCCAGCATTGATTGCAGAGGGGATAGAGTTCTCTTCAGAGCGCCGGGGGAGCCAGAGTTTGAGTACTCCAGACGTCAGGCGGAGCAGAGCAGCGGAGTTTTCTGCGGAGTTTCGGTTGAGGAGCAGGCGATTCCACACCCCTTGATAGCACAGTATATAGATGTTTTCCCAGAGGAGTTGCCGGGATTGCCACAAGACAGAGACATTGAGTTCTCGATAGACTTGGTTCCAGGAGCGGAACCCATCTCTCAGCATGTCTATCGGGTGAACAATAGTGAGCTGGTGGAGCTGAAGAAGAAAGTGGATGAGCTGTAGGACAAGGGCTTCATCCGCTCGAGTTCGTCGCCATGGGGTGCACCAGTGTTGTTTGTGCCGAAGAAGGATGGGTCAGTACGGATGTGTATTGACTATAGGGCACTCAACAAGCTCACGATCAAGAACAAATACCCACTGTCGCGGATCGACGATCTATTTGACCAGTTGAGCGGAGCTCGGGTATTTTTCAAGATTGATCTGAGGTCGGGATATCACCAGGTGAAGGTGAAGGGGGAGGATATTCCCAAGACCTCTTTCAGGACGCGGTACGGGCAGTTTGAGTTTTTGGTTATGCCGTTTGGGCTAACCAATGCACCAACAGTGTTTATGAACATGATGAACAAGGTGTTCCATCGGTACCTGGATCAGTTTGTGGTGGTGTTCATTGACGACATCTTGGTATATTCCAAGACTGAGGAGGAGCACAAGGAGCATCTGCGGATAGTGCTGGAGACCCTCAGGAGGGAGCAGCTTTATGGGAAACTCTCTAAGTGTGAGTTTTTCTTGGACCGGGTAGACTTCTTGGGGCATGTGGTGACTAGAGATGGTATCTCAGTTGACCCCAAGAAGATTGTAGCAGTTGAGGAATGGGCAGCGCCAACTTCAGTTGCAGAGATCATGAGTTTTCTGGGGCTAGCAGGATATTATCGGAGATTTGTGCAGGATTTCTCCTGGGTTGCAGAACCGTTGACTCGGTTGACCCGAAAGGATACTGAGTATGTTTGGTCAGAGGAGTGTCAGGCAGCTTTTGATGAGTTGAAGAAGCGGCTTACGACAGCTCCGATTCTGACATTGCCTTCAGGATCAGGTGGATTCACTATTTATAGTGATGCTTCAGGGAAGGGGCTGGGTTGTGTGTTGCAGCAGCACGAAAAGGTGATTGCCTATGCTTCCAGGCAGTTACGTCCTCATGAGAAGAACTACCCTACCCATGACCTGGAGCTGGCAGCAGTGATATTTGCTCTGAAGTTGTGGAAGCATTATCTGTATGGAGAGAGGGTGGAGATCTTCACAGATCACAAGAGCTTAAAGTATGTATTCACTCAGAAGGAGTTGAACATGAGGCAGCGCAGATGGCTAGAGTTGATGAAGGACTTTGACATCCTACTTCAGTATCACCCAGGGAAGGCCAACGTGGTTGTCGATGCCTTGAGTAGGTATCCGACAGCCATGTGTTTGACCATGGATCGGAATTTGCTTGCAGACTTGGAGAGCCTTAGGATTGAGGTGATCGTGCCCGGAGTGCAGATGCAGTTGTGGGGCATGCAGATTCAGTCAGACTTGGTGGAGAGGATCAAGTCGGCACAGTTTGAGGACGTTGCTCTGCGGTGTCTCCGAGAGCAGGTTCGAGCAGGATTGGTGGATGGCGAGTTTTCTCTTGCAGAGGATGGTGGCTTGAGGCACAGTTCCAGATTATGTGTGCCCAGCGGAGAGCTCAGGAAGCAGGTTTTGCAGGAGGCCCACAGATCTCAGTACTCTACACACCCGGGTGCCAACAAGATGTACCGAGATCTGAGGGAGCATGTTTGGTGGTCCGGGATGAAGCGGGAGGTGGCTCGCTTCGTGGCTAGGTGCTTGGTCTGTCAGCAGGTCAAGACAAAGAGGCAGAGGCCCGGTGGATTGTTGCAGCCGCTGCCCATTCCCGAGTGGAAATGGGAGCATATTACTATGGACTTCGTATCAGGATTGCCGCACACACCAGGAGGGAAAGACGCGATTTGGGTCATCGTTGACAGGTTGACCAAATCGGCCCACTTCTTGCCATTCAAGGTGGGTACGTCTACAGAGAGGCTGACGGAGATGTATATGCGGCAGATAGTCAGGATTCACGGGGTTTCGGTCAGCATCATCTCAGATCGGGATAGTCGCTTTACTTTCCATTTTTGGAGGAGTCTGCAGACTAGCTTGGACACTCAGCTCAAGTTTAGTACGGCATACCATCCCCAGACGGACGGACAGTCGGAGAGGACTATTCAGACACTTGAGGATATGCTGTGGACGTGCGTCCTGGACTTTGGAGGTTCCTGGGAGGATTATCTTTATTTGGTGGAGTTTGCTTACAACAACAGTTTCCAGGCCAGCATTGAGATGTCACCTTTTGAGGCTCTGTACGGGCGTAGGTGTCGTACACCCTTATCTTGGGATGATGTTGGTGAGCGAGCTTTACTGGGGCCAGAGATGGTTGTTGACGCAGCCGAGAAGCTGAAGCTCATCAGGGACAGACTTCGCGTGGCACAGGACAGACATCGGTACTGGGCAGATAGCCACCGGAGGCCCTTGGAGTTTGAGGTACAGATTAGAGTAGGATTAGATTTAGGTTTGTTTGTTGTGTTTTTGATCATGTTTGTTTATCATAATTAATTGAGACCTTGCTTGTGATTAGGTCGGAGACCAGGTTTTCTTGAGGATATCTCCGACTCGTGGTACGATACGTTTTGGTGGAGGCGGGAAGCTTAGCCCGCGCTTCATCGGCCCTTTCGTTATCAGCGGGAGAGTCGGTGACGTGGCATACAGGCTAGACTTGCCGTCTGCACTCGTGGGGGTCCACAACGTATTCCATGTATCGCAGTTGAGACGGTACGTGGCTGATCCTAGCCATGTGCTCAATCATTCAGAGATTGAGGGATCTTCTCTCAGCTATCCAGAGCAGCCAGTGGAGATACTGAATCGACGGGAGAAGGTTCTGAGGAACCAGGTGATACCTTTGGTACGCGTCGTATGGAGGCATCATTCTCCAGGAGAGTCTACCTGGGAGCGGGAGGATGAGATGCGCGAGCGTTACCCATATCTTTTTGGACCGTGAGGTATACTTTCTATCATTCTCACCAGTGGCATTTCGTCTTTCAATTTTGAGGACGAAATTCTATTAAGGAGGGTAGATTTGTCACTACCACATTTCTAGTTTGAGGGTATTTTTGTCATTTTTGGGGTTATTTGAATTTATTAGAATTTATATGAATTTATGGGAATTTTTAGGATTTATTCTGGAATTGTTTGAATGAAGGTTGACTAGGTTGACTTTGACTAGCCTTGACTTGGTAACCTAACCCTAGTTGAGTTTGGACTTGGTTAGATTATGAGACCCTAAGTTAAGTTAGTTAACCATACTCTAGTTATGAGAATCAATTAGGAATAATAGAGTTAGAATAGAAGACATTAGACACAAGTCATGACTTGTGATTGAACATTGATTAATGACTAGCCAACCCATTAGCCATGTGAACCTAATCTAGCTCTAATCCACATGTGGCCGGCCACTTGACCCATCCTAGGGATTTCAAATGGCTGTGATAAATTAACATTTTGATTTTCTTTCTTTTCTTTCAGCTGAGCTGGGTCCAACCAAAGGCAATGGGGGGCATTGTCGCTGCACGAGCTGCTTGGATGCAGTGACTCCCACGTGGCTGCTGGTGGGAGGCTGAGGGAGATTGCACTGCAGGCATCATCCACCTCTCTATCGAACACTTTCTCTGTCATTACTTCTTCTTCTCTCTCTATACAGACTCTCATTGGTTGGCATACATCCTTCTTATTCTTACTAGTTGAATTTTTTCAAAATGGCAGCTGCGACTTATCTTTTCTTCCTATTCCAAGAAGGTCCTCTTCGTCAAGCTTCTATTTGAAGAAGGTCATCATGCAACTCTCTCTCTCTCTCTCTCTCTAGACCCATTTGTTTATATATATTCATGATTATATAGTTAGATGACATGTTATGGTATTGCAATGAAACACATGGTACAAATCATTTAAACAACAATTTTCTCTTCGTCAAGCTTCTATTTGAAGAAGGTCATCATGCAACTCTCACTCTCTCTCTAGACCCATTTGTTTATATATATTCATGATTATATAGTTAGATGACATGTTATGGTATTGCAATGAAACACATGGTACAAATCATTTAAACAACAATTTTGAGTAAAAGAAAAGATTCATGGACATCGTTTTGGTAATGATCTAATATAATTGAGTACAAGATAAGAGAAAATTGTATAACATAACCTCTATTAGAACGTAGATGTAGGCCTATACATACATGGCCGTTAACGGAGTCAGAATGGAAGAAGTGGATTCAAACAGTCGAAAATTTTAGGATAAAGGTTTTGTTGTTGTAATTTAAATAAGTTGAAACAAATTCCCTGACTGTTGTAAAGATCATGTTCATTCAACATGTCACTATAGGGGGATGCCCCTATAATGTTTTATGCTAATTGTCAGATACCTAGCCCCCCCCCCCCCCCCCCCCCCCCAGGGACGGATCCAGAAACTATGGCTGGGGTGGGCTACCAAATTTTTGGGTGGGCTAAAAGTAGATAAATCCATACAGAAAAAAAATCAAAAAATATATATATAGAGAGAGAGAGAGAAAAAATATGTAAAAAAACAATTTGGGGTGGGCTCCAGCCCACCCCAGCTCCCTCTTGGATCCGCCCCTGCACCCCCCCCCCCCCCCACACCCCACCGCACTTGAGACATGTTGGGAATAAAAACAGAAACTATTCTTCAAGATGAAAGTTCGCGACCAACCAATACCCGCAAGCCAAACATTGGTTGACTTGTGCAGAAAAGAAAGATCACAAAAAATTCAAGATAAAGACACACAAGAACTTAAATGAAAAATCCTAACAGGTAAAGAACCACCGTGAGAGCGAGATCACTACTAAATAAGATTACAATCAACTACCAGAGAAAGTAAACGAAGAGAACCCAAGAAATTACAAGATGAAAGAAATCCAATTTCTCTTTTCTTCAATCTCTCTATTTATTCTCTCTTTCTTTCTCTCGACCTATTGATGGCTACCCAACACCTTTACTTGAACACAATTTACCATACACAAAAGGAAAATTAGGCCCCTTTGTATAGCATATCATGTGTCTATATATAGAAGTCCAATTCTATGTAGGCATGACATAAAAAAAAACTCATTGTCTAGGTAGGACTAGAAATTTACTCCAATTCAATCCTATTACTTTACGGTTAATAAATATGAGCCAAATCCTAACAGGACATGCAATAGCTAGAAATTTAAGGCATTAAGCACAAGAACTTTGATGATCAATAATTGTTTACATATGTATCAAAAAAAATGAGGACCCTTCTGCTTCTTTCATGTCTCTATTAGAAAAGCAAATGGTCCAAATTAACTTTTCTAGTTTGTTGCTATATGGATCTTATTAAAGATATGTGATGATTTTGAAATTGCAGAATGGTGGCAGCAGAGAAGGATTCAGAGTGTTGGCTGTGTATAGAGGAGGAGGAGAGGGAAGTGGAGGAGAGAAGAAGAGTACTTGGGAAGCAATATTTGATGTGGAAAATCCTAAGCCCAGAATGGTGCCTTCTGGTGGAGAGTTCCTGGATGCTCACCAAGCTCTTGAAGTGGCGAGGTTCGATATTCAGTACTGTGACTGGAAGGCCCGTCAAGACTTGCTAGCCATCCTTCTCCTTCATGATAAGGTAGCAACAACTAAAATCCTCCAGTTATAAGTAAATAAAGAGAGAAGAACACTCCCAAAGATCTCAATGATCTTTGTGTTTCCTAATACATTTGATTGGTAAAAGTTTAACTTGCTGGCCTATGATGATGCATAAACACTCCAAAATCGTTGCGATTTTCGTGACATGGACACGCTAGAATCACTAGGACATGCCAAAATTGGCGCTGTGTCCATTCTGTCATATGCCCATAACATCTCGTGTGGCATCGATGCAGCACGACTTGCCTATTAATTGAGCCTGGTACTTGGCAGCAAGGTTGTCAAATTATGTATTGGATCCTGTATCGATTTTCAAATTTAATATATCGTGTAGCATAAGATACGTTTATATTTTTTTTTTTTTTTTTTTACGTTTATATATATACGTTTATATATATATATATATATATATATATATATATATATATATATATATATATATATATATATATATACGTTTATATATATATATATATATTTTTATATATATATACGTTTATATATATATATATATATATATATATATATATATATATATATATATATATATATATATATATATATATATATATATATATATATATATATATATATTGGGAACCTGTTAAGTATTATTGATGAATCAAAAATAGATAGTTACAATCAGCGGGGTACCCCCTAATATCCCAGACTTTTTACATCATGTTCAATGTTATGAACAATCCCAATGTTAACTGTTCGACAATTGTCGAATACTCTCCGGTTGCGTTCTTTGCATATGTGCCATACTGCAGAGGCAAGTCTGGTGATTGCTTCCTGATACCAGTGCGCTCCCCTCCTTCTGTTGTCACGTATCTTTTGTATCATGTCTTCTATGTCCTCCTCTGCCCCCGCTCGAATTCCCAGTTGGTTGAGTTGGGTATCCCATATCACTTTGGACGTGTTACATTTGAAATATGTGTTCAACCGATTCCGTCTCTTGAAGACACAATAAGCAGTTTGTGTCATTGAGCTGTACTCCTATACGTTGTAGCCTGTCCTTGGTGAGGAGACGATTTAGTAGGAGTTTGTATAGGCACAACTGCATTTTCCTAGGCACCCATATAATGTCAGCGTTAGCGAGTTTATCTCCAGGGGTTCGAATAATGTTGTGTGCATACTTATTACTGAAGCCAGTCATCAGGTCTTCCTTCCATGCCCACACATCCCGCCTCCGTGTGGTGTCCACCGGGCATCGCTTGATGTTAGCCGTTGCTCTTCTCGCCCATCTGTGCTTGTCAGGTTGTAGTCGCCCCTCCCGTAGTAGACTGCTCATCCGCTCTCCTCTTCCCGCCTCCCGTTCCACCTGGGACCCAACAATTTGGAGTAGAGTCTTATGGCAGATCCAGGGATCTAGCCATAAGTCTGTGTCGGCGTCATTTGCTATAATACGGATAATGTGGGGGGAGAGTATGGATCGTTGGTGGAGTACTGAATTAAACGTAACTGACTCGTTGTTGGACGTTGTGTATTCCCAGAAGTTGGAGCCATGTAGGTATTTGTTGGACGTCCATTCCGCCCACAGTGAGTCGCCTTGGAGGAATTTTCAAGCCAGCTTCAGCCCTGCCATGGAACGCATTTGCTTGAGCGTTCACAGACCTACTCCTCCCTCTTCTTTCGACTTGCAAAGTGTCTCCCATGATATTGTAGGAACCCTAGAGGGGGAGGGTGAATAGGGTCAAGCTAATTAATCAAGCACTTAGCACAAGCTAATGGACAATTTAAAAATATAAGTGCAAGAGAAGAAGTAATAATAATACCGACACACGATATATCCTGGTATCCTCCTAAGGGGCACTCCAGTCCCGGAACTCTCTCCGGCTTTAATCCACTATTTGAGTAAATAGTTACACACGAATTTGGATCTGAAGAACTCACCAACTTCTTACACGAGAGCTTTAGTCCGAAGGCCTCTTCGACTTCAACCAAGAGTTTGTATACGAAGACTCTCCAACTTCAACCGAGAGTTTGGATACGAAGACTCTCCAACTTCAATATTTCACAATAGGTTTTGATCTCCTTATACAACAAGATGAAGATCTCACTTTTCAACTCAATAACTCTAACACAATTTGTAGATGGCAAATAAAAACTTTGTAGAGTTGTTTGTGGATAAGCTTTGGTAGTTTAGAAATTTTTAGGCTCAAAGCATCAACCTTGAATGAAGGGGCTCAAGACTATTTATAACCAAAGCATTGAAAAGAGCTCAAAGGCAACTTTTCAGTCAGCGACCGGTATACCGTCGGTACGAACCGGTATACCGTCGGAATAGATCGGTATTCCGTCGGTATAGATCGGTATACCGTCGGTATAGATCGGTATTCTGTCGGTATGCCGATTTTGTAGACAGAAACTTTCTGTGAACAAAAATCGGTATACCGTCGGTATGCCGATTTTCATCCGAAAATGATCCTGGACTAATTTCTACCATAGCTTTCAATTTTGTCATCCATTTCTTGTGTTTATAATTATTCCTAAGACTCATTACAGACTCCAGAAATATTGTGGCAGGAGCAGGCTTTTTCAGAGTCTTGAAATGATGATGGCATGGCATGGCTTCTTTTCTTGATAGATGTTGGCTTCTTCCTTGACGATAGTTATCCAAAGATATCTAGTTTGTGAAAGCTGAATACCTTTCGGGGGCTTCGCCCCCGAACCCCCGACGGGGGGCGCTGCCCCCTCGATCCCGGCCCGTCCGCTGACCGGGCAGCAGAACCCTCGGTGCGTAGCTCCGAAGATGTCGTCGGGCGGTTCAGAGAAATCTGTGGAATACCATCGTCTTTGGCCCACCATGATTTCTTCATTGCATATGTCTACATTTGATCTTGCTAATTGCTTTTCTGCAAATACATGTTAGACCAACAAAGCAATATACATGTAGCAAGTATGATAAGATAAAACATATTATGACTATGCAAAGTTTAAGTATAAGAGCTATAGTAATAGCATAAATATTAGTGATATCATAATGTTAAACTTAATTGAATAACCATAATCAAAACTATGTTTTGATTTTGGTAGCTCAATTAAATTTAAGATATATATAATAAAAACTCATATCACTAATATGTAAAACAATAAGCACATATCACCAAAAGTATAAGTAGAAATGCTATAGTGATAGTATGAAGATTAGTGATAATGAAATGCTAAACTTAACAGATTAACCATATTCAAAAACATGATATAATTATTGGGCCAACATATATGGTATGTATACCTCCTCTCCATATGAAGTCTACACAATGTCTCTCGACCCTTTGCATGGTGCCCACAGGTAGCATAATTGTTTGGAGCCAAAAATTCATGATGGCTAGTAGTACCGTTTTCACCAACTCGATATGGCCTTCGAACGATAGACTAGGTTTGCCACCCCTCTATGCGCTTCTGGACGTAGTCTACTAGGGAGCGACAATCTTCTTTTTCCTATATGCAAATGATGTACATGATAATTCAAACATTAACCCTTAAAGTTGGAAGGACACTACTAGTCATTGTCATTTGCAATACTTCAAAAAGAACAAGAAAAAAACTTCAACATTTATAAAAGATGTCCATCAAAATCCAAACATCCACATCACTAAAAAATAGTGTTAAGCGCATCAAGATCAATAGAAAGATCGTCTTTAAAAGCTTCTTCTTTTTCCTTTTCGTAATTGTAATCGCAGAATTGAAGGATGAACTTATGTATCCGACGATACACGATAAATATATGATACGTCACGATATACCAATTATATCGTAAAATACATGTCAAATTCAATATGATTGTCCGAAACGTATCGAAAACCTTGAAAGACGATAAGTATCGTGTATCGTACAATAATGACAACCATGCTCTGCAGGGAGAAGGTTGATTCCAATGTTTTAAAGAACTACTAGAATAGTCAGAACACATGTACATGCAAAATCTTTAAAACATTATTTCTGTGATGAAACTATCCATAATACTAAATCATTCTCTCATTGTAGGTGGTGGAGGTCCTCAACCCTATAGTACGAGAGTTTAAATCAATTGGAACCATGAAGAAAGAGCTTGCTTCCCTGCAAGAACAACTAGCAGATGCCCACAAAGAGGTTTATATAATTGTTCCTCTTTTAGAACATCTATGCTTTCTTTGATTACAATTATCCAAGCATCATAATCTCTCTTTTCTACTCAACCTGACTAATAAATTAAATTCAATAGGTTCATATATCAGAAGCTAGAATATCCACTGCGTTGGACAAGTTAGCATACATGGAAAGCTTGGTAAACGAAAGACTACTAGCCGAGAGAAGCTCAGGTGAACCTAGTGCCGGCTGTGCATCTACAGATACTGTAGAAATCAAACCTCGTCGAAGAAGTCTGAATGTGTCCGGTCCTGTGAAGCCATATCATCCGAACTTGAAGAACTTTTGGTACCCAGTCGCGTTCTCTAATGATCTGAAAGATGATACAATGGTGGGTAAAAAAAAATGTTGTACCGATACATTGTGAAGAAGTGTTTTAATTGTATCTGAAACTCTTCTCTAACCTGCTTCCAGATACCTGTTGATTGTTGATTGTTTTGAAGAACCTTGGGTGATATTCCACGGGAAGAATGGGAAGCCGGGCTGCGTTCAGAATACATGTGCCCACAGAGCTTGCCCTCTCCATCTCGGATCCGTGAATGAGGGCCGGATCCAATGCCCATACCATGGTATGTCATTATCATAATCAACGAAGCATCCTCCCATGTTAATGAGGTCGGCTATGGAGTACAAGAAAGTTCCAATGACAATTTTTATGATCGGATATCATAAAGTTGCCTTTCACTAACCAAGACAAGTAGCCGATTTTTATGATCGGATATCAGGTACAGGCTATGAAGGGACTCTCTCGAGTGTGACTCCAAGAAGTTGCCTTTCACTAACCAAGACAAGTAGCCGATTTTAACTCCCCATCTGCACATACCGATCCTAACATTCCTCATTTGGCAAAGTTCTTTGAGATGAAGCAGCAGTTTTGTAGATTGATAGTTGTTGCTGTTCTGCATATATGTACATTACTCCTTCAATTGACATTGCAGCAAGCGACAACTAATATATTTTTGCTAGACCCATTAAGTAATGGATCGGACTAAAATATTTTAACAACACAATTTTTTTATATCAATCAAGCGACAACTGATAAAACAACTATTAACTATAAATTAACAGAATAACATATTTATACAATACAACAACAAATAAGTTACAATTATGTAATATGAAAATTAAATAAAATGACACACAAGTGGGGTTGAAGGCATATATTAATCTTAATTCGGTTTTTCGCTCAGAATTGGTGATCAAAGCCCAAAACTGAAATCCGACCCGGAAAACCAATTGTTAACCGAATGTGACATGAGTAACACAACCAAATAGCTTATTATGGTTCATTTCGGATTGCTTATTTTGGTTCATTTAGGACGGTTTTCGGCACCGCCAATTGAACTTGTCCCAAGCTTGCTGATTGAAATTTTTTCATCAAACAAATTCAGTATGTTAAATCACATCGATCATTGCAACGGTAAGCATTTTACCATCTCGAGGATGTCATGACAGATATACAAGGACTAGATATACAAGGACTGCAGATATAGTAAACACAATTAATTAGTCATCAGATGAAATTGGAACATAATTTACTTCCCTCCACACCTGTATACAATAATCCAAAAGATTAAATTCATATTATTTACAACAAAAACTTCACTTAACATATTTGCCTTATTCGTCTGGATTTTTGTTGTTGTTGTTGTTAACGGTTAGCTACGAGGGTGCATTACAATCTGAAAGACGACTCCAAGTTGGTCATCATTGTTCGGTAAGAAAGAACTCCAAAAGTGGCACTCTGACAGATTACTTCACAGCTACTCGCTGGTTGTAACAACAGAGTACTCACAGTTTAAGCTCTCGGTTTTGCCTCGACTTTCTTTCACCTCTATCCAATAAATTCGCCATGCTTGAAACAAACTCTTCCTGCATCAGATAAAATTAATTTTAGAGATGAAAGCATCTGAAAACAATAAACATTTGCAGCAGAGGACCCAATGAGGAATCAAAACACAAATTGATAGGCGTAAGAGAAACAGAACATAAGATAAGAAGCACAACATTCACAAGGACGAGGCGCAATCACAAGACTAGACATAGTTAACTTATTTCTTGCTCAGACTAATGGTACCCGGTAACTGCTCATTGTGTTTAGGGGAGCTCACTTTGATGAAAATGAACCTTATCAGATTTTACCAAAAAACTCGTTTGTCTACATTCTTTTTTAGTAGCAAGTATGGTTTATGCAGAAAATGAAATCTGAACTAGATTGACGAAAGAAAAGCACCTCTCGGGTTCGATACTCCTCTTTGCAAGCATGATTGTCAAGAAAACAGGAACCATTGCAGCACACAGATGCTTAAGGGTATGCCCACTGACAACATGATGTGTCCACTTATATATCACTTTATCCTCAGCCTCTTCCACTTTAGCTATGAGATAAAAAGCTGTGATCACAAAATCCAACTTTCATGATTATTTTTTCAAAGAAGCACAAAATATTCATCCAAAACCAAGAAGAATGTAACCAAATTACACACAATAGATATTGTGATCAACCTTACTAGAATAGAATAGAATAAAAAAACATGTCCAAAAAGAGAGACTTTGAAAAAATAGACATTACTATAAATCAGTCCTCCTGAATGAGGTCATCATATTTGTAACAAGATAAAGCGAAGACACTAACCTAGAATTTTACTAGGTATAGGGAACATAACCATCAACATAATGCCCTGATTTGAACTAAAAGGTGGGACCAATATACTCTCTGACTTAACTAGGTAGCATCCACCATGTTTTCTCATATTGAAGTTATCAAATCCAAACGCCTGAAGGTAGTGAACAACTAATAAAAAAATAAAAAAGAAACAAACTGAAAAAGATGTTTCAAAGATGGAATAAGTGATGGTCCCGTGTCATGTTAGTCGAAGATTACCATGTATAAGACAGGAGAGCTCCAAAAGCATGTACTGCCAAACTGTCTTAGATAGCATCCAATGTGCAAAGCCACATACATGTTAGTAAAAGGCTGTTCACCAGGCACATTCTGCCTAAACTGGAACTTGTGGCACATTTGCAGGCAGTTACCGTAATTTACAATTCCTTTAGCATCAAGCCTAAGTTTATTCTACTAGTTATAATATAAGGCTAAATGACACTTACACGCCCTGAACTATACTTGCACTTAAATACCCCGAGTCTTTTTATAGGCACTTGTATACCCGAACTATCACCACTTTTGAACTACCCTATGTTAGTTTCCCATGACACTTATAACTAACCCTAACCATATGGCCTCCTCCTCGCCCCCTACACCGGCCTGCGCTCTCTCACATGTCGACAGTCGAGAAAGTGCGGGAGGGGTGATCCAACATGGGGAGAGGAGGAGCTCATGGTTAGGTTGTTAGGAAGGAGGAGGTAAAATTAAAGAAAGTTAGGGTTAGAAATAGGGTTTTGCAAAAGGGTAAAATATGCTAAAATTAGGGCTTCAATTAGGGAAGAAGATAAAATCAGGATTTGTATATAAGGGTAAACTTGTCTTTTGACACTTACAGTTAGCCTCCAACTGCAAAATTATGATAGTTTAGGGTATTTAAGTTCAAAACAAAAGTTAACGGTAATTAAGTGCCCATCAAAATAGTACAAGGATATTAATTTGTAAAAACTGCATAGTTCAGGGTCTTTAAGTTTAAATTAGCCTATAATATAGGAGAATAATGTAAACTATATCAGAGGAAACTGTAAGCTCACATATGGTTACCCTGAACGGATAATTAACAAGAGAAGATTTAGGATTATAGGATCATTAGGAAAATGACATGCGATTAGGATTATAGGATCATCAGGAAAATGGTAAAGTGTGAGTAACCATAAGGAGATGTATGACGTAGTAGTAACTGATTAGAGGAAAAATACTGGAGACACAAAATGCATTTCCTATCACTATGGCTGACATGAAATATCCGCATCCAGAACTCTTTGAAGAAGCTAAAGATAAACTTACGATGCACAATCAAGATAATATCTAAACTGACATGTATGCTAGTGAAATTGTATCGAACAATGATATTTTAACAAGGAAATATAGAGAGAGGAAAAACTAAAAATCTAGAGAACTTGTAGCAGAATTAGGCCAAGTACCTACAAGTTATCACTATAATTTCTTTTGAGTCCGTTGCTTATATGAAGGCAAATATTGTTCACAAAGTTAGTTTGGGATGGTTAAAGAGGATAGGTCCTTGTAGAGAGAGACATGACCTGAGAATACCTATGAAGTTCAGGAAATAAGTTTTATACAGTTAGAAACAAGAATGCTTTGGGTCCAATGTTGGACAATCATGAAACATGCCTGAAAAATGAATGTGCAAAAATTGAGAATGCTAAGAAGAAAAATCGGCAAAATGTTAAAAGAGAGAATAAACCAAAAATGAGCTAGTAGGAAACTGGAGGTAGCTTCATTGAGGATGAACTGACGGGAAAAAGGTTAGATGATATCGACATGTGCAACGGGGACTGCAAATGCGCCAACTAGAGGCAAGGTGATAAATTCGGAGGGGCAGTCAAAATCATTTGAGGGCGGAATATGCTGGTTGCTACATAAAGGAGAGAATGCTTGCCATATCTGAACAGAATTTTTTGTTAATCATGCTGTACCTGTGGATCTCAAAGACATTGCACAAAGGATTAAATAACGTTGTATAGCTAGTATTAGATAGGTGAAGCACTAGCTTTTTATAACTTGTAGACCAAAAGTCAATGGCAAAAATGGTATCACGGGAAAATGGTTTCATTTCTTGTAAGAGCATGCCACATGATTCATAAGCTAAACTACTAATGTACTTATCACAAGGTTGTAAAAGGCACTAGTCGGGCGGGCATCGGGCGCCTAGCCCACCTAGGCGGCCGCCTGCCCGCCGTACAAAAATTAATAAGAAACCCCAAAAAAGCCTAGCAGAAAAGGTCCATAGAACCCAAAACATGCATTCGAAAGGGGAAGGGGGGGGGGGGGGGGGGGGGGGGGGGGGGTTCTAGGTGGACGCCTAGGCCGATTTTTAGAACAGTAACTTATCGTATACTAATTACAAGTGTATGGAAATTCGAGCAAAATCTTAGAAGGTTATACTTGTTATTTGAATCTCGAACTACTTGCACCCTCCAAGAACCGTGTATTGAGAGTAATATCTAATTGCTAGTCAAAGTTGTCGATGTTAACAAATATTTTAGTTTTTCAGCTTTAAGCTCCATATCATAGATTCAGAAATACTCATTATGATCATTAGGAAATATAATGACTACTCATTTAAACTGATTCAACGATAGTTTAGTTTCCAGGTGACTCCTAAAGCACTAAGTATATCACGGTTTCTGCTCCTCCAATTTCCTCTATTACCATTGTTCATTAAGAAAATCACACTTAGTTCGAATAACCAAGAAATAACTGCTGCAAAATGCACAAATACCTAAAAGTTTAACATGAGAACAACAAGTACAATATGATTTCAATCAGCGTCGTAACCCTAACCTGCAGCCCACAGCCAGTAAGAAGAGTGCGTATACATTGGAGGCATTAATATTGCCATCAACGGGATGACAATGCAAGGAACAAACTGGACAAGTGCATATGGACGTAGATCATCAAAGAAGCTGCAAATATGCTTTACAAGTTAGATCCTGGTGAATATGATCAATATGTTTGACACTGTCTGAACACAGAGGTTAAGAATATGGAATACAAAAATATAGAAACTGGTATGCTTGCCTCCAATATAAAATGCTCAATATGCCAGCCACAACAAGAGGAATAATAGATGTGGTTCCTGTCTTCTCATCAATCCTCTCAATGATGAAGATTGCCATGATTGATGTGAATGCAATAGTCATCTACATTCAAAAAGTAAAGATATTACTTCAAAACAGTTTTTCCAGTCTACAACTTTTATGCATATGTTATATGAACAAAGAAAGGGTAGCTTCATAATTAACAAATTACAAGCCTCCAACAAATAGTATCAAAGATGTATGCTGCGTGATTGTGTCAATCATAATTAGGATCTTACAGGTAACCGATCCCAAACAAGTCGAGCATCATTCGGCTTCAAATGGTAATAGGAGGAACCAAAAGCAACGGCAGCCACACCAAGATAGAAAATTGACCAACCCCATAATTCACCCTGCAAGCTGCGACAAATAACACTACTCAAAACGAACTAAAATCTTTTCGAGGAAAACGGAAGTGCTAGAAACTGGCATTGCATTTTTACCTTAACCTAAAGTAATTTCCATGATAACAAAGGATGAGGCCCACAATGCCCACTACTAGAAAGGAAAGTTTGATATCACATTTAACGTATTAGGTATCCCTGCATAAATAATGGGTAAACAAACATATTCAGTATAATAGCTGGTGAATATAATACTTTCATATAACAAAATGGAAGCATTAGAAAACAACATCTAAAAAACAGAAATATTTGGATCTTCAAATTGCATGATGTCAACGCAGTAGGCTTAGGGATCACAAATATAGCTGAGCAGGAAAACTGCTAAAGCCACACGGCACCATAAGCCTCTAACCAGTCTTCCACTTTCACAATATTCGACATCTAAGCCTCTCCCATCATAATGGAGTAGGCTGTTGAGTCAAGGCAGATCCACAGATAGTAAGCTGAAGAAGCTTTTTATTTAGGTCAACGTGTTGCTACCTCTTGAACAATTGGTACAAAAGACGAGAAAAGAGTAGAAGATGAAAGAGCCCAGATTCCAAATGAACAAAACTCGAAATTGATGTTTCTGATTCTCAAGAACGAGGAGCAAGAAAAAAAAGGGATTAATCGAGAAAGATCTTTTGTTCAATATCATGATTTGATCCACATGTTTGCAAAAAGAATAATCTTCTCCTTTGATCATAAATGAAAAGTTCTTAAATGGAACAAGAAAACGTGAATGAAGTGATATTAGTTTCTCTTCGGAGCAAATTGGATTTGGAAGGAGGGAGGGGATTCTAGAACGAAAAAAATGATCCAATTACTTTGAAAGAATTGAATAAGGAGCCATATGAGGTAAAAAAAAAAATCTCATATACGGTTCTCTAGAATGACAGGATGATTTATGTGTCAACTTTTCTTCTTCCTTCCCCAAAAAACCAAACTCCCAATTATGTGAAGTTGCCAGAGTACCAAGCCAACTATCATCAAGAGATGGCCTTTGCTAGGCCAAACCAAGAAGAATAGTTGACACTTGACATGTATATAACCTCTTTTAATTGCTCAATGTTATTCAATTTAAGTTGATGCAACCAAGGAGCACACAGAGACATAAATAATTACTAGAGAAAGAACAAAAATTCAATATTTTCTTATGATTTATTTGTTTTTTTACCAAGGTTCGCAGTACCGGTATCGGAACCGGGCCCTTCTTATGAGTACCGGGATCGAGGGTATCGGCAATAGTGGCGGTTTCATATTGGAGTATCGAATTTTTTGATACCAAAAAGCAATCAATTATTAAAATTTCCGAACAAATATTTTATACATTTAGGGCATAATTTTGAGTATTTCTTGTGTTGTTTCTTAGTAATTTTGGAATTGAACGAAATAATAGTTACCATTTTCGATTGGTTTACCTGCGGTAGATAAGCTTTCTTCTTTTACATGCTTTTACAACCGACTGACCGAAAAAGAGAACCCAAGTGTTGGTCTCGGTCAAGTGTCGGATCGGGACATGCCAAACTGTATCAGTATCGGTCGTATCGAATCGGTAGCGGCCGATACTGCAAAGTATGATACTATGATTTATATACAAGATATCCAAGTATGTCGTAGCCACTAAATAGCCTAAGTTGACCAAACTAACTGTATCAGCAAGTGAGTTTCTATTAGTGTAAGGTTTCAACATGCACATGCCTCACCTGTTGACATACGGATGATTTACATGTGAAGTATGGCCTGTCATTCCAAGCTTATCTAGCTTTTTTGGTTCAATTTGTTTCAAATCTAGAAAATCAAAGTAAACCATCAAAATGGTAAACAAAAAAGGTCATTTAAACAACACAATATGTCCTCTTGTATGTTTCATAATACGTTGCTTTATTTTTTTTTTTTACTTATAATATAAAAAATATGTGCTCCTTGGATGCATGAGTTTAAAATAGATATATATTCAAAATGTAGGTACACATAAATGCCAATTGGCCACCTATGTTTTATGACACGACCCTCTCATGCTCATAGTTATCTTGGATAGGAATTTGGCAGCAACGTAGAGGGTTGAAGTACCAAGGTTCACATTATCGGTATTGGTCGATACTTTAAACCATGGGGTTGACATCAAGTCGACATACAGTCATAAAAACTTTGTCAAATTCTTGATGGAGCTTGCTTATTCTCTATATCAGACAGATCCTCATTCTGAGGGGAAAAGGCTTGACATGATATCAAATATAGGGATAAGCAAGTAAACTAAGAGCCTGGCTAGGACCAACAAATCTACAAGAATGTTGACATCAAAAATAGGGATAAGCAAAGTATGTTATTTTTCGTAGGCTTGGATGATGATGATATCAAAATAGGGATAAGGAAAGTAAGTGCCTAGGACTAAGGAAGAAAAAAAGGCTCATGGCTTAACGGCATTGCATTGGCATATAACAGAAAATAGGCTGCCTCACCTTCCAAGGTCATTTTCTCATTCTTAATTGAAGCGTTTAGTTGGGTATAATTCTAGATAATACTGATGTTACTTTGCTTTTGCATCATGGAGGATCCAGATTCGATTTTTTACATGGTCTCTCCTTCAAACGGGAACTACGTTGCTTATATTCTTCAAGCCTCAACCTACCCGTCTCCCTCGAGCCTTGCATTAACAGGAGACATATGAAAGTTCCTTTAACTAAGAAATAACTGGTAGACGTGATTCCTTGTAAAGCTCTCACATTAAAAGACTTCTCCATGCCTTGGCCACCACGAGAAAAGACTTCTCCATGCCTTGCTACTCTAAAAACATTTCATAATCGTTACCCCCCATAATTGCCAAGCAGACCCTTAGGGAGCGCAAGCACAGTGAGAAAGGAGTAACAAGAAGAAAATATATTGAACCATAGCAAACTGTGTGCAAGAGTTGGTTTGATTGTCTTAGTAGACGTGATCCTATTCATCGGCAATATTATTTATTATTTAGTTCGTCCCAATATAAATAGTCCTTTGTGCTTATGTTGGGTCCAAATCTTACGCAACCCGCTTGGAGGTCCACATTCAAAGTTGGTCCAACTAGAATCCAAATGTCTTCAATATTTGCACAAATATACTGAACTTTAAATTATTTAGAGTTTCATGACGAAATATAATTCTCTTCACTTTCTTTAAAGAAAATTTGGATTATGCATAACTATATCATTTTTTACGGCTTCAATACATGAAGTTTATGTCTGTATTTCCATCCCGTCATATCTACCTACAAGTACAATGCTATTGGTACACACATTTTAATATCATTTTAGACGATTGTTTTCTTGCATATGCACTACATCTAACTAATGGTAAGTCATTTGAGACGATTGTTTTCTTGCATATGCACTGCAAACATGTCATGTGCAACATATAACTAGTCCAAGCAGACAAATATAGCAAGTCCATCACGAAAATCCTTACCAGCTCCAGTACAACTAGCAGATACTTGTTTCTTCTCCGAAATCAACCGCATATAACCTCCCTACGGACAATAGCATAAGGAATCCAACTCAAGAACGCTATATGTGCATCTCTACGTTATTCCTAATTTTTCCATTTTATGCCAAGCAAGTCGTAGCATCGTAACATACAAACAACCGGCGACCAAACTAGACCCACATGGAAACATGTTACGGAGCACCAGAAGCCCTAGAAAATTAGGTTTTTTGTAAAATTAGGGTTTTCTTACAGAGGAAGAGACAGCGGTGGTCGGCGAAGTCGTGGTACTCCTGAGACTGGGGTATGGCCGGAGTGACGACCATCAGCACCACGAATATCACGACCGCAGCTCCCCATCCGTACAACTTCTTCTTCCTCTCCTCCTCCATTCTCTCTCTCTCTCTGTCTCGATGGAGACCTTTTTTTTTTTTTTTTTTTTCCTTTTTCTTTGGTTGGAAGAAACCAAAATGAAAATGAGGAGATATTGGGCTGGGCCCACCCCTGGCCCAGGTCCAGCCCATATCAGGTACAATTTACCTTTGTCAAATATTTGAACACAAGGAGCAAGGGGTTAAGGTAATTTTACTATTGGGTGCAGAGTTGTTTCTGAGACAAGAATGCAGGAAAGATTTTTTTATGTAGGGGTTGGTTACCTTCACGTCCATAAACCAATATTTTATCATGAATATCTTTTATTTATATATGGACATAAATGTAATTTTATTATTATAGAAAATTTTCAGAACAGCTAGTTAATGAATTAACAAGCATGAATTTTCGACTGGTTTAAAAGCCGCTACTTAAAACCACAAAAAATTGGACCCCTCGTAACTGTTCATTTTCGCTACTCTAAAAATATTTCATAATCGTTACCCCTCATAATTGCCAAGCAGGCCCTTAGGGAGCGCAAGCACAGTGAAAAATGAGTAACAAGAAGAAAATAAATTGAACCATCGCAAACTGTGTGCAAGAGTTGGTTTGATTGTCTTAGTAGACGTGATTCTATTCATCGACAATATCATTCGGTTCGTCCCAATATAAATAGGCTCTTTGTGTTTATGTTGGGTCCAAATCCTACGCAACCCCTTGCTCCTTGTCTCATAACCATGTGGAAGAAATTGGTACACACATTTTAATATCATCCTGGATGATTGTTTTCTTGCATATGCACTACATCTAACTAATGTAAGTTATTTATGTTTTTCCTACTTCTTGGTTTCGTGTCAAAAAGATGAATGTACTTCTATATGGTCAGTAAATTGTATCTTCTTACTCTTTGTCATCGTAGATAGTATATGAGAACTTTGAGTATTAGGACCGGTCGGACTTGGACAACTCTCAGGTTCCTAAGTCTCAGCTTTTTCGCTAATAAAGCCTTTACAGTCCACTCCAGCTCCTTCTTGTCAGTTGAACTAGCAATTTTTCATGTCCATGTTTTGAGTTAATTGGAAATGTCTCGAGTAGCTCAAGAGTCAGGGGTGGAACTTCGAATCCGAGCTCACCCGCCGTCAATTCCAGAGACGAACACTTCCAATTCTCCGAACACTATATCCTCTCTTTTTGGAGTCAAGGACAAAGGACAACCAAAATTAGTCGGGCCGGCCTTGTTGAGTATGCTCCTAAACATGTACTGAGTTTAAGTGCACAATGTTTATATCCTGTTCTTCTCATCTACGTTAGGTAGAAAGTCAACATCAACATATAGGAAGAGGTTTTTTCCAATCCTTTTTGTGAAACTAATTTCTATATGGCCCGGATCAGGGGCGGATCCAAAGCGGAGGTGGGGTGGGCTGGAGCCCACCCCAAATTTTTTTTTAATTCTGTTGTAAATATGGATGTCCATAACTTATGTAACTCATGCATCTTGGTCTTTTGTCTTCCATAACTTATGGTCCTTGGTTTCATAACTTATGTAACCTATGACATTGGACATTCCATTGTAGGTCTATTGTCACTTCCCGTTCCCGGAATACGTATTTTTATACATGTACTGCTTTAATATATATATTTATTTAAATATTTATCATGTATTGTTCTGTATTTAAATTCCTTTAAATTTTATATTAATTAATTTTCTGCAATTTTATTTCTGCATTTTACTTTCTGCTTTTATACTCTGCTTTAGCTTTGCTTTGGGTTCGGCTTGGATTGGTTTAATTATGTTGGTTCATCATGAACCGAAACAAAATCCCACCTACCACCACTCTTCATTTAAAGCCCCAAACCCCTTTCTCTCTCTTCATTACTTCACCATTACTCTTCTTCTTCCTCATAAACTCTCCCCCACCTACCCAGCTGCATAGGCAAGTGCCAACTTGCTTCAAGATGGAATCCCATTATTATTGTTCTATCATCTTCCGTACCTGATTCTAAGTCTCTTTAGTATTTAGCATTTTCAATTTCCATGGTTCATTTTATGTAGATCTAAGTTTGATGCATTTTCGGATTTCATGGGTTTTGATCTAATAAACCTTGTTATCTTCAAGTTTTGATGGTTCCATATTGTTGAGAATTTTGTTCTACCCCATTTTGACCTATGGAAGTCCAGATTTGGGCTTGGGATGAAAGATTTAGGGAGATTGGAAGCAATGGCTTCCAATGGTTCTTCTTCTCAGAAAGTGGAGAAGAAGAACATTGCTTAACCGCATGAGTTTTTATGCGGCAAGTCTTCTTAGCCGCATGAACTCTGAACAGTGTTCGGCCGCATGAAGTATTTCGGCCGCATGAAGTGTTCGGTCGCATGAAGTATTTTGGTCGCAGGAAATGTCTGGCCGCATGGATTCCTAGCCGCATGGACCTTAGCGACTTCTCAGCTGTATGGCATCCAATTTTGGCCGCATATCGACTTGCATACTTTCCTAGCCGCATAAGGCTTTGCTAATTTTGGCCGCATGGGACTATTTTGTTCCAGCCGCATGGAATCACTCTTGTCCAGCCGCATGTAACCCATTCATACCCGGCCGCATAAAACCCAAGTTTTGCGAGCCGCATGGCTCTGCCGTATATTTTCTGACCGCATAAAGCTTGACATCTCCCGGCCGCATAAGCCTTGCTTATTCCAGCCGCATGGGTCGAGTTCCACCCGGCCGCATGAGACCGTAATCTTTCCTAGCCGCATAGGCGCATGTTACCCTGGCCGCATGAACTCTGACCCTAATGCCTTTTTGGCTGATTATTGTTCCGAATTGACATTGATTGACATTGATTAATTGTCTTGACATTTATATTAACATTAATTATTATCTTGACATTAAATTAACATTGTTGGTTATCTCGATTAATAATTGATCATGCGTTCCTAGTTGGAACTAAGAGACAGGCCAGTCGTCTTATCGAATTAAATGAATGAGACACGTTCATATTAATTATGAACTATTGCAATCGATTGGCTAGTCCCAAATATTGGCACAGAGGCACATGCAGGCTTTAATTTATTTATTTACTTATTTATTTTTCTACAAAAGCAACATGTGTACTTTATGGTCAAGGCATGGTTATACCGTGGCTAGTTTTGATTGTTGCATTACGCTATGTAAAACCTACAACCTAACCGCACTAGTATCGTTGTAGAGTTATGCATATCGTATCCTGTACGGAAGTACTCATTCTGAATGACCATGATCCACGGCATAGGATTTCTCTTAACATAGAGACTATTAAGTTAAATAAAATAACGATTGCATAGAGAGAATGGATTCTCGAGCTCTTACATGGCAGCCCTCTTGGGACTATTAGTGCCCGACAGGCCGGCTGGTCCCCACAGATACTGCAAATCTGTCACACGGGCAGGAAGCGGTATCTGCTTTTATTATTTATTGTATAATATATATTGATGACGGGCGTCCCGCTGGGACTCGTCTAATTCATGATTGGCGCAATTGATTGACTGGGTAAACTAGCCTTGCTTACACATAGTAAGAACTGAGGAATCCTTAATGCATATTTCCAGGATAACTTGGAACTTACAGTAGCAAGCCGTAGTAGTTGAATGGCCGTTTAAATTGATTTGTTTGTGTACTGTATCTACTCCGTTAACTAACTGCGATGATCAGAATGTCAGGGCATGACGGGCCAACTTCTGTCCTTGTTTGGTTGGGGAGTTGGTTCGGAGTGTCATCATGTTATGTGAATCCCAGTAGCAAGCAGAGATCTATTTATCGTAGTCTCTTAGTACTGGTTTTATCCCTCATATCGTGCTCCCTTGTGGTACTTGCTATTAGAGGTCTAACCTCTCTGGTTTTGCATGGCCAGATTTAGAGCCGGTCCCCGAGGACTCAGCTTACTTCTACCTCCAAGATGGTCAATACTAGAGGAATGATCGTAGGAGGACTCGAGTGGGTTCCTTACTTCCCCGCTCGTTTTGTTAATTACTTTATACTTTGCCATTTGGCACCGACATGTTAGTCGGATTGTCTTGTACCTGCTTTTACATAATTGTAACTAAGTCAGGCTGCAGCTGATAACAATTGTGTATACTTGCTACATCATCTGGCTGTGTTTTGTAAAGCCAGATATCAAGAATATTTTGACTGAGCGTTTGGGACGCCTTACTGCTTTATCTCACATGTTCTCTATTTTTGTTTCTTGTTTGAATGATTGAGACAATAGATGTGAAGTGACCATAGTAAGACTTTCATGTAGTATGCACCCCCTCGTCTTATTAGACAGCATTGATCGTATTATACGGTATTCATCTACCCGTAATACTTAGCTGGCTGAGTCATTCCCCCGTTCTCCAATATTCTGGTTCTGGGGCGTGACAAGGTTTTAGTGGTGGCCCATGCAGGTCTGATTTCAGACTTGTGTGGTGTTTTGATTTATAGGATGTCTCAATCACACATGTTCCTCCTTGATCCCATGATTCGTTGTTCTTGACTCTGGCTTGACATTCCGGTATCCTTTGACTTCAATGATCTTTTCCGTCCGATCGTTTGATTGTTCTCTTATCCCTTTTCTTAGGGGCTTCTCGTCTTTATCTGTCAGAATTGAACAGCAACAACAAGAGCAACATGGACAACCTGACCAGGTTGGTCAGCAACAAGGGCCAGGACTACTTCAAGACACCATCCAAGAAGGGGTGATAGTGGAAGCAGCAGCTGGATCGCAGTATCCGGAGGTTCCACCACCACCCACAGTTCCACCTACCCCCGTGGAAGTGGACACACCGGCCCTTTTGGAGATCATGAGAGGGATGATGGCTACGCAGCAGCATCAGATGTTAGCCCAGCAGCGCATGCACGCTCAGTTATAAGAGCAGAACGTACTACTCAACCAAGGATTACAGACGGCTTTGGAAAAAGGGGCGAGGACAGATTCCGGAGCATCAGCCAGGTTTTGCAAGTATAACCTCCGCTATTTCGAGGGCACGGAAGATGCCATCTCAGCAGATGCATGGCTTAAGGATATTGAGGCCATTTTGACGACGGCTAAGGTACCGACGGAAGAACGTGTGGATCTAGTAAAGTTGTTACTTCAGGATCTCGCACGTGATTGGTGGGAATCAGAGGAATAGGCATCAGACGTCCTGTTGCTTGGGACAATTTTACAGCAAGATTCAAGACGAAGTACTATGGAGTTGTGGCGCAGTTTGAGCTACAATAGAAGTTTATCAACCTCAAACAGGCCGGCAATATGGTAGATGCTTATGCAGCGGAGTTCTGCAGATTGAGTAGGTTCGCCCCAGAGATGGTCGCAACAGAGAGCCAGAGAGCCATGAGGTTCCAGCAAGGGTTTCATCTTGAGCTCTTGCAATTGATAGAGTGGCACAATTACCAGACTTTTGATGAAGTATTGGCGGCGACTCGAAGGCATGAGATAACTATTCAGAGGATAGCAGCAAGGGCTGGGGGTCAGAAGAGATCCCACAGTCAGATTGAAGGAGGAGGGGGAGCAGCGCCCCGAACAACAGCACCATCCCCTGGCATTCGTATCCACGATGTGGCGATGCAAAGGCCAGCACCACCACCCAGGCAGCAACAGCAACAACAACCAAGGAAGAACCAGCAACCCCCAGCAGGCTGCACTTATTGTGGAAAGGTAGGGCACACTAGAGATGTGTGCCGGACATTGAACGGACTGTGTTTGATATATAGAAATCCAGATCATCGGGTTACCACCTGTCCCATAAATTCGAGGTCAGGAGGACCATGACAACAGTTTTCTGCTCTGCCAGCACCAGGGGCAGGCTAGTATCGAGGACCAGTGGTGGCAGTAAGGCCGTTGGCACAACACCCGTTAATGTCGCAGGCTCAGATGTTTCGGCAGTAAGGACCGCTGATGCAGCAACACCAGCATAGACCACCCCAGCATCACCAAGACAGGGGCCAGCAGCAGTACCAGGCTAGGCCGCAGCATGGGAACCAACAAGGAGGTCGAGGACAGGCATTCAATCTGTCCTTGGAAGAGGCGTTGGCATCGGGAGATATTGTGGTAGGTAACATTCTCGTCGCCTCATATCCCGCAGTAGCATTGTTTGATTCGGGAGCATCACACTCATTTATATCTACACAATTTGCGATACGGCTAGGAATAGAGTTCGAGGCATTGCCAGGGAGGTTGAATATACTCACTAGTAATGGACTCGTAGGAGTTAGTAGAGTTATTCTAGCATGTAGTGTTGTAGTTTACGGGCATTCCTTATCCGCCCGGTTGATAGAATTTTCTGTTGGAAATTTCGACGTTATCTTAGGCATGGACTGGCTGAAAGACAGTCATGCGACAATAGATTATCGTAGAGGGAGTGTATCTTTTGATATTCCCGGCATGAAGCAGTTCACCCTAGTCAGATCAGTGGCAACTCAACAAGAGCAAAGAATAGTGACGGCAATGGAAGAAGCTCAAGTTCCGAAGGTAGTTGAAGAGTTTCTAGATGTATTACCTGAAGAACTTCCAGGTCTACCCCCGGTTAGGGATATTGAGTTCAGTATAGAATTGGCACCTGGGACTAACCCGATATCAGATCGAGTTTATAGAATGGCGGATTCGGAGCAGGCCAAGGTGTATCATCATATAGAGGAACTGAAGGAGAAGAAGTTCATCCAAGCTAGCGTATCACCATGGGCAGCACCAGTGGTACTTGTGGAAAAGAATGATGGGTCATCTAGATTGTGCATCGATTACAGGAAGCTTAACGCGGCAACAGTAAAGAACAAGTACCGACTACCCAGGATCGACGACTTGTTTGATCAGTTAAGCAGAACTAGAGTTTTCTCCAAGATAGACCTTCGATCAGGGTATCATCAAGTAAGGGTTCGGAAGGAGGATATTCCCAAGACGGCATTCAGGTCGAAGTATGGGCATTATGAATTCTTAGTAATGTCGTTTGGTTTGACCAATGCTCCAGCAATATTCATGAATTTAATGAACCGCATCTTTATGCCGTATTTGGATCAATTTGTCGTTATATTTTTCGACAACATTCTAGTATACAGTGCAAGTGAAGAGGAGCATGAAGATCACCTCAGAAAAGTATTACAGGTTCTGAAAGAGAACCAGTTGTATGCCAAGCTCAGCAAATATGAGTTATGGACGGACCATATTTTATTTTTGGGTCACATCATATCAGGAGCTGGAGTAGCAGTGGATCCCAAGAAGGTGAAAGCAGTAGAGAGTTGGCCAGTACCCAAGACCGTAGCAGATGTACGGAGTTTCTTGGGATTGGCAGGATATTACAGGAGATGCGTATTAGACTTTGCAAGACTTTCAGCACCCATGACCCGTTTGACACGGAAGGATGTGCCATTCGTCTGGTCGGCAGAATACCAGGCATTATTTGAGAATCTGAAGCAGAAGTTGATATCAGCGGCTATTCTTACATTGCCAGTTGGACCCGGAGATTTTACTGTATATATATTGTGATGCGTTAGGTAAAGGACTTAGAGTGTCCTTATGAAACATGGAAAGGTGATAGCGTATGCATCTAGGTAACTCCGAGACCACGAGAAGAATTATCCAACTCATGACTTGGAGTTGGCGGCAGTAGTATTTGATTTGAAGCTATGGAGGCATTACTTATATGGTGATCGAGTGGATATGTACACAGACCACAAAAGTCTGAAGTACATCTTTACTCAGAAGGAACTGAACATGAGGCAGAGAAGATGGTTGGAGTTGATCAAGGATTATGACGTGGAGCTTCAGTATCATCCAGGTAAGGCTAATGTGGTAGCAGATGCTCTTAGCAGGAGAGGCGGTGCATTCATGTTGACAACACAGAAGCATATCTTAGAAGACCTTCAGGAGATGGGTATCGAAGTTATACTTCCTAGTGATGTAGGAGTTTCGGCGAGTCTACAAGTTCAATCTAACTTAGTAGACAGGATCAAGGCAGCTCAGGCACAGGATCCAAGGATTCAGAAGCTTAGGGCAGAATGTGAGTCAGGACTCAGGAAGGAGATGCGAATTCATGAAGATGGTATACTTAGGTTTGGATCACGTCAATGTGTGCCTAGTGGAGATATCAGACAGGAGGTTATGACAGAAGCTCACAGTTCTCAGTATTCTATACACCCTAGAGGGACCAAGATGTACCAAGATATCAAGCAGCACTTCTGGTGGAACGGAATGAAGAGGGAGATAGCTAGATTTATTTCCCGTTACTTGGTATGTCATCAAGTAAAGGCGAGAACAGCAGAGGCCAGCTGGATTATTGCAACCGCTTCCTATTCCCGAATGGAAGTGGAAGCATATCACCATAGACTTTGTGACCGGTTTACCGAGATCACCAAGTGGTAAAGATGCTATTTGGGTAATAGTAGATAGGCTTACGAAAGTAGCACACTTTCTTCTTTTCAGAGTAGGACAATCTACAGAAAAGTTGGCAGAGTTGTATATGCAGCAGATAGTCAGGCAGCATGGAGTCCCTATCAGTATTGTGTCAGATAGAGATACCCGTTTTACATCCCATTTCTGGAAGAGCTTACATCATGTTCTAGGTACCAAGTTAAGATTCAGTACGGCTTACCATCCCCAGACTGACGGGCAATCAAAAAGAACAATTCAGACTTTAGAAGATATGTTGCGAGCTTGCACTTTGGATTTTGGAGGATCTTGGGAGAGCCACCTGCACTTAGTCGAGTTCTCATACAATAACAGCTATCAAGCCAGTATCCAGATGGCACCATTTGAAGCACTATATGGTAAGAAGTATAGGTCGCCACTAGCATGGAATGATATCGGAGAGAGGAAGATGCTAGGCCCAGAAATAATTGTACAGAAAGTTGAAGTGGTTAAGGAAATTAGAGAGCGACTTCGAGTTGTGCAGGATCGACATCGTCATTGGGAGGACCAGCATCGTAGGTCGCTTGAATTCTCTGTTGGGGACCACGTGTTCTTAGGGATCTCACCTACCCGTGGGGTCATTAGATTTGGCGTTCGCGGGAAGTTGAGTCCGCGATACGTAGGCCCATTTGTTATTCTTGATAGGATAGGCGATGTTGCTTATCGTTTATCCCTTCCACCTTCGTTACGAGAGGTGCATGACGTGTTTCATGTATCTCAGTTGCGAAGGTATGTATTGTTTGCCATTAAAATTCTTTTATTGCAAATTTTAATACAAACAGAACAGTGTTACAATATAGGACTTAGATGTAGTCCTAGGAGTACACTTTTGTTTAATCTGGGTCCTTAGTGCCAATGGAGCGAGTGGTAATGCGTTGACTCCGTTGACGGGCTGACGACGGTTATCGGTTCTCTGAAGGTGTAGATTGCTCTGGGTGCTGGAGCTTGCCGAGAGGAGGAAGACGTTGAGTATCTGTATCTGCCTCTCTGGTGATTCTTTCTATGTTCGTTGTGGATTCTGTGCGTGGGTGAGAAGGAAATGATCCCTCTATTTATAGTTTTGCAGGCTGGCTGCTCATGCGCGCATGTAGGATGCGCTGGTATGTGGGGACGCCACGTGGGGATTGCTGATGGAGGCACGTGGGATGCGCCCTAATCGAGGGGTAGAATTCTTCATACTGTTGTTTGTGAGCCGGCACGTAGCAGAGGAGAAGATCTTTCTGTTGCTGAAATCTTGGATGAGTTGAGTCAAAGGACACGTGTCATCGACCCATGGCTCGGAGATTTCGGATTTGGTGGGGAGAAGTGATCTGGTGAGCTGCGCCTTGGATTGGACGCAGTAGGAGGCTGCGGCTCGTAACCTTTAGGAGTTACAAACCGTTCGGGACGCATGGCTTTTGAGGCGCATGCAGGCGACTTTCTTTCTGTCTTTTGGGATCAGAGAGCAGTCTGAGGCGCATGGCTTTTGAGGCGCATGCCGATTTGGGCACATGGCTGCAGAGGCGCATGCGGGTGGTTGAGTGGCCACGTGGCAGTAGCCGTCGGGATGAAGTCATGATGATGCTGACGTTGCCGATGCTTCATTTTCTGAAAAAGCTGTCAACTGTTCAGACTTTGGGAGGTGTGCTGCCAACTCTGTCAGTTCAGCATTTAATGTTTCTGACATTCGATGGACAGCTGAGTGGGCGCGTCGATTGGCGTTCCACTCGGTATGGAGATGTGTGGAGGCGCATCCTCTGTGATGCGCCTGGTACTGAAGGGCGCGTCTATGTGATGCGCCTGATGCCGAAGGGCGCGTCCGTGTGATGTGCTGTCTGACTGGCGCATCCGACATGTCTTTTAATGATACGGCTGTTTCGCTTCTCGAGCGCTTTAAATAGCCGTTGGCTGAATTCGAGGCGTCCGGTTCATCCATTTAATGCAAATTCATTGCACGAAATTCGGAGAGCCATCCACTTGGCGCGTGGGTTTGATCTGCCCGGCCTATAAATAGTGGCATGGAGAGAAGGTTTGCTCCTCGTTCCCTCACGTACTTCCGACATGAACTTGGCTATTCGGGTGCATTCTGTTGACGAAGTGTTCCCGAGGGTGAAGATGAGACGCCATGTCGTCGTTGATGCACTTGGAGGTGACTGTTACATCCAAAAGTCGGAGTCAAGGGCTTCTGAGGCAGGCAGAAGGTGCCTGTTACATCCAAAGATCGGGATGCTCGAGCCTCGTCTCCGTTTTGCTGGAAGAGCCGCAGATCGAAATTGCAGTGCTCCGATCATCTTCCTTGGCCTTTGGGAGAGCTCCTCCTCTTGCTAGAGTGGGTGTTGCCCATTCTGGTTGGGTCGAAAGCTGCTCCTTTAGCCGCAGGTTGATTTACGGTGCTCTTCTCTTTCTTGGTTTGAAGAGCTCTTCCTCCAGCTAGAGGGTTGATTGCCACCCTCGTTCTGCTCAATAAATGCTTCATTAGTCGAAGCATTTGATGGCGCATATGCTGACACTTCATGATGCGCCTGTTTGGGACGCTGAAGGGCGGCACAAAACTAAGCTGCTGAAGGGATGCACATAACTGAGGATGCACATAACTGAGCTGCTGAAGGGATGCGTCTGGCTGAGAGCGCATGGCGAGATGCGTCTGTTTGAGAGCGCATGGCGAGATGCGCCTGTTTGAGAGCGCATGGTGGTTGCTGCGCCTAGCTGTAGACTTAGGGTCTTTTCTTTGTAGAAATTCTCCTTTGTACAGCTCTTTTTAAGATATGTAATAGACTTTTATATAAAATAAAAATCTTCTTTTAATGTCTATATTTTTGCTTTGCTGTGCCAAGTACTTCCTCTGAGCTCCCCGGCGCATGTAGTGTTTGGCGCATAGGATTTCTGGTCCTGAAATTCCATGCTTCTACAAGACCCCCTTCAAAGTTTTCAAAACTTTTTGTCAAGTTTTGGAATACTTTGAATAAGAAGCATGGTGGTGTCTTCTACGGGGCACATGACTGTTCGGGCGCACGATCACTCCGCGCATCAGTGCGAATGATGACGCTTCGATAACCAAGAAGATTAATGATGATCTTTTTGGATTTATTTGCAGTTATCTCTTCACAGAACCCGAGGCGACGGCTGAGATCACTCCTTATCGGGTCACGCGTGCGACCAAGCCCCTATAAATAGGTGAGAGATGGAGAGAGAGAGAGTTCTTCTGCTCCGTGCCTTTGCCTTCTTTAGAGTTCTTCTTCAAAACCCTAACTTCTTCCTCTTTGAGAGAATGGCTCCCAAGACTCCTCACGGCGGTGCTGGCAAGGGGAAGGAGAAAGCGAAGGAGTTCGTCGACGAGGATGCACCTATCACCCTTGCGACTCCAGCTGTCACCCCCATTTCCTGTATTTCGTATTTGTACTCGTAATTTGATTTTGGCACGTATTTTATTTTCTCGACTTGCGGATTTTGGTTTCTCGTAAATGGGTTTGGACCATGGTTTGGTTTTATTTTGTGGAATTGGGTTGGTTTGATTAGGTTTGGTTTGATATGAATTGGTACACTTTAACCTACACTCTACCCTCAACACAACACAACTACCCTCATTATATCTCCACCAAACTTTCTCTCTCCTCTTTACTCTCCATTAATTTTCTTCTTCTTCTTCCTTCTTCCACACAACTCCCCAACCCATAGGCAAGTGCACCTTGCCATCAAATAAGCACCACTTTTTATTTGTCCATTAACTAGATTGGGCCATGGAGAACAACTTTAGAACTTGACATTTTATGATTTGGAACTTTCATTCTTCTAGATCTAGGTTTTAACCATTTTTGAAAATCCCTGGTTTTGATCTATTAAACTTTGATTTTTGCTTGTTTTGATGCTTCCATGTGGAAGAGAATTCGATTTTACTCAAGTTAGAACTTTGAAAATCTAGATTTGATTTTGATTTGACAAAGTTATGAAGAATTGAAGTTCTTGGTGTTCTTGGACCTGCTCTCGGCCAGGAAGAACATCCCTCTGCCTTGCGCTCTTTAGCACATGGCCGATTGTGCACCTCCGGCCTGTGCTCTTTAGCGCAGGGCCGATTGCGCATGAACTCAGCCAGTGCTTTGCACTGCGCTGGATTGCGCTGGCGCAAGCCATCCATGCGCAAGCCAGCCATGCGCAAAGTAACCCCTGCGCGCAATCCACCCATGTGCAGTTGACTTCTGTACAGTCTGTTCCTGCGCAATCCACCCATGCGCAGTTCAATTCTGCGCAGTCTGTTCATACGCAATCTGCCCCTGTGCCCTGTGCCCTGTGCCCCTGTGCACTTGGCACCCTGCGCAACTGACACCTGCGCAATCCAACTCCCTGACCCCTTGCACAATCCATTGGCTTTTGGAGTTTTGGTTATTTCTTTAAGCTTGGCTCTTCTATAGTCCTATATATATTGGTATTTTATTAGATATCTTACGTCCATTTTATATCCTTACGCCTTTTGTCATGAACTTGATTTTACTTAATATGTTTGGAATGACTATTGTACACGGCATGGTATGACAAGGAACTAGCATAACACGACAGTGACCCGTAGTGGTGCACTCCTGACATGACCAACCTGACTTGATAGTGGTCTGTAGTGGCGCACTCCTGACGGTACCCTGACATGATTTATCTTGATAACTTGATAGTGGCCCGTGGCGGCGCACTCCTGACTTGACTTGTAACTTGTAACTTGACTCGTATAATCAACTTGACACCGTGGGTGTTCCTGCTTGCTTGCTTGTACAATCCACTTGTCTTGTCTTGCATCATGTCTAGGACGTGACTCCCTGGGTACCACGGCCAGGGACTCGCGCTAAATTGGAATAGGCTAATGATTAGATCAAACTAGAACATGAAGAATTCCCAGTCACAGGCAATCTCGTTATCTGGGCGCCTTAATGGACTTGTAGCTTGCCGACGAGTAGAGCACATTTCCAGCACACTGTCATGTGTTGCACCCTCTAAGTCACCTAAGGGTACATTTGTCTCCCGGGCAATATACCCACCTATAACTCTCAACCCGCGGAAGGATAACTGGATAGTCTGCAGGGCTTGGGACTGGAATTCTCACTTGTATCTTGTTAGTAATTAGGTTTGTGATAACCCTAGTTAGTTAAAGTAGTAAGCCGTAGTATTTGTTTGGCCGATTGCGAATGGATGGTGTCCAGCCTTGTTTAAGTCTTGTCTAGCTCCAGTACCTGCTATCTCCTGAGCATGTTTGTTTTACTGGTCTTAACGATAAATGAGTAGAGACATTGAGCTATTCAGGCGAAGGGTTACAACCCCGGTCCTTGTCTGGTTTAAGGATTGTAACCTGGCTCCCGGAATGGTTCCACGTCCCTAGTCGTTTATCGTCCTGTGTACTTTACTACTTGTACTTCTTTTATTCTTATGTTCTGATATGCTGGCTTTTGTTCTTATTTGTGGCCTCCTTTGTGGCACTTGCTCTTTCTGGGGTTTGACCCAGCTGGTTTTGTGTGGCCAGATTTCGGAGCAGCTCCCGAGGATCTACCGAGCTTCCAGTCCAATGGTGACAACTAGACGGAACCCGGGCCAAGAGTGGGTTTTTCTTTTTATTTCACCCACTTATATGTAAATTTATTCTTTTGAGGCGTTTAGCCGACAAGCACCTGTTAGCTCGATGCACATTTACTTACTGTCTGCCTACGGGCTGTAAACATGATTAACAAATCCTAGGGTTGATCATGTATGACTGAACTCTTGCTAGTCCCATCATTTTGTACGACTAGCTTCATGATCATCCAATATGTAATATTTGGGACGCCTTATATATATATTTGATGCTCTAATATCTTGTAACTCTGTTAATTGCTTGAGATTGAGACAATAGGCTTGACCTTAAGAGACTGCTGGCTTGTAGTAAACCCTCATATCTAGACAGCCGTGACCGTATAGTTGAGATGTATTCTATTTTAATATACGTAGCTGGCTATGTCTGCCCCCGCTCTCCAGTATTCTGGTTCTGGGGCGTGACATGGTTTAAGTGGTGGCCCATGCAGGTCTTGTCAATCAAGAAATGTGAGGGTTTACCGAATAGATGTCTCAATCAATATTCGCCGTTGATCTCTGCTCGTATCTTCAAATCCCTGAGATTCTTGACCTGGTCACACGCTTGTATCATTGATCTGTCCTGGTCCTTCCTTACTGTTCCCTATGTCGTCTTCTTCAGCGGCATTACTCCCAGACCTGCCAACCAGCCAGAGGAAGCTCGACAAGCACCCCAGCGCCAGGAAGATCAAGCTCAGCACTCCGGAGTAGCCTCCCGAGTTATGCTTCCCGGAGGCTCGGAACCTCCAGTTCAGGCAGCTCCGCCCGTTCAACCAGCTAGACAGGATGAGGGACCTTTGGTAGGGCTTATCAGAGAACTGCTTGCATCCCAAGATCGTCGAGGCGACGCCTTGCACCAGGAAGTTCATGATGCACTAAACCGAGGAGGTCCCCAAGGGAATCAGGCGGCCAACAGTTTCAAGCGCTTGAACCCTCCCTTCTTTGACGGCAGTGAAGATGCGATTGCCGCGGACGCTTGGCTTCAGGATACCGAGGTGGTTCTAGAAGCAGCTAGGACACCTGAGAATGAGAAGGTGGCGGTGGTACGCCTACAGTTGTTAGACTTGGCTCGCGATTGGTGGGCAGCTCAGGCCATGGGGTTAGCGGCACCAGTCACTTGGGCGACGTTCAGAGAGAGGTTCCAGACAAAGTACTTCGATGCGGTGGCACGGTACGACTTGCAGACCAGATTCACCAACTTGAAGCAAGGAGGCAGGACGGTCGATGGCTATGCGACCGAGTTTTCCAGGCTGAGTAGGTTCACCCCCACTTTGGTGGCGACCGAGTTCGATAGGGCTCAGCGGTTCCAGCAAGGGCTGCACTTAGAGATATTATTGGCTGTGGAGCAGTTCGAGCACCAGACGTTCGATACAGTGTTGAAGGCAGCTAGGAGGCATGAGTATACCTCCCGAAGAATTGTGGACATGACCGGAGGCAGGAAGCGGTCCCACAACCAGATGCACCAATCTTCAGCTCCAGCCCCGGCAGCTAGGGGTATAACCATTGAAACTCCGAGGCGGGCGGCCTCAGTGACGTCGGTTCAGCATTCAACCCCGACGTATCCGCAGCAGCAGAAGCAGAAGCAGTCCTCCACGGTGGGATGTTCTTATTGCGGGAAGCCGGGCCATGTAGTGGCAGAGTGTCGTAGGGCACAGGGATTGTGCCTGGCTTGTGGAGGAGCTGACCACCAGATAGGGACCTGCCCGAATAGGGGAGGTCCATCATCATCCAACCTTTCTAGTTCTTCGGTGAGAGGACCAGCCCCAGCCCCAGCTCCAGTTCAGCAGCAACAGCAGTACCCGAGGCCATTGTTGCCTCAGGCCCAGGCCTTTCAACAGCAGAACCAGCAGCAGTTCACCCAGGCTCCAGCACAGAGTCGGCAGAGGGGTTCCCAGCAGAGAGGACCCGCAGCTAGAGGTCAGGCTATGATGATGACCATGGAAGAAGAAGTTGCACCAGGTGAGGTAGTGGCAGGTACTATTCTCGTCAACACCTTTCCAGCATCTGTATTATTTGATTCTGGTGCATCGCATTCATTCATGTCTGCACGATTCGCGACACGGATAGGATTGGAGCCCGAGTCATTATCAGTGAGGCTCAATATACTTACTGGTAATGGTCTTGTAGGAGTAGATCGAGTATTTTCCTCGTGTCGGATCGTAGTTAGCGGTAGAGAGTTCCCCGCTAGGCTCATAGAGTTCCCTATGGCAGACTATGATGTAGTCCTAGGCATGGATTGGTTGAGAAACCATTATGCTAGGATAGACTGCCATGTTGGCAGAGTTGTCTTTAGTATTCCCGGAGAGCCAAACTTTTTATTTTCCAGAGGCACAGTAGAGCCATCTCCTCCAGTATTGCGGATGGCAGTAGCAGCAGTGCAGTTGCCCCGGATAGTTGAAGAGTTTCCAGATGTCTTCCCAGAGGAACTTCCAGGGATGCCACCAGAGCGGGAGATCGAGTTCACCATTGACTTGATTCCCGGGACAGCACCAGTATCAGAGCGAGTCTACAGAATGGAGCCTTCAGAGTTGGAGATTTTGTACAAGATGATTGAAGAACTTAGAACCAAGGGATTCATTCGTGCTAGTGGATCGCCTTGGGGAGCCCCGATGCTTCTTGTGAAAAAGAAGGATGGTACGTCCAGGCTATGTGTAGATTATCGTACCTTGAACTCAGTGACAATCAAGAATAGATACCCTCTCCCGAGGATAGATGACTTGTTTGATCAACTCAAGGGGGCTTCAGTTTTTCGAAGATAGACTTGCGGTCAGGATACCACCAGATCAGAGTCAGAGAGCAGGACATCCCGAAGACGGCGTTCAGATCGAGGTACGGGCATTGGAAGTTTCTAGTTATGCCCTTTGGAGCGACCAATGCGCCGGCAGTGTTCATGGACCTCATGAACCATATTTTCATGCCTTACTTGGATCAGTTTGTGATAGTATTCCTTGATGACATCCTGGTCTACAGCAAGAGTGAAGCAGAGCAGGAGCAGCATCTCAGAATTGTCCTTCAGATTCTCAGAGAGCACCAGTTGTACGCCAAGTTCAGTAAATACGAGTTCTGGCTCGATCGCATTTCTTACTTGGGTCACATCATTACCAGAGGAGGAGTGGAAGTGGATCCCCAGAAGATTGTGGCTATCGAGGCATGGCCAGTACCCAGCTCAGTGGCAGAAGTTCGCAGCTTTTTTGGATTGGCCGGCTACTACCGGCGGTTCGTCTCTAATTTTGCAAGGATTTCAGCGCCGATGACCCAGTTGACCCGCAAGGATGTGCCGTTCGTTTAGACAGCAGAATGTCAGGAATCATTTGAGAAGTTGAAGCGAGGTTTGATAACGGCTCCCATTCTTACCCTTCCAGATGGGACCGGAGGATTCACAGTTTATTGCGACGCTTCAGGCAGAGGATTGGGATGTGTTTTGATGCATCATGGGAAGGTAATTGCTTATGCGTCACGTCAACTTCGTGATCATGAAAAGAATTATCCGACCCACGACTTGGAGCTAGCAGCAGTAGTGTTTGCACTTAAGTTGTGGAGGCACTACTTGTACGGAGATAGAGTGGAGATCTTTACTGATCATAAGAGCCTGAAGTATGTTTTCACCCAGAAGGATCTTAATATGCGACAGAGAAGATGGCTCGAGCTACTGGTGGACTACGATGTGGATTTGCAGTATCATCCAGGGAAGGCCAACGTTGTAGCAGATGCGTTGAGCCGGAGAGCCGGAGTTTACTTCCTGACAGCGCAACCAGAGCTATTGGCAGATCTTCAGAAGATGGAAATTGAAGTGGTTCTTCCTTCCAATGTGGCCTTGATGGCCAGCCTACAGATTCAGTCCACCATAGTTGAGAGGATCCGGACAGCACAGTTAACAGATTCCAAGATTCAGCGGCTCAGAGCAGAGTGCGAGGCAGGGAGAAGGCCAGAGTTATGTATTCATGAGGATGGTACACTTCGACACGGCACGCGTCTTTGTGTACCCAGTGGAGATATCAGACAGGAAGTCATGGCAGAGGCTCACAGTTCGCAGTATTCCATCTACCCAGGCAGCACGAAGATGTACCGAGATATTCGTCAACACTTTTGGTAGAATGGTATGAAGAGGGAGATAGCCCGGTATGTCTCTCGATGTTTGGTTTGCCAACAGGTCAAGGATGAACATCAGAGGCCAGCTGGACTTCTTTAACCCTTGCCGATCCCAGAATGGAAATGGGAGCACATAACCATGGATTTCGTGACTGGGCTACCCAGATCTCCGGCAGGCAGAGATGCTATTTGGGTCATTGTGGACAGGCTTACCAAGGTGGCACACTTTTTTCCATTTAGAGTTGGACAGTCGATGGCGCAGCTAGCAGAGATGTATCTCAGGCAGATCGTCAGACTTCACGGAGTGCCAGTCAGCATAGTATCAGACAGGGATACGAGATTCACATCGCACTTCTGGCGCAGTCTTCATCAAAGTTTGGGGACTCGTCTCAAGTTCAGCTCAGCGTATCATCCGCAGACAGACGGGCAGTCAGAGCGTACTATACAAACTCTCGAAGATATGTTGCGGTCGTGTACCCTTGACTTCGGTGGTTCATGGGAGGATCACCTGCACCTGGTGGAATTCTCGTACAACAATAGTTTCCAGGCCAGTATCCAGATGGCACCCTTCGAGGCTCTGTATGGCAGGAAGTGCAGATCTCCGTTAGCATGGGACGATGTCGGAGAGAGACAGATGCTCGGTCCAGAACTGATTTCTCAGACGGTTGAAGTGGTCAGGAAAGTCAGAGATCACCTCCGAGTTGCTCAGGATCGCCAGCGCCATTGGGCCGATGCTCATCGGCGTCCCTTAGAATTTGCCGTCGGCGACCATGTATTCCTTAGGATCTCGCCTACCCGCGGCGTCATTCGTTTTGGCGTACGGGGAAAGCTTAGTCCTAGGTATATAGGGCCGTTCGATATTCTGGAGCGAGTAGGCGATGTGTCCTATCGTCTCGCTCTTCCGCCGTCGCTAAGTGAGGTACATGATGTATTCCATATATCCCAATTAAAACGGTACATCCCGGACCCAAGCCATATCCTAGATCATTTGGAATTGGTTGTTGGTACCAACCTTTCGTATGAGGAGAGGCCCGTGTCTATATTGGACCGGAGAGAAAAGACGCTCAAGAACAAGACTATTAACTTAGTCCGTGTTGCTTGGGGTCATCACTCTCTAGGTGAGTCAACGTGGGAGCGTGAGGACGACATCCGATCGCGATATCCCTACCTGTTTGACTCGTGAGGTATAATGTCTTTCTTATGCCTTACGCTTTCCCTTTCCTTGCTTGCATTGTATGATTGTATGATTGAACTGCTTAGTGTAGCTTGTCTGTGCTTAGTATAGCTTGTCGTGGCAATCTCTAGCTCCTTGATTAAATTCCGAGGACGGAATTCTTTGAAGGTGGGTAGAGTTGTCACCCCCATTTCCTGTATTTCGTATTTGTACTCGTAATTTGATTTTGGCACGTATTTTATTTTCTCGACTTGCGGATTTTGGTTTCTCGTAAATGGGTTTGGACCATGGTTTGGTTTTATTTTGTGGAATTGGGTTGGTTTGATTAGGTTTGGTTTGATATGAATTGGTACACTTTAACCTACACTCTACCCTCAACACAACACAACCACCCTCATTATATCTCCACCAAACTTTCTCTCTCCTCTTTACTCTCCATTAATTTTCTTCTTCTTCTTCCTTCTTCCACACAACTCCCCAACCCATAGGCAAGTGCACCTTGCCATCAAATAAGCACCACTTTTTATTTGTCCATTAACTAGATTGGGCCATGGAGAACAACTTTAGAACTTGACATTTTGTGATTTGGAGCTTTCATTCTTCTAGATCTAGGTTTTAACCATTTTCGAAAATCCTTGGTTTTGATCTATTAAACTTTAATTTTTGCTTGTTTTGATGCTTCCATGTGGAAGAGAATTCGATTTTACTCAAGTTAGAACTTTAAAAATCTAGATTTGGTTTTAATTTGACAAAGTTATGAAGAATTGAAGTTCTTGGTGTTCTTGGACCTGCTCTCGGCCAGGAAGAACATCCCTCTGCCTTGCGCTCTACGTCTTCTGCGTCTGAACTCTCTGGAGTTGTTGACGGCGTAACATAGCCTACCCCCCTTCGAGTCCGATTGTAGTAGTCCTGCGGTTTTCCCTTAGGTGTCAGAAGCCGGAGAGGGAGATGTCGACCTTTGCCGTAGTTTAGGCCTTTGTTGCTTTTTAGGTCGTAGCCCATCTTTTGTATGATGTGTTTTGCCATATCTGTGTACCGATAGACTTGTACTCTGCCGGTATCAGGTTCTGGCTCGAGTGGCGGGAGGTCTTGATGACGCTCGACTTTGCCCAAAATGATGGATCCTTCGTCTCGGCTTCGTGGAGGGGCTATGAAACAGACTCCTTGAGACGGGACTACTCGATTTACATGGACGGTCGTTATTTGTGTTTACAACGACCGTAGAGCGTTATCTAATGTATACATGGCATTCCAATGTGGAAGGCAAGAATAATTAAAAGACACTCTATTATTGACGAAGTACGAGATTTTATCCCGTGGGATTACATTGTCTAAGGAGGGTGCATCTACATTAGCAGAGATATATTCGCCAAGCTCCTCATCTGTAAGCACTGGGGTCGGATCAGGAGAATCCACCACAACTTTGACTTTGGGATCTGAGAGGGTTATGTGAGCCCTCTCTGGCATCTTGGATGACTACGGGAGCTTGCCCTTAAGACGTACCTTCAGAGGTGCCTCAACTGCACCTCCTGTGAGTGGTGCCTTCCCCTGTAATTTTGCCACCAGGGGAGCCGATGTTTGAGGCGGCTTTCCCTTGAAGCGTATCTTCATGGGAGCCTCAGGAGTCGGTGCTTTCCCTGATAGTTTGATGCTCATTGGAGGCACCTTCTAGGGTGGTTTTCCCTTCAGTCGGATCTTCAAAGGGGCGTTAGGAGTCATCTCAGGCTCCGTGTCTGGCTCAGTTGTCGTCTCTGCCTCATCATCAGCATCGTTGGCTTCCTCCTCGTCAAGTGGCTTGTACAAGTCGGAATCGGTGAAGTAGGCTTCAATTCCTTTGAAAGGATCGATGTCTGCGAACTCCGTCCGGATGACGCCGTTGGTGGATACATATTTCATGCATTGGTGGAGCGTGGAAGGCACCACCATGTACTCATGTAGCCATGGTCGGCCGAGCAGGATGTTGTAGTTGACCTCGGCATCCACCACATAACAAGTCACCTCAGTTTTGAGGTTGCCGATGTGGCACTTCAGTCTGATCTTGCCCAGTGGCTCGCTTTTGCTAGCGTTGAAGCCACTGATGGTTGTGTTGGAGGGCGCCAGCCGGTACATTGGGATCCTGAGTTTTGATAGCAGCGCCTTCGGGATGATGCTGAGGGAAGACCCCGGATCGATCTGAATCCGGCTCACCTTGACTGAACCGATGTACCCTGTGTAATACAGCGGTCGATTATGTCGGTGATGCTTGAGCAGCATGTCTTGTTGGGTGAAAGTTATGTTTGGGATAACTTCATCCGCACAATGACAGTGCGCACAAGTAGTTGGGAGGTCTTTCGGCTGCTTTACCTGACTGATAAAGGATTCAGCGTCCTTCAGAGCTTCGCAGAGAGCTTCTCGGGAGTCTTTGGAAAGACGCAGGAGCTCGAACAAAGACAGACGTGTAGGAGTACTGGCCAGTTGTGCCAGTATGTCAAAGTTATGGGGCTTGGCTAGCCCCGAAGCATTCTTCTTCCGTAGAGGTCTGTCGAAACGGGCTTCCACCTGCTTCTGCTTATTGGCTGCTGAGGGTTTAGACGGGCCCTCCTCAGGGATGGTGCCAGGAGGCACCACCTCGGCGGCAGCTTTGCCGGGCTGGGCGTTCTGTTGTGCACGCGTCTGCACTGGAAGTGCCTCTTCCGTTGAAGAAGAGACCGTACGGCAAGACTTGATCTTCCTGCCTTTTGATTTGGAGGTAGAGCGTACCTCCGGTTGAGTCACCTCGGAGACGAGGTCGGGGTGAACCCAGAGGACCTCTCCTCGAGATGTGGTGAGTGGGATGAGTCCACTCGCATTGTCACGGGTAGGTGGCAAGTTCACCACCTCCATTGTCGCCTTAGGGATGGGGACGACGCCATCTTGTGTGGTAGTCGACAGCAAGGTGCCGAACTGAAGTGACACCATATTGGCTGACACCGTCTTCTCTTCATAGTCGACGGAGATTACATCCGCATTGATCATGTGTTGGATGTAATTCTTGAGGACGTAGCAGTCCTTGGTCGGGTGTCCGATAAACCGATGGTAGTGACAGTACCTCGGGTTGTCCACTTTCCCGACTTCATCGGGCCGCTTTGGGTCCGGGAGCTTGATCTTGTCACCCTGCTTCAGTATTTCAAAGAGTTGCAGGGTGTCTTCGTCATTGAATGAATACACCTCCTTGGGTCTCGGTGCCAGTGGAGGCTTCTGAGTAGGCACAGATGCGCCTTTCGAGGCATTAACAGTCAACGCCTGTTTCCCCTTTGCTTCTCGTCCAGAGTTGTTGGCTGCAGACCTTTTCCCCTTATCATCAAAGGCGGGGAAGCTGACACCCAGAAGACGTGCATTGGCCGCCTTCTTTTCTGCGGCTTCAGCTTCGATGATCAGGGATCTCCAGTCGGGAGGGGGAGTAGAGTTGAGCCAGAGCTTCACTGCAGGCAGCATGTTCATGCTGCAAGAGGAGAGGAGCGCATGTTCTGGCATGCCTGGAGGTAGCCTGAAGCAGGCCTGTCGGAAGCGTTCGATGAACACACGAACCGTTTCTTTCTCCTTCTGGCGTATCTCTATGAGAGATGCCATCGTCATGTCCTTCCCGCCGTCGTAGAAGCGATCGAGGAAGAGGCGCGTCAAGTCGTCGAAGGACGATATAGAATTGTCGGGGAGGCTGCAGTACCAGTCATACGCTACCCCTTTTAGGGCCCCAACAAAGATGCTGGTGAGGAGCGCGTCCTCCTTTGGAAGATGCCCCGTCTGTGACTGGAAATATGTCAGGTACCGACGCGGAGAGTCCTTCCCATCGTACGGCGTGAGTGTTTGTGGTTTATACTTTAGGGGATAAACCACCTTATTCCACTCGAGGGGATAAGGCTGGGGAATGCCCATCTTCTGACGCTCCTCTTGCCTGTTTTTGGACTCGAAGCGCTCCCGCAAGTCCTTGATCATTTCGACCACATCCTCCGTGGAGCTAGGAGTCGGGGAAGGTGATACCATCTGGAGTGGAGCGTTTGAGGGCTCCGACGTCCGGGGTGCTTCTGTGTCTGAGGGTGCCCGTTGAAGGGGTACACTCGACTCCCCATTGGCTCCTGGGTCGGGACCGATTGAAGGTGTTCTGGTCTAGGCCGACCGTATATCAAACACTGCTTGAGTCAGTGCTTGCATAGAGGCAGAGAGGGTTTTGAGTCCTCCCTCTAATGAGTCTATGCGCTGGACAATGTCCTACGGCGGCGCATCAGACTCGGAATCACCCCCAGTCATGTATACTGTCATGACACGGCCGGGAGTGGATGGATTGGTTGAGGCTTCGCTCTCGGCCTCACTTTCATGTGGGGGAGTCACCTCTTCTGGTGTTCCACCTTGGCCACCCCCAGCCACATTCTGAAGGTCATTCTCGACGGGCGCATCTGCAAGGGCCTGATTGCCCTCAGCTCCGTCTTGAAGGGCATCTTCGTCTCTACTCCCAGCCGTGTCTTGGGGGACATCCTCGTTTTGAGGGGCTTCTGGGAGGCTGACTTCGCCTCGAGGATGAAGATCCGCCGCAGCTGTGCTTTGGACATCTTCGTCTTCGGAAGGAGGCTCAACAAGGGTCTGACTACCCCCAGCTTCCTCCAAGAACTTCTTCCTCGACCGAGTGCCTTCGAACACTCCAGAGGTCGAGACAGCTGTCTTGGGCTGGCTTTTGGATGAAGACGAGGAATTGCCAGTCATCTTTCGGACTGACGAGGAGTTGGAGATCACGTTGCATGAAGCAACCCTTGGCTCCTCTTCTGTTGACACCTTCGTCCCGAGGCGATGTCGGAGGGGTGTCGATGATTGCAGCCGCTGGAAGACTGACTGCCTTGGTGGTACTGTCGCCTTGCAACAGCAGTTGATGGTGACCACCGCACAAGTATGCCCCGTGAGAGGCGCATCGTGCTCGTTGGTCGACTCTCCTGACCGGCGCTTGTGAGTGATCACGTTACGCAGGTCGTTGGAGGAGAGTACCACCTTCACACCCCCTTCAGGCGCATGGCAAGGCCAAACGTCGGGGTGGTCAGGTGAGTGTTGTGCCCCCTGATCTAATACCAAGCAGGCATCACGATCAGTAGTGGGGGAACCACAACATTTGAAGTGACTTGAACGGACCTCAAACGCACAACCAGAGGAGGCGCGGGAGTTCAAGACCACTGAATTTACCTCACTCGACTTGGTTGTGCACGCAGTAGATGCGCCCAGGTAAGATGAGGACTTTGAAGGTCGACTCATTTTTGGTACAGAAGCACCTGATTCGACCTTGTACAGCTTGCCATCGGCAGCGCGCGTGATTGTGAGCGCGTGCCTCTGGCCTGCTGCTGGCATAGCACGTTTGTGGCGCATGGCCCGTGCCGCCTTAGATTTTTTTGTACTAGCCCGCTGGGGCGCATAGTACTCACCATCCAAATTCTCCTCGCCATTACAGCGAGTGAGTCTGTCAAAGACAGAGACTTTTTGTGGCGCATCAGAGGTGATGCGCGGGGCATTGGCTGCGCCCCTGCTCCGTCGACGCATCTTCCTCGCCTGAGAGGGAGATGGCTGGGGAACGTGGTTAGCCGCACGCTTCCCCGAGAGATACACTGCATCAGCGGGCACATCTTGGTTGCTGAGAACGTCAGCAGGAAGGGAGGGCTGGATTGGCGCATTTCCTTCAGTGGTGGTGCCCGAGGCGTCGACCTTGCGCACCCAGACACGGCGGGTCTTCTTCGGCTTCGGCAGCCGCTTCGAAGGACTCGCACTTCCTTCAGAAATGAACTCCTCGTACGCCTGTTGATTGAGGCGCACGACCAGCGTCTTGTGGGAGGAGCCCACCTTCACGTCGTCGGCCTGTGACACGACTTTCTCGGAAGAGGAGAAAGAAGTCTCCAGCAGAGTCGCCAGCTTGTTTGCCATTAAAATTCTTTTATTGCAAATTTTAATACAAACAGAACAGTGTTACAATATAGGACTTAGATGTAGTCCTAGGAGTACACTTTTGTTTAATCTGGATCCTTAGTGCCAATGGAGCGAGTGGTAATGCGTTGACTCCGTTGACGGGCTGACGACGGTTATCGGTTCTCTGAAGGTGTAGATTGCTCTGGGTGCTGGAGCTTGCCGAGATGAGGAAGACATTGAGTGTCTGTATCTGCCTCTCTGGTGATTCTCTGTATGTTCGTTGTGGATTTTGTGCGTGGGTGAGAAGGAAATGATCCCTCTATTTATAGTTTTGCAGGCTGGCTGCTCATGCGCGCATGTAGTATGCGCTGGTATGTGGGGACGCCACGTGGGGATTGCTGATGGAGGCACGTGGGATGCGCCCTAATCGAGGGGTAGAATTCTTCATACTGCTGTTTGTGAGCCGGCACGTAGCAGAGGAGAAGATCTTTCTGTTGCTGAAATCTTGGATGAGTTGAGTCAAAGGACACGTGTCATCGACCCATGGCTCGGAGATCTCGGATTTGGTGGAGGGAAGTGATCTGGTGAGCTGCGCCTTGGATTAGACGTAGGAGGAGGCTGCGGCTCGTAACCTTTAGGAGTTACAAACCGTTCGGGGCGCATGCAGGCGACTTTCCTTCTGTCTTTTGGGATCAGAGAGCAGTCTGAGGCGCATGGCTTTTGAGGCGCATGCCGATTTGGGCGCATGGCTGCAGAGGCGCATGCGGGTGGTTGAGTGGCCACGTGGCAGTAGCCGTCGGGATGAAGTCATGATGATGCTGACGTTGCCGACGCTTCGTTTTCTGAAAAAGCTGTCAACTGTTCAGACTTGGGGAGGTGTGCTGCCAACTCTGTCAGTTCAGCATTTAATGTTTCTGACATTCGATGGACAGCTGAATGGGCGCGTCGATTGGCGTTCCACTCTGTATGGAGATGTGTGGAGGCCCATCCTCTGTGATACGCCTGGTACTGAAGGGCGCGTCTATGTGATGCGCCTGATGCCGAAGGGCGCATCCGTGTGATGCGCTGTCTGACTGGCGCATCCGACATGTCTTTTAATGATGCGGCTATTTCGCTTCTCGAGCGCTTTAAATAGCCGTTGGCTGAATTCGAGGCGTCCGGTTCATCCATTTAATGCAAATTCATTGCACGGAATTCGGAGAGCCATCCACTTGGCGCGTGGGTTTGATCTGCCCGGCCTATAAATAGTGGCATGGAGAGAAGGTTTGCTCCTCGTTCCCTCACGTACTTTCGACATGAACTTGGGTATTCGGGTGCATTCTGTTGACGAAGTGTTCCCGAGGGTGAAGATGAGACGCCATGTCGTCGTTGATGCACTTGGAGGTGACTGTTACTTCCAAAAGTCAGAGTCGAGGGCTTCTGAGGCAGGCAGAAGGTGCCTGTTACATCCAAAGATCGGGATGCTCGAGCCTCGTCTCCGTTTTGCTGGAAGAGCCGCAGATCGGAATTGCGGTGCTCCGATCATCTTCCTTGGCCTTTGGGAGAGCTCCTCCTCCTGCTAGAGTGGGTGTTGCCCATTCTGGTTGGGTCGAAAGCTGCTCCTTTAGCTGCAGGTTGATTTGCGGTGCTCTTCTCTTTCTTGGTTTGAAGAGCTCTTCCTCCAGCTAGAGGGTTGATTGCCACCCTCGTTCTGCTCAATAAATGCTTCATTAGTCGAAGCATTTGATGGCGCATATGCTGACACTTCATGATGCGCCTGTCTGGGACGCTGAAGGGCGGCACATAACTAAGCTGCTGAAAGGATGCACATAACTGAGGATGCACATAACTGAGCTGCTGAAGGGATGCGCCTGGCTGAGAGCGCATGGCGAGATGCGTCTGTTTGAGAGTGCATGGCGAGATGCGCCTGTTTGAGAGCGCATGGTGGTTGCTGCGCCTAGCTGTAGACTTAGGGTCTTTTCTTTGTAGAAATTCTCCTTTGTACAACTCTTTTTAAGATATGTAATAGACTTTTATATGAAATAAAAATCTTCTTTTAATGTCTATATTTTTGCTTTGCTGTGCCAAGTACTTCCTCTGAGCTCCCTGGCGCATGTAATGTTTGGCGCATAGGATTTCTGGTCCTAAAATTCCATGCTTCTACATGTATCGGACCCAAGTCATATCCTCGATCATTCTGAGCTGGTTGTTGGTACCAACCTGTCTTACGAGAAACAGCCGGTGTCCATCTTGGACTGAAGGGAGAAGATACTCAAGAACCGAACAATTAGCCTTATCCGGGTTGCTTGGGGTCACCATTCCTTAGGAGAGTCAACGTGGGAACGTGAGGATGATATCCGATCACGGTACCCGTACCTATTTGACTCACAAGGTATATTCCTTTCCTTATACCTTGATTATCATGGCTCCTCATGCTTGTCGTCCTATTAGTAGAATTGCTTGATAAATATAAATGTATTACTTGCTATAGACATTGTAAAATGATTGCTTGCTCGAATCGCTTGTACATGGATTAGTTAGCTCCGATGTTTCTATCATACTTGGATTTGAAATTCCGAGGACAGAATTTTTCTAAGGAGTGTAGAGATGTCACTTCCTGTTCCCGGAATACGTATTTTTATACATGTACTGCTTTAATATATATTTATTTAAATATTTATCATGTATTGTTCTGTATTTAAATCCCTTTAAATTTTATGTTAATTAATTTTCTGCAATTTTATTTCTGTATTTTACTTTCTGCTTTTATACTCTGCTTTAGCTTTGCTTTGGGTTCGGCTTGGATTGGTTTAATTATGTTGGTTCATCATGAACCGAAACAAACCCCCACCTACCACCACTCTTCATTTAAAGCCCCAAACCCCTTTCTCTCTCTTCATTACTTCACCATTACTCTTATTCTTCCTCATAAACTCTTCCCCAGCTACCCAGCTGCATAGGCAAGTGCCAACTTGCTTCATGATGGAATCCTATTATTATTGTTCCATCATCTTCCTTACCCGATTCTAAGTCTCTTTAGTATTTAGCATTTTCAATTTCCATGGTTCATTTCATATAGATCTAAGTTTGATGCATTTTTGGATTTCTTGGATTTTGATCTAATAAACCTTGTTATCTTTAAGTTTTGATGGTTCCATGTTGTAGAGAATTTCGTTCTACCCCATTTTGACCTATGGAAGTCCAGATTTGGGCTTGGGATGAAGGATTTAGGGAGATTGGAAGCAATGGCTTCCCAGGGTTCTTCTTCTCAGAAAGTGGAGAAGAAGAACAGTACTTGACCGCATGAGTTTTTATGCGGCAAGTCTTCTTAGCCGCATGAACTCTGAACAGTGTTCGGCCGCATGAAGTATTTCGGTCGCAGGAAATGTCTGGCCGCATGGAGCGCCTGGCCGCATGTATTCCTAGCCGCATGGACCTTAGCGACTTCTCAGCCGCATGGCATCCAATTTTGGCCGCATATCGACTTGCACACTTTCCTAGCCGCATAAGGCTTTGCTAATTTTGGCCGCATGGGACTATTTTGTTCCGGCCGCATGGAATCACTCTTGTCCAGCCGCATGTAACCCATTCATACTCGGCCGCATAAAATCCAAGTTTTGCGAGCCGCATGGCTCTGCCGCATATTTTCTGACCGCATAAAGCTTGACATCTCCCGGCCGCATAAGCCTTGCTTATCCCAGCCGCATAGGTCGAGTTCTACCCGACCGCATGAGACCGTAATCTTTCCTAGCCGCATAGGCGCGTGTTACCCTGGCCGCATGAACTCTGACCCTAATGCCTTTTTGGCTGATTCTTGTTCCGAATTGACATTGATTGACATTGATTAATTGTCTTGACATTTATTAACATTAATTATTATCTTGACATTAAATTAATATTGTTGGTTATCTCGATTAATAATTGATCATGCGTTCCTAGTTGGAACTAAGAGACTGGCCAGTCGTCTTATTGAATTGAATGAATGAGACACGTTCATATTAATTATGAACTATTGCAATCGATTGGCTAGTCCCAAATATTAGCACACAGGCACATGCAGGCTTCGATTTATTTATTTACTTATTTATTTTTCTACAAAAGCAGCATGTATACTTTATGGTCAAGGCATGGTTATACCGTGGCTAATTTTGATTGTTGTATTACGCTATGTAAGACCTACAACCTAACCGCACTGGTATCGTTGTAGAGTTATGCATATCGTACCCTGTACGGAAGTACTCATTCTGAATGACCATGATCCACGGCATGGGATTTCTCTCAACATAGAGACTATTAAGTTAAATAAAATAACGATTGCATGGAGAGAATGGATTCCCGAGCTCTTACATGGCAACCCTCTTGGGACTATTAGTGTCCGACAGGCCGGCTGGTCCCCACAGATACTGCAAATCTGTCACACAGACAGGGAGCGGTATCTGCTTTTATTATTTATTGTATATTGTATATTGATGACGGGCGTCCCGCTGGGACTCGTCTAATTCATGATTGGCGCAATTGATTGACTGGATAAACTAGCCTTGCTTGCACATAGTAAGAACTGAGGAATCCTTAATACATATTTCCAGGATAACTTGGAACTTACAGTAGCAAGCCGTAGTAGTTGAATGGCCGTTTAAATTGATTTGTTTGTGTACTGTACCTACTCTGTTAACTAACTGCGATGATCAGAATGTCAGGGCATGACGGACCAACTTCTGTCCTTGTTTGGTTGGAGAGTTGGTTCGGAGTGTCATGATGTTATGTGAATCCTAGTAGCAAGCAGAGATCTATTTATCGTAGTCTCTTAGTACTGGTTTTATCCCTCATATCGTGCTCCCTTGCGGTACTTGCTATTAGAGGTCTAACCTCTCTGGTTTTGCATGGCCAGATTTAGAGCCGGTCCCCGAGGACTCAGCTTACTTCTACCTCCAAGATGGTCAATACTAGAGAAATGATCGTAGGAGGACTCAAGTGGGTTCCTTACTTCTCCGCTCGTTTTGTTAATTACTTTATACTTTGCCGTTTGGCACCGACATATTAGTCGGATTGTCTTGTACCTACTTTTACATAATTGTAACTAAGTCAGGCTGCAGCTGATAACAATTGTGTATACTTGCTACATCATCTGGCTGTGTTTTGTAAAGCCAGATATCAAGAACATTTTGACTGAGTGTTTGGAACGCCTTACTGTTTTATCTCACATGTTCTCTATTTCTGTTTCTTGTTTGAATGATTGAGACAATAGATGTGAAGTGACCATAGTAAGACTTTCATGTAGTATGCACCCCCTCGTCTTATTAGACAACGTTAATCGTATTATACGGTATTCATCTACCCGTAATACGTAGCTGGCTGAGTCATTCCTCCGCTCTCCAATATTCTGGTTCTGGGGCGTGACAAGGTTTTAGTGGTGGCCCATGCAGGTCTGATTTCAGACTTGTGGGGTATTTTGATTTATAGGACGTCTCAATCACACATGTTCCTCCTTGATCTCATGATTCGTTATTCTTGACTCTGGCTTGACATTCCGGTATCCTTTGACTTCATTGATCTTTTTCGTCCGATCGTTTGATTGTTCTCTTGTCCCTTTTCTTAGGGGCACCTCGTCTGCATCTGTCAGAATTGAACAACAACAACAAGAGCAACATGGACAACCTGACCAGGTTGGTCAGCAACAAGGGCCAAGACTACTTCAAGACACCATCCAAGAAGAGGTGATAGTGGAAGCAGCAGCTGGATCACTGTAATCATTTTCAGTGTCTCATTTACTATTTGCTTCATTACTTTATTACAATTGGATCAATAGTTTCTGATGCTCAATATTTTATCATTTGCTTGCTTTATTAGTCTGTGCCAATTCACTGTACTTGTTAGTTATCACTCTTCTGTTTCTTAAATACGTGTCATTTGTTATACAGACTTGTGTATTACTTATTTCAACCTCATAAAAGATTTATTGATAGTTGGATAATTTTATTAGCTCCAAAACTTTGTCCATGGACCAGGGGAGAGTTTGGTTTGCAGGGTTGGACAATGTAATGTAATTGGCATTACATTTTAAATCTAATTCGCATGTTTGGTTAAACAATTTTTTTGGATGTAATGTAATATGTGTTACAAGCTATATTACATTATAGCACTTTCTTTTAAAATCAATTGCATCATGTAATCCCAATTACGTTACAATTACAGCTTACAACTTACGACTTACAAAATTATTATTTTTAATTATTTTTGTTTCTTGTTTTTTCACTTATTACTATTTTATTATAATAATATTTATTTATTTATTTTAATTTTTTTTAAGTTTTACTTTTTCTATTTTTTAAAAATTTTAAAATTTTTAATTTTTTTTCTATTTAAAAAAAAACAAACTTTTTTTTTTTGCATTTTCTTATATAAATGTTAAGGTTGGTCAAACATAAAATATAAATGTCAAGGATATATTTGTCAAAATAATACAAATAACCAATATTATTCCTTTACATTGTATTGTAAACCAAACATTTGAATAAAATTGATATTAGAAGGTTTGATTACATGTTCCAACCAAACATGGTAATGTAATTGTAATTCTATTACATTACATTACAAACTCTATTCCATTATGATTACAATTATATTAGAGTGAAACAAATGCAACCTAGATTTAACTTGATTAAGTCGGAAACTATATAGTATAATGTTGCATACAAAACAAATATATAGTTCAATTGGATAGATAGAATTAAACAGAAACTCAGAGTGCTACAACTCTTGCATTAGAAACTTATATATGTGATATGACTCTTATTATTGGTTGCATCAGGCACTCCAATTTCAGTTCTAGACGGAGTACTAGTTGCAGTTAAGGATGAGATAGATTGCATGCCATATCCTACTACAGGTATACTCTCTTCTTTATGTTTTAGTTAAGAAGCTAATTCTTCAGGTTTTCATTAGGTACTCATTTCCTTCTCATGTAAATAATGGCTTCACAGGAGGAACCAAGTGGTTGCACAAGGTTAGAATCAAGTGCTTGGTTTTGGGTGAGAATCAACAATGAAGGAGGAGCAACATGCCAACCAAAAGCTCCATAGGATTAATGACTTCATAAGAATACGGAGAGCCTGGAGTGGTTAGGAGTATGTCCATTAAATAATTAATGAAATTAAAGTATCTATTCCCTGATTTTTTTTTTCTAGCATATAAGTGTAGGTTATCAAAATCTTTTTGGCAATTATATTTCATTTCTGTGTACTCTTGTGCTGATGCAACGTCCACTGTTATAGAATCTATAGATACAATTTGCGACCTGGATGTAACTGCACTTGCAGCATTCATATATGTTATGAGCATATCCAAAGGAAATTATCTTTTTAATGTTAATGCAATGCATTTGACACTGTTTACAAGTCTTTCCTCTATATCTGTCTCCACATACATGATAAACATAATTTAGTTCTCAGGACACTGGTTCTTTTCCCTTGTATAGTATTACCGTTCAGGTAGATGAGAACTAAGCGAGGCTACAATATCCAAAAATTCCTAGAATTTTGAAAGTATCTCAAGTGTTACGAGTAACTAACATCACAATAAGTAGCAAAAGCTGCTGACTGAAGTCAAGCTGGATTATGCATTTAAAGCGGGGACGAGTAACTAACATCACAATAAGTGTATCACTGCCTGATTTTTCACAAAAAACGGATAAGAAGATCGGCCCTTGAAAAGCGCCGACTAGTCACCGATTTTGCCACTTTTTAACCGCTTTTGGATATTGTTATGCAGAATTAGTACGAGTTTTTATGCATAATTGAAAATTGTCAAATCAATAGTAATGAAAATATTTTTCAAATCAGTGTCATGGATTAGGGACTCTGGGACCTTGTGATGTACGTGGTATTGATAAAATATATTAGGTTAATTACATCCATCCCATACTTTAGAATAGGGAAGCACACCTTGAACAACTGAGAATTCTTCTAGCAAGTAATTTTTTTGTCTTGAAACGTGTCGTACTTTTTCGAGTGAAAATTTAATGAAGCAATATGCATAGTTTTTTACTACTTTGATGGAAATATAATCCAAATCCTACTTAATTTATGAATATATTTGAGATTTATTAAGAGTTGTATGTATCCTAGTCTTAGTAAAGTAGGGAGTCATATTTGAATCCAACTAGCTAGGTTTCATAATATGGATGGGTGTTAGTCGGCTTTTAGCAAAATATAGAAAGTGAACAAAGTCATGCTAGATACTTGGACAATGTCGGTTGTGCTCCCAATAAAAGATGCTGCTGAGTACACATATGAGAATCAATACAATAAATTATAGAGGGAGTAAAGTTGTAGATGAAGAGAATACATTAGAGAGAGAGAGAGAGGTCATTGAATATTATTATGGGGAATTAGTGCTAATATTAGAAAAAAAAAAACAGGATCTGTTTTTTTACCACTTTTTGACGACTAGTACCGACTAGTCAAAAAGCGGCACTTAGCCGCTTTACTACCGCTTTAGGCTTAATTTCATAGAAGTTGGATATGTTTGTTTTGTGGTGATCATACTGCACTCAGTGGTTGCAGTTTGGTACAATAAACAATAATCAATTGATTGTAGCTTTCTAAGCATTTTGATCCTAGCATTGAACTTGTAGAAAATAATAGTCAGATAAATTTTATTGATGGACTACTTCACTACTTATAGGGAGTCTAGCTCCTCTACATACTACATATTCCGAAGTGGGACTAAAAGTCCCTTATTGATTCTCAACACTCCCCCTCAAGATGGACGATAGATATTGATCATCCCCATCTTGTTACATAGCTTCGACAGACTTAATGAACTAAGACCCTTAGTCAGACAGTCTGCAACTTGTTCTTCTGAGCGGACATGGTCAATCTTCAGTATCCCTTGTTCCAGCTTCTCCTTGATAAAGAATCGATCAATCTCGATGTGCTTCGTTCTGTCGTGCTGAACGGGATTGTTAGCTATACTTATTGCAGCTTGACTATCGCTCAGAAGACGCAATGGTGCTCCCTTATCCAGCTACAACTCTGTCAGCAATGCTTTCACCCACAGCAACTCTGACACTCCCAGAGCCATTGCTCTGTATTCTGCTTCAGCTGTCGACTGTGTTACCACAGACTGTTTCTTGCTTCTCCATGAGACCAAATTTTCTCCTACAAAAACACAGTATCCCGTGGTAGACCTTCTGTCGTCTATGCAGCTCGCCCAGTCTGCATCACAGTATCCCTCAACTTCTATGCGTCCATTCTTCTTGAACCATAGCCCCTTTCCTGGCGTTCCTTTCAGATACCTCAAGATCTGAAATACTGCTTCCATATGACCCTTTCTTGGATCATGCATGTAGCGACTCACTACACTCACCGCAAATGAGATATCAGGACGAGTGTGTCCCAGATAAATCAATCTCCCTACAAGTCGTTGATATCTTTCACGATCAACGGGCTCTCCTGCTTCTGCTCCCAACTTGCACTTCTGGTCAATTGGAGTGACCACTGCCTTGCATCCCAGCATCCCTGTCTCCTTCAGCAGATCTAGTGTGTATTTTCTCTGTGAGAGAACAATTCCTTGTTCGCCTTCACACACCTCGATACCTAGAAAGTACCTCATCGCTCCTAAATCTTTCACTTCAAACTCCTTCGCGAGTTTTGACTTCAGTTTAGTGATCTCGACTTCATCATCTCCTGTGATCACTATATCATCCACATATACAACAAGTATAGTAATGTGGCCTCTTGCATGCTGAAGGAAGATCGTATGATCTGTATTTGTTTGACGGTATCCCATGCCTGTAACAGCCTTTCTGAATCTGTCAAACCAGGCTCGAGGAGATTGCTTGAGCCCGTATAGTGACTTCTTCAGTTTACACACCTTTTCTTGCGACGTCCCTCCGTTTGATTCCGTCGCATAGCACCCAGGCGGGAGCTCCATGTATACTTCTTCTTACAGGTCCCCATGAAGAAAGGTATTCTTCACATCCAACTGGTACATCTTCCACCCATAGTTCGCTGTAATGGAGACCAGAGTTCTCACGGTGCTCATTTTTGCTACTGGGGCAAAAGTCTCATCATAGTCTATTCCATATGACTGTGTGAATCCTTTTGCAACCAACCTCGCCTTGTACCGCTCTACTTTTCCTTCTGGCGTCTCTTTCACTGTGTACACCCATTTGCATCCCACAGCTTTCTTCCCTTTGGGTAATGGAACCAGATCCCATGTCTTATTTTTCTCCAGTGCTCCAAGTTCTTCCATCATTGCAGCTTTCCACCTTGGATCTTTCTTTGCTTCCTGCCAACACTTGGGCAACGAAGTAGAGTCTAACGATGCAAGGAAGGCTCGATAATTCGAAGAAATGTTAGAATAAGACAAGAAGTTGGCAATGTTATGTTCGTAATCATCAAAACGAGTAGGAGCCTTACCCGCATTGATGCGAGAAGATCTCCTTAAGGGAGCAATAGGTGGTGGAGAGATCATACCATCCGAGTCGGAGAGATCCGCATCTGAATCCGAGTGATTCAGTGCGGGGGCAACATCTTCAGGAGTTGGAGCAGGAGTAGACGAGGGACTTGGTACAGTAGGCACCGGGCACGGCATAGGCACAGTACTGGACTTCTGTTGTCTCCTTCTGTAGACTTGGAGCTTCTTTTCCCTTGTCTGCTGCTCCCCCTGCATAACATATGGATCTTCTTCGTCTTCATTTTCTGTATCTGAGTCACTGTGCTCTCCCCCTTTCGTCCAGTTTTCTACAACCGGACACGGAACCGATCCGACGACCACATTTGGGCTTATTATCTCCCCCTCACAGCGAACACCATCTGTGTTAGGTGTGTCACCAAATGCTGAACCGTCATCCAAACCATAGTATGGTTCGGATTCTCTAAAAGTAACGTCCATGCTTACAAACATCTTCCGCTCGATTGGACTCCAACAGGCATAACCCTTCTGAGTCGCCGTGTACCCGACGAAGACACATTTAACTGCCCGAGGATCCAATTTGCCAACGCCTGGCCTATTATCTTGGACAAAGCACACACATCCAAAGACTTTTGGTGGAACAGTGTATGTAGTTGCCCCTGTAAGCATTTCCAACGGTGTCTTCCAGTCCAAGACCTGAGATGGCATTCGGATACCATGTAGAAAATAATAGTCAGATAAATTTTATTGATGGACTACTTCACTACTTATAGGGAGTCTAGCTCCTCTACATACTACATATTCCGATGTGGGACTAAAAGTCCCTTATTGATTCTCAACAGAACTCTATTCCCAAGTTTGCTTCTCACAGTTTATTGCTGATAGAGATTACTACAAGTGAAATAATAAAAAGAATGTGCGGACTTTTACTTGGTAGTGATTAAAGTGATGGCTCTAAGAACTTGGTGCACAGATGTATAAATGGTTCTGTAGAACTTTAAAGTGTTCATTTTATTGTGGACTCGATGTCCGAAAAGGGATTAATGAAAGTGATTACATATAGGCTGCCTTTGTCATGCAATGTTATTACAGTAAGTGCAGATCGTATATGTGTTGGAAGCTGTAGTTCTAACAGTTCTCTTTGTAGCATTTTTTCCCCCTTCTGAATGAAGCAGTGTGTTAGTGATACATGATCTTTACTAGTTTATTTGAGTTCTTTGGAAGTGAGAATTTTTTCCATACTCTAGGCTCCTACGTACTACTTTAGTTTCTACATATAATTTCTTTGTGATTTGTTGTGCATCTTTGAATCTTTTCATTAAGTTTCTCGATTCTGCCAGAAGCTGAAATCAAGCTTTTAGCAAAAAATGTTCTGAGTTTTCGTTGTAGGTAATAATTGCTAGAGTAGTTATCTTATGTTGCATTGATTATATAACAGGAGGCATTGAGGGCTTCTCCAAACAATAATTCCCCAAATCAGGCTCAATCACCTGACGTATCATCAAAGATTAGTATGGCTTCTCCAAACAACAATTCTCCAAATGATGCTCAAACACCATATGTTTCATCAAAGATTGGTGACAATGATGTCCATGAACCCAATAAGAAACATGAAGTCCACGAAACTGTGAAAAAATTGAGTGAGAAATTATCAGCTGCTCTTTTGAACATCAGTGCTAAAGAGGATTTGGTGAAGCAACATTCTAAGGTTGCTGAAGAAGCTATTTCAGGTACATCGCCCAAGTTTCACTTATTTTGCAATTTGCATGCTGGAGGAATAAGTTTCCTTACATTCTGATCATATGAACACTTTAACCCTTATTTAAACCTTAAGAGTTCTAATCTTTTTGTAATTAAAATCAGGGTAGTCATTTTGAAGTAGAATCCTGGTTAGAGACTACTGTTTTGAATACTTTTAGCAATTAAAAGTTATTTAAACATGGATATGTTAATGATTGAAGATATTCACGTAACTTTTATGCTAAAACCTCTAGATTGTAAGTTATTCTCATATTTTTCTTCTATCTTTCAATGGAAAACCGTTGGTCCACCTTTACTCAATTTTATGTGATTATGGTTGCAAATATTGCCCTTTTTTTAACTAACATAACATACTAGATTGGTCTGAAACTGGTGTTTAATGGTAACTGAAAACAGAATATTGATAATGTTCAGGAGGATTTGTGCCCAAACCTTGTTACTGCAAAGGGGATAATTACTCCAATTAGTGACCCACAGTGTTGGTTCTAATCTATGTCAACAGCACTTATTAGCCAAAGTAAGAGATTTCATACTTACACATGTTACTTTAACAAGTTCATTAGTTCAAGCTATGAGCATATGGGTCAAGAATCCACTCTATTTATTGACATCTATACCACATATGAAGTTATGAACTTGCGAACCAATTTCTACAGTTCACTCATGTGCGACTTAACATCCTTTCTAGTTACGACGGTAAATATCTCAAAAACATTTATACTTTTTAGTTATATATAACTGTTGTTATCACAACCAACCTTGAGCAAGGATATATTCTGACTCATGGGCCTATGACTTGTTGGATATTTTTCCTCTAAAAATCTGTAAACAAAATAAAAGAAGTTAAAGTTACCGGCCTCCGGGGAAGTCGCGCACGAAGCACTGCCCTAAGAGTTCATCCGGGTCTATGTGCAGACTTTTCCGGATGCTCCTAGTGGTAAAACCCCCGCTCTACCGGTATCCCGTTGTCGCACATAACTCGGGGAGATTGACCCTGACTTAGCTCTGCCCAGAGCAACAAACCAAGAACAAAAGAGTTTCGGAGTGACAAGAATTCGAGAGAGCGAGAGAGAGTGTTTTGTAGTAATTTTCAGTATGTTCAAAGTAGTGAGATTGGCATCAATATATAGGCTTTTCTCTAAGGTTAGGGAATAAAGGAGAATGAAGACAATTTAATCCAGCCAATAAATACTGAATGTTACAAAATTCAAATGAAAAACCATGTGGTACATTGTACCTGGACATGAGTTGATGTTACAAGTTTAATGGGTTCATAACGGTCAAAATTATTGTAAGGGAGTTGAGCTTTTGCTAGCTCATGTGTGTGTGAACACAACACACATACAACTAACAATCCCCCCCCCCCCCCCCCCCCCCCAAAAGGTCAAATCCCGAAGTAATAGAAGAAAAGAAAGTAAGACAAGAATAAGAGAATGTCTGGGCAGTTGTATACTATGCATAAATGAGATGGACTACAACTTTGAATCTCACGTAGTGACTATTGTCTTTGTCTGAAGAAGAGCTTGATGGACTATGCCTTGAATCAGTCTTCCTGAACCAAACTCGAAAATAGCACACATAGTACGCTAGAGGTACTTGGGTCTATCGGGTGGCGCGTTTGGTTGGCCATGTGCACTTTTACACATTCGTGAGAGTTGTCTAGGGTCGTCCTGTCCTATAGTCGCGACCCTCACGACCTCTCATATAGGTAAGTCCTTAAGGGTTGGTGATAGGAATCAACCCTGCATATCATGCTTGGACTTATTAAGAGTTTAACTCAACCTATCCATATCACAAAAGGAACACTGTCACCATAGGGATGGGGTATGAATGTACACATGTACAGCCTCCTGGGCTTTTATTTTAAAGAGAATTTAATCTCAGGTCAGTGTTCCATAATAGTCACCTAGTCCAGCTTGTTTCTACCCATTGAATCGGCTTCTTGGGATCTCCAGTCAGACTTGGTTGGGTTGCCACTGCTGGTGACTATACTATGGGCTTAACCCCATCCCCCTTGATGATTCTAGGATCAATGTCCTAGACAAACTCTTCGTCAAGAGTAAACAGACTCTTCGTCAAGAGATCTGTAAAGTTTTTTATGACTTTATAGTCAAGAACTATAATTTTATTTTTTTAAGGCTCTTTACATGTCTTGACACGCAGCTGCATGTACCTGTTCATCTTAGAGTTCACAAGATAATGCTTTTAGCATATTTTTTAAACAAATGACATGTACAAAAATATGTAGTATAAAATGTTGAGCCATACAGCTAGCTTCAGTATAAGATGTATGTGGCTGAAGATAACATTTCAGACTATATAATAGTCTTAGCTATGATAGATTTGTTACACAAACCTCAAGATATGACAACTTTTTATAGAGTAAAAAAAAATATATCCATAAATGGATTAGATGCCATATGAATCAGTTACCTAGTTTGTATTTAAATGACATTTATCTGACATAAGAGTATCTAATATGATACAATTTATAGCCTAGAATATCCTTAAAATATTCTTTCTATTACTATATAGAATAGAATAACTGGTTTGGCTGATTTAGAAATCAGAGTTAGTGACATCAGACTCATGTGATTTTACTAATTACTGATATAAGTCTTAGAATAGTGAGTCAAAAATTATTTGACTCTGTCACAATATCCATGGCTCTAAAGATTTATCTTCATTAGCAATGTCTGCAAAAAATGACAGTCTAAAGTACTAGAATAATAGTTTAAGTGATTTTGCTAATCAACCTTAAAAAATCTTTAGTTTATCAAGTGTTGATTAACTTGGGTTAGCTGTAGGGGCCGGTTTCCAGCTAGCGGAGGTCCACAGGGGGACGATTAAGTACCGTATCGCTTAGGACTATTTACGCCCGGTTGACAGAAGGACCCTTTCGGCTTGTACCCAAAATAATCTCAACTTTTAAAACCTCAAATTTAAAGGAATTTGCAATTTTACTAACTATTTTCTTGTGACTAAATTGTTTTAATGAGTCAGAAGAATTATAGCGTCATAGAATATAAGGAAAGACAATGTTTGTCTAAATATTGTGATAGAATAATATTTTGATTTCTTTCTGACTATAAATTCTAATATTGTGACAATATAGCCATTTAAGGTTCGGACATACAAACCAATAAAAAAAATATCATTTAAAATCATCATAATATATATACAAAAATCAAGAAAATTGGCTCACTAACTCAACAATATATATTTGTCCAACTAAACATACAAAATCAGAAAATGAATAGAATATGTGAATTGTAAATGTAAAAAATTATCTTTCCACTTGATCGGGTGAATTGTAAATGTAAAAAATTATCTTTCCACTTGATCGGAGCAATTTTGTATTTCTTGATTTTGTCTTTAGTAATAACACTTTAGAAGAAATATCATTTCCTATTATTCTCACTAAATATCCATTAGTATCCAAGAATATAGAAAATGAGTTTTACAAACATCAAGTTTAGAATAATGGAACAAAGAACTTTTGTATTACTTACCTTCACCCTTAGCATGTTTGAACATTTTCTAACAAGTCATGGCTTCTAATGTTTCTGACTTGAAGAGATAACATTACAAAGATCATGTTAAGAATAGAAGAGTACAAAATACATTTATATTACCATCACCGTTAACATGTTGCTTCTTTCCTAAAAAGGTAAAACGTTTCTAATAATACGGTCTTCAAGAAATAGAGGTTAGGATACTCGGTTCTCACCCGAGAGACCCGGGTTCAAGTCCCCGCAACAGAATAATAATTACAAGTTTGATAGAAATAGAGGTTAGTTTGTATATTAACAAAAAAATGTATAATGCACAAATTTGTTCATTCTTGCACAACAATGCATTACATAGTTTCAATCTTGCAGGATTTCGAAGACAACATATATTTGACAAAATGTCAATGATGTACTGTGTTAAAAGTAGACTAAGAAAGGAATGTTTTTCATATTTGAAATCCACTAAGGGGTATTATGTTGAGTTTAATGCACTATTATTACTCCTTCTATTTCTCCATTTGATAATCAATTTAATGCTTGTTATATATTCTGATTTGGATATGATTCATGGTTGTTAAATTTGAACCATTGAATGCTCAAACATGTGGAGATTTGAAAACATTCAATTGGTAAACGTTTGGCCTGTTTGAAGAATCCAAAGGACTCAAAAAAAAAAATATTGGTTAACATACACAACATTAAAAATAAATTAATATATATCACAAGCATTTAGTGCTTCATAGGAACAATCACAATTTACGATTAAAAAAGAAATTCAATAGGTGCCACAACAAAATATCCATGAAAACAGATAAATACCCAACTTATATTCGATATGTACTAGATTATAAGACAAGGTTAGATGAACTAAACCCAAACTATTTAACATCGCTAGGTGGACTTGGGGTAAACTCCTAGCCACATCAAATTATGTAATGGCTCTTTTGCTCCCTTAGCCACTATAGCATAGTGTAGTTCCTTCTGCCCCTTTTTTTCATATATATATATATATATATATATATATATATATATATATATATATATATATATATATATATATATATATCCTTCATGAAAAATGTGTGTTGCTGAAACGTGTTTTATATAATAAAAAAATACTAAATGCATCAAAATATAACCGCTTTAATTGTTCAAATTATGCAAAAGACCTTAACAAGATGGAATGACTTTGTATCTCTTTTTCCATTTTAGTTTTACAAAAAGAGTATATAATGAAGACTTCTAGAGCAAATGTCTTCTAATCGTCTTCATGTAAGCACAGATTCTCAAGCCCTAATTGTATATTAAGAATGTGACCATGGAATAGAACAAGGAAAACATACAAACTCAACTACTTCCTAGACTAAGCTAACAGAAAACTGAAGTAAAACACACGAAGAGCAAAATGTTGTAGGGACAACACTTATATGTACTGCGACAATTTCAATCATAAACCAATCCCACTTGGTTTCCGGTCTCATAAAATTTGATATATTGATAGAGTTGAGCAATGCAAAACAACAAATACTATAGGACAAGTATTTATGACTTAATACTACTGGTAGTCCCTTGAGCAGAATTATATAGGCTTTTCCTCTGAATCATATACTCTGAAAGCATTATGGTATTATAGTAATAGCTCACATGTATGATAAGTTCTTTCAATAGACTAGTAATTTGTATCACAAATTAACTATATAATGAAACTCAAGGAAAAAAAAATGAGAAATTTTAAATACAAGAAACATTTGTTTCCTAAAACATATTAATATCATGCATGGGAGGTTAAGGGCCAGGATAAACATGTGTTAATTTGTAGGGAAGAAAACTCCGCATATGCATTTTTCCACACATATACACCCATTGGACAGTGACAACCCCATTTTTAACGGCACTAAGTAAGAATCCTAATATTATATTGATAATGGGTAGTGAAAGATTACCTTCATCATTCTTGGAACGTTTATCAACACAAATCATGATACTTTAACTAACTAAAATAATCCAACAATATTCCATGTCGTTAGGGCTTTATGATTTGATAACTACACATATAGTTGGCTATATACAATCACACACATTCAAAATCCATAATACACATTTAATTGGAATTGACTTGAGTTGCTTATAACAAATATATATATTTGTATAATAGTCTCCCCACTCTGATAGTCTAGTGTTGGTATAGACAATAATTGTAAGGGTTCCACAAATATATATATTATTTATGATAGTCTACCAAACATGCATGTCTGCAAAATAAGAAAATTTCTTTATCAAAAAATAAATAAATTATACTCTATGATATTAACATGTAAATATATACGAATTATCTTTACCAAAATGTGTGTAAAAAAAATCCAACAACTATCCAATTTAGGCAAGGTGACGCAAGAAAGAATTAAAAGAATAGCTGTAACGGCTCCCAAAAGAAAATAGATCATTGGATAAATATTTAACAGCATGTAATGAATTTAATGTGCATTTAACAGCATATAACTGCTCTTGAATTGAGCATAGTTATGAGCATATATACGGTGTGCTCTCAAATTCAATAAATATTTAATAACATGTAAATTTAATGATTTACTATTATTATTATTATTATTTATTATTATTATTATTATTATTAGTTTTTTACACATGACACAGAAATAATGTGTCGATTAACACAACTCATCTTCCGGTCAAGATGAGAGTTATCACAAAACCTTGATTTTCATATCAGACTTTTGTTGGCATCATTAGTAGGCTCACATATTGATATGTCAAATTCAAAAGACTGAATGCAATATAGTTCAGAAACTTAATTTGCAACTACTGGATCAACTTGCACCCAATCTATGAGCATATTGACGGTGTGTTCCAGAATTGGATAAATAGTTAACAACGTGAAAAAATTAAGTTTTTCTTTTCTTTTTCGATTACACATAACAGAGGAAAAAAAAAATGTCTCGATTAACTCTTAGATTGTTGGATATTTTTTCTCTAAAAATGTGCAAACAAAATAAAAGAAGTTAAAGTTACCGGCCTCCGGGGAAGTCGCGCACGAAGCACTGCCCTAAGAGTTAATCCGGGTCTATGTGCAGACTTTTTCGGATGCTAGTGGTAAAACCCCCGCTCTACCGGTATCCCGTTCGTCGCACATAACTCGGGGAGATTGACCCTGACTTAGCTCTGCCAAGAGCAACAAACCAAGAACAAAAGAGTTTCGGAGTGACAAGAATTCGAGAGAGCGAGAGAGAGTGTTTTGTAGTAATTTTCAGTATGTTCAAAGTATTGAGATTGGCATCAATATATAGGCTTTTCTCTAAGGTTAGGAAATAAAGGAGAATGAAGACAATTTAATCCAGCCAATAAATACTGAACGTTACAAAATTCAAATGAAAAACCATGTGGTACATTGTACCTGGACATGAGTTGATGTTACAAGTTTAATGGGTTCATAACGGTCAAAATTATTGTAAGGGAGTTGAGCTTTTGCTAGCTCATGTGTGTGTGAACACAACACACATACAACTAACATGACTCACAAAAATGTACATCATATGTACTATGTAAGCCGAATTGCTAACTATGTCTTACAGTTGACAAATTCCTGAAGGAACTTCCCTACGAATAATATTTCTTAGCCAAGTTTGTTGCACTTTCTCGATAATATGCTAAGTGCTAGGATGTGGTAAGTTAATGCCATGCTGTTCTTGTTTTTCTTAATAAGCGATAACATCTTGATTCATGACTGGCCAAACATTCAACCATGATAGGTTGGGAAAAGGCAGAAAAAGAACTTGCAGCTATGAAGCAACAGCTTGAAGTGACATCTCACAAGAACTCTGTCCTTGAAGATAAAATCAGCCATCTCGATGGGGCCCTCAAGGAATGTGTCCGGCAGCTCAGACGATCAAGGGAGGAACAAGAGCAAAAAAATCCACGACGCCCTCATCAAGAAGACAAATGAGTGGGAGTCTGAGAAGAGCGAACTTGATAATCAACTCGTCTTGCTCAAAAAACAGTTGGGAGATGCAAAATCTGAACCTGCCACAACTATCTTCGATGATCTTCAATCAAGAATTGAAGCAGCAGAGAAAGAAAAAGCTGTTCTCAATTTCAATCTTGTTGCTCTATCCGAGGAACTGAAGGAACGGACATTGGAGAGGGATTTGAGCACACATACAGCGGAAACTGCTAGTAAGCAACACTTGGAGAGTACTAAAAAGGTGGCAAAGCTTGAAGCTGAGTGCCGAAGATTAAAGGCTGCAGCACGTAAAACATCTTCAGCCAACGATCGCAAGACTATCTCTAGCTCAGCCTGTATGGAATCTCTAACAGATAGCCAATCAGATAGTGGAGATCGATTGCTTGGTGTGGAGAATGAGCCGAGCTGCTCAGATTCATGGGCATCTGCTCTAATTGCTGAGCTTGATCAGTTCAAAAGCGACAAGCCTGGAGCAAGAAACCTCACCACTTCTATTGATATTGAGTTAATGGATGATTTCTTAGAGATGGAGAGGCTTGCTGGGTTACCTGAGGCTGAGCTTGGAAGCTCCAGCTTCGGGCCTGAAGCTGATTCTAACGGAGTCACTACTAAAGCTAGCCCATCAAAGGTTGAAGTTGAAGTTATGAATCGGAAGACATCTGAGTTTGAGGCCAAATTTAAGAAGATTGAGGATGAGAAAGCGAAAGTGGAGATGGCTTTGGCAGAAACCCACAATCAGCTTGAGACTTCACGCAATCAAATAATTGTAGCTGAAAGTAAGTTGGTTAAATTGCAAAAAGATCTAGACAAGGCTAATGAATCAAAACAGTCTGCCATGTCAGAAGCAGCGACAGTGGAGGCAAAAAGAAGGGCACTAGAATCTCAGCTGCAGGCAGCTCAGATGGAAATTAGAAAATTAAAGGATAAGGTAGCTTCATTAGAAGGAAAAGTTAAGGAGAGCGCAATTTCTTCAGATTTAAGATCTAAACTTGAAGTTTTAGAGAAAACAAGAGAGACCTTGCAGTCTCATCTCCAGTCATCATATGTGCAAGTTGAGAAGTTACAGGGGAAGGTGGTTCTATTAGAAGGCAGAGTTGAAGAGGAGCGAGCACTCTCTGCAGAATTTGCAGTTAAATTAGAAGCTGCTGATTCCATAAGAAACACAATGAAGTCTCAGCTCCTGATGTCAGACTTGGATATCAGTAAGCTCCAGGAGAAAGTTGGTTTATTAGAGACGAGAATTGAGGAAGAGAGATCACGATCTACCGAGTTTGCTACTAAACAAGAGACTGTTGAGGTGGAGAGAAAGTTGTTGCAGTTTCAGCTTGAGTCAACACGTTTGGAAGTGGAGAAGCTACAGGAAAATGTGGAGTTATTAGAAGGAAAAATCGATGAGGAGAGAGCATTGTCTGCCGAATTTGCAGCAAAGTGTCAGAATTTGGAGGACGAGCTCTTGAGGAAGAGGCAAGAAGCTGACGTCCCCCACATATCCAGATCAAATGGAGATCTGAAAATAAAACAGGTACATCTTTATATATATATATTCTAAACCTTCTTCTAGACTTTTTGTTTTCCTTTTTGTTACATCGACATTCAGGTTCCAAATTCATACTTAGTTCTACTCCTACCAAAGGAATTTCATTGACTGTCCTTCAAACTTGGCTGAACATTTCACAGGAATATATTGAAGATCACGAAATCGTGGGAAATGAGGATAATTGTATGTAAATTTAACGAAATTGCAATGGCAAACGTCTAAGCTTCATGCTTCATGGAAGAGCCATAGCTCAACTTTAATCTGAACTAAAGCAATATAGACAAAAAGTTCTGAGGCAGAACTGCTGATGCCCCCGGCTACATATAGTATTATGCTTAATTAGCATCTATCTGTCTCAAATAGTATGTTAATATTTCTTTGATTTACATTATGAACGCTTTTACACTAAAAAAAAGGTCAAATAGAAGTGGTCATCATGTCAGTGCCTATGATTTTGTTAACCAGAAGAAAAATAGCTGATAAGTCTCAATGCCTATGACTTTTAATAGCAAGCATGCACCTGCTTAGCAGCAGTTCAAAATAAAAATAAAAATAGAACCTATTTGATGGTTTAACTTAAATTCATGACTCTTAATTCCTGTGACAAATCATGCAATGCTCCTGTGTTATGATGCCGATGCTTGTACACTGAATTGTTCTTTCCTTGCACTACAGGAGAAAGAGCTTGCTTTGGCTGCTGGGAAGCTGGCAGAATGCCAGAAGACAATAGCCTCTCTGGGTCGACAGTTGAAATCGTTGGCAACAATAGACGACTTCATGCTCGACACAGAAGAACTTGAAGTGAACAGATACTTGCCAGATCTTATAGAAGCGGATCCTTCAGAAGACATGGTCAGCTGTAATCTTGCTAATGGCAAAACGAGGAGCTCGCCTCCGTCTTCAGAGCTCTCAACCACAGCTCAATCAGGAAGTAACATTGTTGTCACAAACTTAGAGCAGTGGTCATATAGGAAACCGTAGTAGTATAAAAAGAAAGCGATTTGCTGGTAAAAGTTTTGGTATATAATGTTTATTGTAGATGTACATTTTAAAAGATGTGCTGTTAGGAACCAGGGGGTGTTTTGGAAGTTGAACTGTGCAACTCTTTCTGTTATGTTGGACGTCCATAGTTGATCAGCATATAGATATGAAGGTTTAAAAGAATTGTTAACTTCTCGGATTCTTTACGCAAAATTTCCTGAATTCAGCATGGCGTGTTCTTCACCTGTACCAATAATCTGCAAATGCATGCTATCCTGTGTTCTTAAGTTGTGAAATTAGAAACCTAAAGCTTCTGTAGGTTTCTTCATGTAATTGTAGGATGGGTTGTGTATGCTGTAGTTGAAGCCTGAAAAGCCCAGATAAGCGAAAGAGAGCGGTGTCAAGTAGCCTAACTAGCCAGCAGGCCCGGCATGCAGTTAGACCTGCAGTTAGCGACAGCGAAGTGGTGTTGCCATCATTTTGACTCACATGAAACTCGTGAACAATGATGGTCCTATCTCATGCCAAACAATGTGGATGTTGTTGGCTGCAAGTAAAGTTGCAATTGTAGTTACAGCTAAACAAACACGCACCAAATTGTGGAAACATGTGTCTGATCGATAATTATAAATGAAATGATAAGCTTCAACCCTTTGTTTGTTGATGTAACAAAGTTATCATTTTGAAATATTTCTCGTCAAAGGTTCTATGGTGTAGTGGTTAGCACTCCAGACTTTGAATCTGACGACCTGGGTTCGAATCCCGGTAGGACCTTTCTTTTTTCCCCCTCTTAAAAATTGTTTCTTCTTACTTTATACTTTCTAAGGTTAGCAAAACTGTTAAGAAATTAGTAGCCATGGTAAAGGGGTTTGTAGCCAATGAATTTTTTTCTTTTTCCTTTCTTTCGTTGTCCAATCCATGTTTTTTTCTCTTCACGATTTTCCTTTACATAATTGTATCTTTACTCAGTAGACTAATATATTTCAAGCATGGGCGGACCTACATGAAAGGTTGTCTCCATTGAATTTTTGCTTCCATGTTAAATATTTATGTTCTTATTAAAAAAATCATCAATTTTATGGTTTGTCCTCTCCGAAAATTATAATTTTCAATTTCTATATACATATTTACATTAGTTTTTACTTTATCTTTCATAATTTTCGTCAATTTTATATTTTGTTCCCTCCAAACTTTATTTAATAAAATTTTGGAATTTTTTTACATTTGAGATTGACTATTCTCTTTTAAATTCCAGAATCTGCCACTAATTTTAACCTGTCTTATTTGTCTTATAAATAGTTATAATATTTTGCTCACTAGCACCTAATTCATGGTTAGACCGAGTGACATAAAGTTTAGTGAGTGCGGGCTTGGAAAAAAAATGAATGGACATTTAAAATTTCTTTTAATTTTAAATATGTAAGCAAAATTTGATGCTGAATTATGATGTGAGCCCCATTCCATCACTTGCCACATACTTTTAGAAGCTTAGATAAATGAAAAAGAAAATTACTGGATATTCCACTGCAGACACCGCAAATAAAGAGCCCAAAAGCACAAGTAATCCAACTTAAACCTCAATTCAGAAAGAAGAAGAAAAAAAATCAGAAATTTTCGTATAGGGGAAAAAAGTTTAGCAAAATTTTACTAAAGAGGAGAACTTTGAAAAAATTTCAAATCAAGGAACAACTCACCATGTTAGATGACGCGATGTAAGCAGACAGTATGAAACTCTAAAGAGAGAGAAGGGAGCGCCACCTTTATTGGATAGAGAGAATATGAGAGTAGGAGAGAGATAGGAGAGACTAGTATCAAATGGCTGTGATAAATTAACACTTTGATTTTCTTTCTTTTCTTTCAGCTGAGCTGGGTCCAACCAAAGGCAATGGGGGGGGGGGGGGGGGGGGGGGGGGGGGGGGGCATTGTGGCTGCACGAGCTGCCACGTTGGATGCAGTGACTCCCACGTGGCTGCTGGTGGGAGGCTGAGGGAGATTGCACTGCAGGCATCATCCACCTCTCTATCGAACACTTTCTCTGTCATTACTTCTTCTTCTCTCTCTATACATACTCTCATTGGTTGGCATACACTCTTATTCTTACTGGTTGAACTTTTTCCAAAATGGCAGCTGCGACTCTATCTTTTCTTCCTATTCCAAGAAGAAGCTGCCACTCTATCTTTTCTTCCTATTCCAAGAAGAAGGTTCTCTTCGTCAAGCTTCTATTTGAAGAAGGTCATCATGCAACTCTCTCTCTCTCTAGACCCATTTGTTTATATATATATATAATATATAATAATATATAAAATATAAATATATATATATATATATATATATATATATATATATAATATATATAATTATATATATATATATATGACATGTTATGGTATTGCAATGAAACACATGGTACACAAATCATTTAAACAACAATTTCGAGTAAAAGAGAAGGTTCATGGACATTAAGAGAAAATTGTATAACATAACCTCTATTAGAATGTAGTGGTAGGCCTATACAAACATGACCGGTAATAGAGTCAGAATGGAAGAAGTGGATTCAAACAGCCGAAAATTTTAGGATAAAGGTTTTGTTGTTGTAATTTAAATAAGTTGAAACAATTCCTGACTGTTGTAAAGGTCATGTTCATTCAACATGTCACTATAGGGGGATGCCCCGATAATGTTTATGCTAATTGTCAGGTACCTAAAAAAAAAACCCCTCCTCCTTCGTCGCACTTGGGACATGTTGGGAATAAAAATAGAAACTATTCTCCAAGATGAAAGTTCGCGACAACCAATACCCGCAAGCCAAACATTGGTTGACTTGTGCAGAAAAGAAAGATCACAAAAAATTCAAGATAAAGACGCACAAGAACTTAAATGAAAAACCATAACCGGTAAAAAAAACCATCAGGATCACTAGTAAATAAGATTACAAGCAACTACCAGAGAAAGTAAACAAAGAGAACCCAAGAAATTACAAGATCTCTCTATTTATTCTCTTTCTTTCCCCAACCTATTGATGGCTACCCAACACCTTACTTGAACATGATTTACCATATACAAAAGAAAAAGGGTTTTTCTAAGGGCACCACACATATTACTAGGGCTATTCCAAAAAATTTGGAAAAAACTACAAGTTTGCCACCAAATTTTTTACTTGGGACTAGCCCAAAAAATGATATAAATACCAACTTCATTTTATTTCACAACTCTTCTTCTCTCCATCTACTCTTTTCTTCTCCTCTACTCTTTTCTTCTCCTCAAAATTTCTAGGTCATAAAATTGTAAACCCTAACCCAAATTTTCTCCCAACCAAGCCATTGTGAAGATTTAGGGTGCAAATTTTAGTTATAGTGTCATCGACTTCTTCCGTTAATGGGTATGTCATCTAATTAATATATTGGTAGACTTTTCAACAATAATTTCACATATAAATTATGATTTATATGTGTTTAATTTAGAAAAAAGGAACATGGAAGAACCCGGGTCATCGAATGTAGTAGACTCTCGTCCCGATATGTCCGAAGAACACATTTTTGCTTCGGATGCACTCTTGGTAAATAAATTTTAACATTCATGTCGGGTGAAATTCGGGGTTGTGACAGACAGGACTGCCACTACTCTGACAGTTCACCTCTAAAAACAGGACTGTCCAAACCGCTGCAGTCCTTTAGACCAGAAGGACTGTCAGAGTGGTGGCAGTCCTGATTATTGCAAGGACTGCCTTTCCCTCTGCAGTCATACATTTTGACAGTAGTTTACACATTTTTGGTGTTGTGTTATTTACTTTTATTAACTTTAAGTTATATTGTAGACTTATCATCTTCCGGTATCGAGGTAGCTGCTCCGATTGGCATCGATGTAGGCCATTTATTCTGAACCGATATGTGTTTTGAATCAAGCGAAGGTGCGCTAAATTGGTGCCGAGAAGTTGGACGGGCAAACAACAGTTCTTGTTATATCTAGATTGGCCCGAAACCGTCCGGACAACAACTACGGTGGTCTCATGTGAACGAGGTGGTGTGTTCAGAAGCCATAAGAAAGATAAAGTTATCCAAAGTAAAGTTTCAAAAAGAAATATTGGAACGAAAAAATGTGGTTGTCCATTCAAAATCTATATTAGAAAGGATGAAGAAGCGAAGTGGATAGTCCAAGTCAAGAATGGAATCCACAACCACGAGATTGTCGAAACACTATTGGGTCATCCGTATGTCGGACGGTTGAACAATACGGAGAAGAAGATAGTCGAAGACTTGTCCACTTCCGGAGTTGCACCGAGACAAATATATTCCGTCATACGACATGAAGATGAGAAGAACAAGTCTACAATGAAGTCAATATACAACGTCCTATCTTCTTCTAACGCCATTCGGTCGAAATCGAGAATGGCGATGCAAGAAGTGCTGAAGTTGCTTAGAGATAATCATTATGTTGAGCACCATAGAAGACACCCCCAGAGCAATGAAGTCATTTCAATCTTTTGGGCTCATCTCGATTGCACACATTTGGCTCGGTCTTTCGTCGACGTGTTAGTTCTTGATTGCACGTACAAGACCAATAAGTTCAAGATGCCTCTCTTTCATGTTGTCGGCTTCACCTTTACATGGAAAACATTTCCAGTTGCTTTTTGCTTCATGAAAAGTGAGAAACTTGAAGACTACACATAGGCGTTGGAGAAACTGAAAATATCTTACACCGGTCATAGAGAGCCCTCTGTTTTTGTTACCGACAGAGAGTATGCTATAATTAATGCTATTCGGATTGTGTTTCCTCAAGCGGATACATTGCTATATATGCACTTTTCATGTAAATCGTAATATACAATCCCAATGTAAGCTGAAGTTCGGGAAAGTGGATGGTAAACTTGACATGCAAATTTTTGACGAATTCAACCATGACTGGAATTATGTATGGCGAGCTAGTATGATAGACAGTTACGACGTCGCATAGTACTTGTTCAAGGAGAAGTGGGAGGGAAGGGAGCCGGCATGCATTTCTTACATCAAAGAGACATGACTTGAACCCCACAAAGAACAATTCGTCTTAGCATGGACGAATGTGGTGAAGCATTACGGTACGACAACTACCAACCGTGTCGAAGGAGCACACTCAGATTAAAGAGGCATTTAAAGTCATCCCAAGGAAACTTTGTTTCGGTTTGGCAAGCGATGCATCTATCAATAGATCGGACGGTGAACGAAATTAAGGCATCATTTGAGATGAGCTTAAATATTGTCAAGCATGAGCATAGAAAGGAAGTCCTCTTGGATTCTTTAATGCGTGTCCTTTCTCACAAAGCGTTGTCATTAATATTTGAAGAGATTTATAGGTCAAAGGTTGTCGGCTTTGATCCTCAGGTTTGCGGGTGTGTACATCGACATACACTGGGCCTCCCTTGTGCCCATGAGATTAATGAATATCGTCGTCAGTCCATTCCTATTCTAGTAGTTGCTGTCGATGAACGTTGGAGGCAGTTGTCTATAATGCCCGTGGTGAAGATAGACGATGATTTCTTATCTTTGCCACAAGTGAAACTTTTTCACGTACGGTGGTGTGCCTCAGTAGGAGCAGAACGGGAGTGCATTGAGGTTAAAATTCAAGAAATTGCATGTCCGGTGACTACTAGAATGCATAAGCCGTCCGTTGTTTCCAATCCTAAGGGCAGGCCTCAAACAAGAATGAGTAGTTCACAAAAGAGAAGGCTTGAGTCAACTAAGAGAGATCCATCATCCTTTGAGCATATTGAACGAAGCTTAGAGCAAGCTCCGCCAGCACGGAAGAGCAAGCTTATCATTCGTCGAAAAAAAAAGAAAACAGATATTGCAAACGAAGATACTGTGGATAGACAAACTTTTGGTTTGTATATCCACAGTTTTCATCCTGAGATTCGTAGTTACATCTGGTCTATTGTTGATGTCCCGGGGGATGGACATTGCGAATTTCGTGTGCTTGCAATACATCTTGGTTATTCTGACAAAGACAGATGGAGGCAAGTGAGGCAGGAGCTGTACGAGGAATTAGAGAGTCGTCTTCCATTATACTCCCGCATCCTAAGCAAAGAAACAGTTGGAAATTTGTTGACAAGTATTCCTTGCATTGACAGTGTTACTGGGCCAGACAACTACATGTCCGTCCCGTCTGCCTTGTATTTATTTGCTAATTGGTATCGGATCCCGATTGTACTTTATTCGGCGGGGATTCACAATACTTTTTTTCGATGTGCACTCCTCCGATGGAGCACAGACAAACTAATCTATGTATTATAGGTCAAATCAAAGATCACTTTGTCATGCTAAGGATGATCGGTCATTCTCCGATTCCTCCACCTACAACAGTTTGGTACAAACTAGCACCGGAAGAAGCGAAGTCCTGTACCGAACCTTTTGATTATCAAATCAATCATTGAAGGAAACTGTTGAAGATGGAGGAGCCAAGAGACTTACCGATTGGCCACTACGACGTAGAAATCGACTGATACGTCTACGACTGAAATGAAGTTTTCACATTTTGTATATGGATGACCCATTTTGTAAGCATTAAAGTATATCATTTTGAAATGTGAAGTCAAATATATGTTTTTTGTTTTTTACTTTTTTTGTCTGCTATACGTGTGAAAAAATATCTATTTGTGTGCAATATGTGTCTATCTTTGTGCAAAATATATCAATTGATCTGGCAGTCCTTGTTCATATTAGGACTGTAATTGATCTGGAAGTCCTGATCAAAACTCATTCACAGTGAGTTTTGATCAGGACTGCCAGACCACTGGCAGTCCTTATTCATCAAAACTCACTGTGAGTGAGTTTTGATCAGGACTGCCAGATCAATGACAGTCCTTGTTCACATTAGGACTACAATTGATCTGGCAGTCCTGATCAAAACTCATTCACAGTGAGTTTTAATCAGGACTGCCAGATCACTGGTAGTCCTTGTTCACATTAGGACTGCAATTGGTCTGACAGTCCGGATCAAAACTCATCAGGACTGCCAGACCACTGGCAATCCTTATTCACATTAGTCACTGTGAGTGAGTTTTGATCAGGACCGCCAGATCACTGGCAGTCCTTATTCGACAATGTCCACAAATATCCATGACATAACATCCAAATTCGACAGTGTCGTCGACACAAATACAAAATACAATTTTCATACATAGTGTAGCCAACAAGTTAAACATCAAAATTTAAACATCAAAACGTAGCCAACAAGTTAAACATCAAAATTCGACAGTGTCGTCGACACATACATAATGTAGCAAACAAGTTAAACATCAAAATTTAAACATCCATGTATCCAAAATACAATTTTCATAATACAAAACATAATCAAGCTGTTATCATGCCGGACCTTCGTACGCGCCTCCCGATTTTGCATGAAAGGAAATTCGACAGTGTCGTCGATGTGGCCAACTGGTTCGCGATATTGACACATTCCTCGTTCTGGTAGACCGATCGGAGGGATTTTGCCAAAGCCTTCGCCCGAGTAGCCTGTAAATGACAAAACGTCAATTAAGTCTACAAATTTGAAAATATTTACAAACTATAATTTACAAACTTATCATCTTGACCATGAAGCATACAAGACATTTTTGGAAGGCAGAGGTCCTAGAGCTCCAACGGCAACGGGCCCTGGATTGCTAGGGTTCGACAACTTAGGATGTCCGACTGCCAAGTAGTACAACATGTACTCGTCGCTGCAGTCGTGCATCTCCTCCACCGGTTGTCGAAGTTCTTCCCCAAGCAAATGTCGTTGCCACTCGGAGTAGCAGTCGGTCACCCAGTCGAAATATGACGGCTTGTAGTTCAAAGGTTGGGTCCCGCACGGAGGCTCCAATAACCTCAATGTGCGCTGCGGCACAGTTTGTACAAGACCAAACTGACGAAGTACTCTATCAGGCATGTAAGGCTCCGTAATATCAGAGCATGTAATCATACCATAAAATAGAGATACTGGTTGCAGATGGCGATTTAACTGTCGAGAATTCCGGTATGGGTGCCAAACTATCTGTAAGACAAAAGTTAAAAAAAATAGTCAACAAATAAACATACCAAGAAAATAGACTACGCTATCTACGCGCTATCTACTAACCTCTTCTGGCACCAAATTATCCAGAACATCACGAATGGAAACCAGCGTTTCATGATTTTAGTTTCCAGCTGAGTTGGCTTCCATTGACACACTCTAGGAAGGTGCTCCTCATAGCGTTGGTTCAGCTCACCCCACTTGAGCATCGAAAAGTGCTCGTATATCCATGCCTATACAATTTGTAAATGAATAGTCATTAAATTAACAACAAAATCTAGCTAGTATATTAGTTTAAAAGGTTAGAAATTTTCTTACATGGAGTAGAGTCTGGCATCCCGCCATGGTCTTGGTTCCGACACGGGATGCTATACCAAGCTCGCGGTAAAGATTAGCAAGTATACCGCTGCCCCAGGATATGGCTCCTACGTCGTCTATAACAGATAGGTTCCTAAGATACCTAGCATGTATACAGGTTCCCGACTTGTCTGGAATGACGACCGATCCAAGTATGAAGAGCATGTATGCCCGGGGCACCCTCTCAACGGTTTCATTATCCACTTCATGCGGGCCTTTGAAATTCTCCACCAACCATGACACAGGAATTCCGTAGGACTTCTTGAAGCCCGGCAGGGTTGTAAAGGTAGTGGCCTCAACCCCCAAGGTTATCTTCTACAAAATTAACTATACGATCGTACCACTCGAGATCTTTCTCAGTACATAAATATTCATTTGTCATGGTGCGCCCCTCCACCGGCAACTCCAGTATCTGATTGACGTCATCCAGGGTAATGGTCAACTCCTCGGCTGGGAGATGAAATGTGTTGGTCTCCGAATGCCATCTCTCCACAAAGGCCGATATGAGAGCACTGTCTTGCATCTTGTAGGCATATTTAGCCAAATTATGTAAACCGGTAGAAAATATTTTGCTCTAGACGTCCTTGGGTAAATGGTTAAAACACCAGGCAATACATTTCCTCCCGTGGCTCACGGCCCTAAGAATACGACAGCTCCCCTGTATGTCGGACAACAGAATAAATATATGATTATGAAATATATATATATATATATATATATATATATATAAACGGAAACTTACAAACATAATGTACATACCGGGTTCTTCCATATTTCATAAGCAATGTGGTTGTCGAACGACAACAACATTGAACAACCGGCGGACGGACAGGCTCCTCAGAAGGATCGATATCGGGCGAACGAACAGGATCCTCAGAAGGACCGGTGCCGGGCGTACGGACAGGATCCTCAGAAGGACCGGCCCCATAACCACCTCGTGCTAGAATTTGGCTGATAGGTACGTCGTCGTCGTCATCGGAAGAAGACGGAAGACTAGGAGTAGCTCGTTGCTTCGAACGAGTATGGAGGTGGTTATTCTTGTTGTCGCTGCGATTCTGAAATTCTTATTGGTCTCTCAAGAGGACGAGACCGCTCAGTACGTTCCCTGCGCAAGGATGCTGTGGGGGTCGCTTTCTTTTGGGAGCGGCCACAGGACTGCAGGACAACATAGGGTTAGTATTAGAAAATGATGGATGTAAATAAAAATAGACGGTTTTTCTTAGGGACTGCCATGTTCCTGGCAGTCCATCATTCTTTCAGGACTGCAGAATAGATGGCAGTCATGTTTTATAAAAGGACTGCCAGGCTTCCTGCAGTCCTGTTATATAATAGGACTGCCTGGAACATATGACAGTCCACTTTGGCAGTAGGACTGTCCGTTCTTCGGCAAGTCCTCACGGATGACGCCCACGAACAGCAGCCGAACGGCCATTTCGTGTTCTAGGGTTAGGTTTTAAACGAAAAAAATAAAGATTTACGAGTTCGATTAGTACTTTCACAAACAAAAAATTGTTCTAACCTAATTTGTCATAACATTTAAGAGATTTTGAAAAAGATTCTTTGAATTGTAAAATAAAATATACAATAATTAGGAAAACATACCTAGCTTGTGATGAGGGTTTCATCTTTGGTGCCATTAATGAGCTTTGAAGAAATGTAGAAGAAAACTAGGGTTAGGAGTTTGGATTGGAGTTGGGGAGAATGAGAGTAGAATTTTGGAGTTTTTGAAGAGAGAGAAATTTTTTATGAATATGGAATGAAAAAGAGGGTTTGGGGGGGTGGGATAGCCCCAAGTAATTTTTGGGCTGTCCCCAGTAAAAGTTCCTCAAACTTGAGCTGTCCCCTAGTAAGTGATAGCGCCTAGTAATATTTGGGGTTCCCTTAGAAAAACCCAAGAAAAATTAGGCCCCTTTGTATAGCATATCATGTGTCTATATATAGAAGACCAATTCTGTGTAGGCATGGCATTAAAAAAAACTCATTGTCTAGGTAGGACTAAAAATTTACTCTAATCAATCCTACTACTTTACGGTTAATAAATATAAGCCAAATCCTAACAGGCCATGAAATAGAAATTAGAGAAATTTTGACTTGCCTCTCACTTTGTTTACCACATTTCACAGTGCACGCCACTGTTTTACAATAATGTAAGAAATCTCCCACTTTGGATGAAAATCGTCAAGAACTGATGGTAAACAACTTTAACACAAAAATTTTGACAAAAATATCCCTCATTCTTCGTTGTCCTCAACCCCTACACCCGCTGACGTTCTCCAGGTCTTCACCGACCACGATGCCGACTCTGACTCCGACAACTCTGCCGGAACCCCTCTCCCTCATCGGATCAAGCGCCACGTCCACGAGATCAGCTTCTAGCCCCCCGTCGCAGCCGCCAAGAGGAAGCCCCTCCTCCCCCCCTCCAAATCGGCATCCCTGGGCTGCTTCGCGGCTGAGATCCGTGGGGGGGCAAAGACGACGGGGAGGGGGGGTTTGGCAGTGACGACGGGAGGGGGGGGGGGACGACGGCAGGGAGGGGGGGACAGCGTCGACGGAGAGTGGGGGGAACGGCGGCGGGGAGGGGAGGGACGTCGGGGGACTAGATGGCAACGTCCCCAACGATTTCATAATTATAAATCAACACCTCTCTAATACATCTGAGGTAAAAGCTAAAACAGATGAAAATAAACATACCTGGCAAGAATCCGATAAGGTGCCAGATATTACAGCAATTTCCTTGGAATCAGAAAAATAAAAGAAAAAAATAGCAGAGTAGTCTATTTTGGCTCAATTGCCGGCACAATTCTGACCACTCTTCTGAATCGCAATCTGATTTTACATCTCCATCACAAACCCAGAAACAAAACCTAAACTTGATGTGGATTAAACTCAAACCTTACACAAAATCCTATATATTTGAATACTCTGAATCTGAATTTTATGAAATCAACACTCTGGTTAGCTCTAGATTACGCACTAACCCACATATGTTCACAAAATATATAAAATTCACAGTCGTGCACCTGTTTCATCGGACTCTTCACCTATATGAGAAACTGAAGGGAAAAGCCTCCCTAGGCAGCAATTCCTGAAGAAGTAATAGCAAGAAAACAAGTATTAGTCATCTACAATCATAATTAGTAATAGATTTCTGATGGAATAAATACAGATGCAACAAAACCTTAAGGTTTATTCTGAAGTGCAGAATTTTTATATTATATACTAACTCCCACTTAGATAGTAAAAACTAATAAACATTGAAACATGTACGCAAGGACCCTCAGCCCTCTGTCAACATAAATTGCATTAGATTTAGGCTTGTGAATGACAAGTCAATTCTCTTTCCTTTCAAAGACAATCTCAGCCGCAAGGAACCCTTTTTATCAAGTGCAAAGTATCATAGTCAAGCCTTGAGATATTGGGAACAGATATTGATACAAGAGATAGCTTCACGCCCTAAAGACAGCAACTGAACTAAGTCCTAAGCCCGAAAAGACTGTAAGATGAACAAAATATGTAATAGTTTACTTGGTTCTTCTTAGAGCACAATTCATATTCGCCTTGATACAAATTTAAAACAAAGTTATCTACCTCAATGAAATCTTTCTTTCTGATTGAAAATATCGAGCTTTCCCACATTCAGACAAGTAACTCAAGATTGCAGAAACTTCACCAAACCCCTTACAAAGACTGAAATTTTTTGTAGAGTGATGATACAGCTAGAAGTCCAGCTACAGTCAGTTAAAATCTTAATAATATCAGCAGCTCTTTCCTGCAAAATTAAAAGGGAAGAACCAAGGAATGAATGTAAACCAATTTAGACTAATCCTATTACAGCTAACAATAATATCCAATGGATACCTGGAGCAGTGTCTTTAGGATGAGTGTATCTTCAACGTTATCTTGTAGGATAATGATTTAAAATTACCTATCAAGCGCCCAACTCTCCTAAACATCTGGTACATGCGCCCACTAGATGGATCAATTAGGTCTCCTTGAGATAAGATGTCAACATCTATACGCATTTCATGTTGCCGAATCAAGGAGTGAGAAATGAAGCAAGCAACCATTCTACGTATATTTTAGAAAACTAGAACAATCAATATGGATTAAATAGAAGTTTCTAGTAAATAAAACAAATATGGAGCCTCTAGGCCAGAATTGTTGGCAGGTTCTGGACCAAAACTAATGATGGTGAGACTGGTTCTAGTTTTGAACAACAGGCCAGTAAAGAATATCAACATCAACACAATAAAGAGGCCAGAAAATTGCTGAAAATTATGGAGGGTTAGGGTTTGGAAAATAAATTGTTCTAAGTGAGGTATAGATGGAAACCAAAGACTGAAACAATATCTAGTCTCTTCAATGAATAAAACTAGAGACTACATGAGTTTATATAGCTAACGTACCTTGGCCATCTAGACAACTAGTTCCAATAAAAATAAGTTACCAAAATAAAACTAAACTTAAATAACAAATAAGAGTAGGAGCAAAAGATTTCGTATCCTAATCATGATGAAAAAGTGCAAGTCTGGAAATATGAAACAAATTCACAAAGATATATTATGAAATGTGAAACAAATTCACAAAGATATACTAAAATTTTCTCAAGTGTAATAATATGCTAAAGTTTGTTTAAATTAAACCAACAACATAATTTTTGGTAGAACTAATGAAACTTGTGATTTTCTAAATCTATGAAGAGGAAGTTTGAGCTGAGCATGATTGGAGAAATTATACTTCCTAGCAACTCTCGAATGAAGCAATATATAATGGGTATACCCTTCGTGGTGCATTGATTCTATAGAAGGCGCAAACGGTCTTATGAAATGTGAATCCAAATTCCTCAGGCAGTAAAAATAGCTAACCTCCAGTGCTCCAGAATTCTCTCGATACATGTTGCTTTTGGGCATGCTTCCTCAAGTAAGCTTTGCACTCTGTAAGCTTCAGCAAATGTAGATTTTCCCCTCCTGCAGGATATAAAGAGTACAAAAGATAAACTTAAATTGCTTGATCAATTATTCAAGGTTAACAATCACAGAAAACTAAAAGATATTATTAGCATATCATGTGACATCCAAGATACTTTCATATTTCAAAATTGGTATCAGAAAGATTTTTTAATCTTACAAAACCAGATACTTGAATAGTCTCTTGAATGTTACAATGATTGGATACATGAAAATTCAAGGGAACAATATCCCATACTAAACAAACAAATGACCTGCTTACTGAAAAAGGAATTTTGTGATGTTAGAAGTTACGTAGGCAAGCTCAATGGTGCTGAAGGGGTCTGGTAACTTTCCGCAATACCTAGATAACAGAAGAAAATATGGATAAATATACAAATCTTGCAGTAATAATTTGAACAAAGATATACATGTCTCTTTCTTCATAAGAGCCAACTTCTTCAAAACTCACATTAATTAATTCATAAAAGTCTCTCATAATGCCCTCCTAGCCTTCATAACATAAGAAGCTCCACCACAAACTAAAGAATATTGGAAACAACATAGTCTAACTTGGAAAGGTATATGTAGTGCACTGTTCAAATTAAGGAGATTGGCCAAATAAGCAGAATTCATGTGATATGTAATTGCAATCAGACAACAAAATATGATTGCAATCAACTGGCGTTGGATCCTTGTGCAGATGTAACAGCTTACCTACGGCCATGATCCATTATTTCACATCCAAGGGCCTAAAACTAGGTTTCATATTACATTGAAGTTTGGCATTTCCAATTGTGGATATCACATATCAGACGATATATTATGGCCGTATGTAAATATCGGACACCTAAGGTTGATGTTTGATTAAAAAAAACAATATGACTACAGTATCATAACTGTTCTATATGCCAACTATCTAATTAATTTTTTTCACGCTATATTTCGGAGTGATTTTATATAAAATATTTGAAACTTCGTTGCTACTTGGAAAAGGATGGTAATCTAACAACTTACTTATACAAAGAAAAGAAGAAGTCTTCACATCTAAATATTGGGAGTCTTTAATTATTTAACAGCAATAACTGAACAAAGAACCAAAATGAGTTAACCAATAGAAAGAAGATGTATACAGCCCATACAAGTTTAGAAATGAACAATTCTTGCATAAACAAAAACTCAACATACGAGATTCTTTCTCAAATGATCTTGCAACTGCTTCCTAGTGTGAGATTAGACAATTAAACTATACATGAAAAAGATTTAAATCTCCACGCATCTACTGTGGATGTGATGAAGTCCCACCACACTGGATTGAACTTGAAGCACATGCAAATTAATGATGTGTAGCCATTCTGACAACTTGCACATCATACATACTGAAAGAGAACTTGAACCCTGTTTCCACTTTTATATATGGTCCATCGAACAATAAAAAAAAAGTTCCAACAAATACAGATAATTAAGCTAAGTGGTAAGGTGCCAGTTATCACTTCATTAAAAAAATGGAGTCTCCATTTATATACAAAGCCCTGTCAATGCTTTAGAGTAAATTGAATTGAAACTTCCTATTTAATTGTACATAAAGAGATTAAGACCCATGACATTTTTTGAAGCATGCCTCCACTCATACTGGATGACTACCAAGACCTATCAAAATCACTATAATGGCACGAGGTCTTTTCAATGAGAAAAAGGAAGGAGGGAACTTGTTGTAAGTGCTTTCAAATTGAAGCGACCTCATTCTTTTAGTTTAGTTCAACAAGCTTGAAATTGCTTCTCGATTGGAAAAATATATGTTTGATTAAACATATCATACAAAAATTAAAATAGTAGAAATTAAAGAGACATCATAATGTTTCTTCTAGTGAACATGGATGAACAAATTGGAACTTACATTAAGGAAGACGATGTTCATGTTGGCATATCTGTCACATCGATCAATACCTCAAACCTCTAAGGAAGCTGACCAAATAAGCAACATCCATTACTACTAAACATAAAAATACACTCATATTTAAACATTAATGCCTTCTAGACATGTGGAAGTCAAAAACTGTCAGTGTAATATTCCATTAAAAATGAATTTTGTCAACTTACATCAACATCGGTGGTTGACTTCAGTAGTATAATTTGTACATGCGTGCTATGTCTTCTGTTCGGTAGGCTCTACTGGAAGGAATCTTTCCAGCTTTGCATAATTCTGCAAATAAAAACATGATATAAAGATATCCATATTTCTCATTGTAAAAATGTATTTTTTTTTCTAAAAGAAATAATCGAAAGCAAATCCATTGACCGTCACATACCCTTCCTATGTTTTATCGTGGTTAGCCATTGTGAAGGAGGATTGTTCTGAGACTTGTTCGCGTTTCGTTATTTTGTCTTTGATGGAAGACATCTTCTATTAGTTTTGTTTCTAAATAACTCATATACACACCTATATAATGAGTGCCATTTTAATTATTGCAAGTCTATCACAGGTATAACAAGTTCAAAGACAATAGTGGGTCAAGGAATCATTGAACTTTTTTTTCAGTTATAAGTTTGGAACTAAATATTTCTAGCATTTAATTAAACTTAATATTATATCTATTTGTGTAATGCTCTTAGGTGTATAAAGGCTTTCTTGCTTCAAGGAATCATTGAACTTAATATTAAATTTAATATATCTATAAAGTCATAATTATAGACATGCATGTGTTCATCGATCATAGTACATGTGATATGTATGTGCACTTTCCTGAATTCCCAAAACATAATATAAAGCAAAAGAAACATAATATACAAGGAAAAAGATACCAACTAAAAGGCCAACTAAACTGTAAGAATACAGTACTGTGCATCCTTCACTGGACCAGACTCGCAAGCCACAAGTCACTAATGCTGCAACAACTTTTATCGGTGCTATCCAACTAAGAAAATGATCCTGTAATATGCATCAAAAGCCAAGTCAGAAAAAAAGATGTCAGTTCTCGTGCCAAACACAATATAGACATAAGAAATCAAACTTGCTTTTTATTGTGGATTTGTTACTAAGATTATTTAAGGATAGGTGTGGAGCTTGTATTGTGTTCATATCCTTACCTATGTGTCCATATCCGGGCAACTAGAAGTTCTCATGTTTTACGCTAAAAGTATATATCAGATAAAGATTGAAGATTCATCAAGAGAAATACAATTTTCTTCTAAACTAAGCAATGACTACATAATAGTAAGATTCCTGATAATTGACATAAGGATTACCTACTTTCCGGTGTATAACAAGAAAGAAAAAACAATCTGCAATCATACCAATAGAACAATTTATGGAGTTTTCACCTAATTTTTTATATTAATTTATATATCTGCTTTCCAAAAGCAAACCCACCATATCATGGTGTTTGGGTTTCAGTTCCAAGTTCATTGTAGAACTCTTACTATATTTTGGAAATACTGTGAGGAACGGGAGCATAAGAATTTATCCAATAAGCTTAGATGTTAAAATTTTCAAATTGCTAGATTTTAGTTCTGAACAACTTCTAAGAGATTTCCAGATAGTTATGTTGAATAAGCAAATAATAAAGCTGCTAGTGAGCTGTAAATACAAGTTAGATCCCCTAATACATGAAGGTACATGGAACAGATATTTTGAAGCAAGAGGTACATTTCGAAACTATTACAATCTTTATAACTAGTCTTAATACAAAACAAACTAGAAATGACAATCTCATATGGAAGGATTTCAATCTTCAGAAAGTCGCTTAAAAAGGTATCATTCAGTGCATACAATTGCTGGTGGCAATGGAAATAGATTTTAGAGTGTACACTCATCGGCCTCGCCATCATCATTCGAGCCTTCACCCATCAAAATGGGCTCGGCAATGGAGCATAAGAAAGCTCCATAAAAAATGTGAAAAAGTTTATGAGTCATGACCAGTTATCGTCAACCCTCTATGTTGGCGCCAAATTCCTAGCTAAATCAAAGGTGTCATAAATCGTCACCTTGCAAACTGCTCAACAAGTACCAACTGAAGTAGCTCCTGGAGCAGAGAAAAACCATTCAACAAGTTCATTATACAAGATATGCATGCCAAAGCTATGGACAGATTTTGGTGTAGAAAACAGAGATCAGATTCAAACATATACAATAAATTTAGCACAACTTGCAAGTGTCTCTACAAGAGTTAAATCAAGGTTCAAACATCTAATGCAAAATAGGGTACAACTGTCTGTTTCAGTCATCAAAATAAATCATGATCCTGATATGCATCAACAATTTCTGTGAATCATTGGAACTTCCTTGTTCTGGCTCTAACCAAACTACAATGCAAATAAGTGCATATCACATATTGTAATAAATCTCCTAGAAATTGGTTTAGATAGTGAAAATGCGTCATCCGGGAACAAAAGGTGGACTATCTTAAATATGCTTGAAACGAACAATTTCTACTTGTTGTGCAACTCATAGCCAGGTAAGTTCGGAAATGAATCGTAGTGGACATTAAATAGGCAACGATACAAGTGCATACAATGAAAGTCAGTGTTAGTTGATGACATTACATTGTACAATGATGGTTGAACAATGGCTATCGATCCTCCTCGAGCGACTTCCGACTTCGTTTGCGAGAGATATATGCACCATTAATTTCCAATCCATAATCAAACAAAATACAAACCCAAAAAATAGGGTTTTGAAGAGAAAGGAGGAATCAAACCTAGAACCCATGGGCCTCTCGAGGAGGATCTCCTCCATGGATACCATGGTGAGGCCGTTGTCGCGGTCCTCAGTAGAACCAATTCTCCCAAGCATGGTTGGAGAAAAGGGGTTCTCCAAGCAGCGGTCTGGTCTCCCAAATTGATAATGAATAAAGAGAGAGAGAGAGAGAGAGAGAGAGTGGGAGGCATGTTAAAAATATATGTGGATGAACGGTGTGGATTCATTCTGGAGATCCAATGGTTAGGAGTAAGGGAAAAAAGATTTCCAAAAAATTTGTTTAGGCCGCCAAATAATTGTCATTCCCGCTGAGATTATTTGAGACGGTCTCAAAATTTATTTGGAACGAAAATATTAATAGTCCCAAATAAGAGGTCCATCATCCAATCTGTCACCAATAAATTTGTTTTTTGTTAAAAAAAATATAGCAGTCCCAAATAATTTTTTAGGACGTTTAAAACTAGCGTTCCTGAAAGTGTTGTCCCAAAAGCTAACTTTTTTTGTAGTGGAAGCCACGGGAAGGATTATTATGTGCTAAGGATTTGCACGAGTGTCAGAGGAAAGATTAAAGATAGTAAACTATTTGAATCAATTGGGATGCTGTAACGAGACGGTACATTACTTGAAATCAATCGAGAGATTGCGAAGAAATATTAGATGGTGCAAGTTGATTGTAGAGAAATTTCATGAAAGCTTGGTTGAAGTTTTGGGGATGAGTTTTGTTTTAAGTTTCGAGGACGAAACTTTTTCTGGGTGGTATATATTGTAGTGCCCCACCCGGATGCCTTATGATGGATGGTTGGTTCGATGAAGCCTTGTTGGACTTGGGATTATATGAAGAATCGCTTGGAAGTCTATGTGATCGTGGCGGGAATCGTTCTATGAATGTGAGTAGTGTTGAACCCTTCAAAGATCCTTTAGCTTCACGCTTAAAAAGGATAGTATTCTATGTTTCTTGTTGAATTGCTCAATAACACCTTGCATGGAATTTGGAAAGATAATGAAAGTAATAATCACATGAACGTAAACTGTTGTGGCTAAATGAATTGTATGCTTGTACGCTGTTGCCATGAAATACATGACAGGTGAAGGCAAAGTCCCAAATACTTGGGCAGTGAGTATATCGAGCTTTGGCTCAATGAATAGATGGCAAAACAGATGTTAAGACCCAAGAACTGGACAGTGAGTATGCTTAATTTGCATTCGAATGAATGTATGCTAAACAGGTGCTAAGTCCCAGGAACTGGGCGGTAAGTACATTGAGTTGGTTGGAAAGAGGTATGATATCAAAGATGTGGCAAAGAGATTGGAAAACAACATTCTATTATCCTGTGCCGATGTAGAATGTTGGTTTCACTAAGACCCTGGATGGGCATGATAATGTGAGCACTGGCTCAAGACAAGATGGCTAGATGGCAAGATGGATGAGAATGATGGTTTTGATTAGTTAGTGTTGTCTTCTTAGGTGCTAACATGAAATTGACCCTAAGGCAACGAGAAAGACCACTGTTAATAATGTGCTATAACATGATTACTTAGTGTTGTCTTCTTAGGTGAGTTGGGCCAGCACCGCTCGCCAGTACATTGATGATGTACTGACCCACGTTGTGGGCAATATTACAGGTGTTTGCTTGGGGGAAATCCTGTAAATCAGTGCTTGGCATCGATGAATCGGATGGGTGTGCAGAAGCTCTTCTTTCAAGACGATGTCTTCTGCTATACGGGACATAATATATGGAACAGTGGAACTCAGATGTACCAGTGAGATTGTAGCCAAATTGGCAAGTCATTGTAAAGAAGTCGGTATATTCATTTGTAGCCTAAAGGGCAAGTGTATACATTCAGTTGGCTACTCAAGAGTCTTGTATTCAGTTGTAAACTCTGTATTTCGCTGCAAGTCTTGTAATAAATTTTGAATATCAATAAAGAGATACATTTCTTTATAAATTGTGTGCCTTCAATTTATCTGCTTGGTTCCGCTGCGTTGTCGATGTTTTCTGAGAATTACCAGGAACTGTAATGGTTTTGCCTTGTACAAGTGCAATCTAGACTTGTACGGCATCACGCCCAGTGGCTTGTTTTCGATCCTCCGGGATCGGGGCGTGACAACTTGCACCAGAGAGTCCACGTACGGGACGAGGGTGTTGACTTGACTTGACTTGACTTGTACCAGAGAGTCCACACTCGGGACGAGGGTGCCTTGCCATGAACTAACCAGAGAGTCCACACTCGGGACGAGGGTTAGTACTAACCAGAGTCCACACTCGGGATGAGGGTTTGGTTCTTCTATTGATCTCGTGTTTCGTTCATCCGGCAGTTCATTTATGCGTAGTTGTTCTAGTGTTCGTGTTTGTGTTCGAGTTTGTGTTCGTGTTCGTGTTCGTAGTCATTTGTCGTGTTCCTGTTTCTTCTTGTTTATTTTCTCACGCATGATAAAACTGTTAGATAGGCATGTATATTATGTATCTTGCTATGTCCTCTGAGGACCTGATGATCTCCTCAGGTTTAGCGATTGCATGGAGTTAGCTAGCGGTTGTGGATGGCGGAGGATTTGCGGTTCTTGTGGGATTCAGGTACCATTATTACGTTTGTTATCTGCTCGTGCTTTCATACCTTATCATGAGTTATCCTGTTTCTTGATTCAGTTTTAGACTCTTGTTATTTCCTTTAGAGTCTTATCGGACATATATGCTAGTGGGCTGCAGACCACGACCCATAGTGTTCATTCTTATTTATATGATTCCTGTGGATTGAGATATAGATTTGTTTGCCATGATTTGGCAGCTTACCCTAGCCGTGACAGCGTTTACGTATTGAATCGGGTTGGAGTCCGCTTGATGCGTAGCTGGCTTGCTCACGTGCTCGCGTCCGAAAAGCGGGTGCGGGTCGTGACAAGTTTTTTTGGTGGCCCATGCAGGTCAGAGCATATCGTATCGGTTACGTAACTGTACTGATACGAGCCTGCAAATTTGACCAAACCCTTAGGAATCTCAATCCACACTGCCTTGAAAATTCTCCTAGAAATTCTCTACGTCCTTGAAAATTCTATATTTGCTCTCAATTATACTCCCTTGCTTTCCGTATCATTGAATTCTCGTCCCTTTTTATTTCGAAGTGACGAACGATCGTGCTGTCTAGGATTTACCAGAAATTCTTAAGTTATAGTATAATATTGTCTGATTATTGAATTCTTTGGTTGTTTATAGATATGAGGGATTAAGATACCATATGACCTAGGTATTTTGGTAGAACTATTAGCCACTAGTTAAAAGGTTATAAGATTTTAGTAACCGTATTTTGAGTAGTAGTGTGACCAAAGGTGGGCAGAAGTCCTCGAAGTTTCTTAGTTACAAATAACTAGAGAAGGTTATAAAATATTTTTGAGGAATTAAATAGAGGAGATTAAGGTAATAGTGGACTTTAAAATTTTAAGAAATAGTTATGAATTAGAATTTCGAGGACGAAATTATTTTTAAGGTGGGTAGATTTGTAGCCTCCCTTCCCGGAAAAATCTTTGAAATATTTTATTATTATTTTATTTGATTTAAATAGTGATTTTAGAATTTTATAAGTGATTATTTAGTAAATTATTACGGTAGATGATTTCAGCCATGGTTGAGTTTTGAAGTACCAGACGACTAGAAATCATGGTACGGATAGTGCAGTGGCGTGCTTTGACTAGTGTTTAGCCTTGGTAGGGGAATGCCGAGCCATAGGAGTGCCCTAACTAGGAAACCAGGCCAAGTTATAGCATGACTAATTAGATAAGTTTAATTAATTATTATTACATTTATTGACTTGTGGAAGACCCGTTTGTGTCGATTTAGACCGAGCTGAGCCCGAACCGAATCCAAGCCTATGTGGGCATGCAGTGAGACCAGGGACGGCCATGTAGTTATATTTTATGTGTGTACAAATATTCTCATAAATTATTTTAGGTATTGAGGTACATTTTTAACTATTGAAATATTTGTACGATACTGGTATTTTTATTAAATATTGTTTTACAATGTTTGTACAATTTTTGGATCCAGACAAAGGTGAATAGTATAGATTCACCAAACCACTATTTAATTATTTTAGTATTATTTAATTATTCTGTGGTGATTAAATAAATATATCATTGCTATTAGATATTATTATTTGATTAATTGAGTATTTATTGGTATATAAATATATGAGGTATATATGTATATGGATGTGTGTAAATATAGATATATTAAATGTGTGTTGTATATATAAATGTATATATATATGTATATTTGTATGTATATATAAATATATTATATATTGTGTATGTATATATATAGGAATATGCGTGTGAGATTGTGTTAATCATATATACATTTATCTAAATAAAATTATTAGGTCAACCAAGTTTACAATTTTATTACGTTGATTTGGTGAAGTTGCCACAAAGAAACGTTGGCATGTGTCCCATTAAAATCTTTATATCCTCCCTATGTTCTTAACCAATCATGCCCTGGTTGTGTATGTATGGAATTTAATGTTTTAAATGCAAGTCTTGGGATGTCAGAAAGATTTTGCAGGGTTTCAGTGTGTGCTATCACTATGGCAGTTTTTCTTGATCTAGTGCTGGATACCCATTGTGTGTTAGCACTTTGGTTTTCATGATCACCCTTATTTGATGATCTTATCTAGTGCTGGATACCCAGTTTGAAATGCTTCAAATACATTTGATTTGAGTGTTTCAGTATCATTGTTTGAACATTTCGTTCCAATGCTTCAATTTTGCCTTAAATTCTATACTGGGTTCCAAAGACATTGGCAGTAGCCACTTGGCCAGCCGGCCCAGGCCGAAGGACCCGAGCCCATGACCAGCAGACCAATTCCAAGCCCGACCAGTCCTCACAACAGAACCGTGTATACATAATATAGCCGAGCGCTTATAATCGAGAGATTGAGAATGAAGGAGTAAACCCTAATCCTTAAATCCCAACACCAGCGCCGACCCCAACAAAAGGTGGTTGCACGCGGGCCCCGCTGCTGGCCGGCCACCGCCAGGCCGCCGTCGACCAGCCGAGCCACGGCCAGGAACGGATGCACAGAACACAACATCCGCAACGGCGGTGCAAGCCCCAACTTCGTGATCGAAGTGCACTCTCATTGCTCGATCGTTTTTTGAACTTTTTCTTCAGGTAAGATCCCGATATATACACCTTTGATTCCGATCAATTAGTTTGATTTTAGGTGATCTATATTGACAGAAAAATCGAACCCAAAAACCCAAAAAACTGTCCAAAATGGAACAGTAAACCAAGCCCCAACTCCTGCGTTCGAAGTGGAATTTCGAACCCAATATTATAAATTTCGAAAATCTATTTGAAGGAGTTTATGACAACATGTAGGGCTCCACAACCCAATTCGCAGAAGTCGATTTCATCGACTACGTGCCGAGAAATCGGATCCCGAAGTTGACCGAAAACTTGTTTTTAAAATCAATAAAATTCGTCGACACGACGTGCGTCCCGCCAATCCGGGCGACGTGGTCGCGAACCGAAAGCATCGAAAGGTGCGTAACGGCTTCGTGGTCGTGTGGGCTTTGACGGAATTCAAATTGGTCGCGTGTGCGCGACGAATTTGATGCGTATCCGTCGAAATTCACCGTATCGGCCTCTGTGCAAATTTCTCAATTACTTTGTGCACGCTCGTCAGATCGAGACGAAACTTGTGCCAACAGGACCGTATCATTTTTCTGGTCCTGTATGCCAAGTTTGGTCCGATTCTGAGATAGTTGATCGGATCGCTGTTTTACGGGCCCCACGGTCCGACTCAACGGGTGATTTTGTGCACGGCCCACCGGAATCCAACTTTGGACATACGGTTGGGTTCGTATCAAAAAATTGGACCTGTTGACATATACTTTGATGACTTTAGAGACCATTGACCCTGGCACGCTTTTCGGTGCAAAGCGGGTCCAACGGCGGACATCATTTTTACCGAAATTACCGTTTTGCCCCTGTGCCCAGAATTAGACTTAAGGACAGACAATCCTAGCTAATTTGACTATTCTGAGACTGTTGGCATTGTCTGTTTCAGCTTTCGAAGATAGTTGTGATGATTTGGACTTCTTGGCTTAGTAGTGGACTAGATTGTTATTGGATCTGCGTGCAACCTCCAGGCAAGTATACCTTGCCTTCCTCTACAGTTTTATTTACATTCATTTTATTTCATTTTCTAGTTTTGATTGTTTATGGACATGTGCTTTGCGTATTATATTCTTTGAGTGGTTTTCATTGCATATAGCCGTGTTCATGTTTGGTCTTGTGGTTCACACTTGGAGTTTCTCGTCAGTATCTTGCTTGAGTCGTGTCATAGAACGAGTACGTGTAATTGAACTGCTAAATCCTTGATATTGTTTCCTTGACACTAGAGAGTCCACACTCGGGACGAGGGTGTTTTTTTGATCTATTTACATCCGTGAGTCCACACTCGGGACTAGGATGTCGATTACTTGCACCAGAGAGTCCACGTACGGGACGAGTGTTGACTTGACTTGACTTGACTTGTACCAGAGAGTCCACACTCGGAACGAGGGTGCCTTGCCGTGAACTAACCAGAGAGTCCACACTCGGGACGAGGGTTAGTACTAACCAGAGAGTCCACACTCGGGACGAGGGTTAGTGTTTAGTTCAAACCGTGAGTCCACACTCGGGATGAGGGTTTGGTTCTTCCATTGATCTCGTGTTTCGTTCATCCGGCAGTTCATTTATGCGTAGTTGTTCTAGTGTTCGTGTTTGTGTTCGAGTTTGTGTTCGTGTTCGTGTTCGTAGTCATTTGGCGTGTTCCTGTTTCTTCTTGTTTATTTTCTCACGCATGATAAAACTGTTAGATAGGCATGTATACTATGTATCTTGCTATTTCCTCTGAGGACCTGATGATCTCCTCAGGTTTAGCGATTGCATGGAGTTAGCTAGCGGTTCTGGATGGCGGAGGATTTGCGGTTCTTGTGGGATTCAGGTACCATTATTATGTTTGTTATCCGCTCGTGCTTTCATACCTTATCATGAGTTATCCTGTTTTTTGATTCAGTTTTAGACTCTTGTTATTTCCTTTAGAGTCTTATCGGACATATATGCTAGTGGGCTGCAGACCACGACCCATAGTGTTCATTCTTGTTTATATGATTCCTGTGGATTGAGATATAGATTTGTTTGCCATGATTTGGCAGCTTACCCTAGCCGTGACAGTGTTTACGTATTCGAGTCGGGCTGGAGTCCGCTTGATGCGTAGCTGGCTTGCTCACGTGCTCGCGTCCGAAAAGCGGGTACGGGTCGTGACAAGTTTTTTTGGTGGCCCATGCAGGTCAGAGCATATCGTATCGGTTACGTAACTGTACTGATGCGATCCTGCAAATTTGACCAAACCCTTAGGAATCTCAATCCACACTGCCTTGAAAATTCTCCTAGAAATTCTCTACGTCCTTGAAAATTCCATATTTGCTCTCAATTATACTCCCTTGCTTTCCGTATCATTGAATTCTCGTCCCTTTTTATTTCGAAGTGACGAACGATCGTGCTGTCTAGGATTTACCAGAAATTCTTAAGTTATAGTATAATATTGTCTGATTATTGAATTCTTTGGTTGTTTATAGATATGAGGGATTAAGATACCATATGACCTAGGTATTTTGGTAGAACTATTAGCCACTAGTTAAAAGGTTATAAGATTTTAGTAACCGTATTTTGAGTAGTAGTGTGACCAAAGGTGGGCAGAAGTCCTCGAAGTTTCGTAGTTAGAAAATAACTAGAGAAGGTTATAAAATATTTTTGAGGAATTAAATAGAGGAGATTAAGGTAATAGTGGACTTTAAAATTTTAAGAAATAGTTATGAATTAGAATTTCGAGGACGAAATTATTTTTAAGGTGGGTAGATTTGTAGCCTCCCTTCCCGGAAAAATTTTTGAAATATTTTTTTTATTATTTTATTTGATTTAAATAGTGATTTTAGAATTTTATAAGTGATTATTTAGTAAATTATTACGGTAGATGATTTTAGCCATGGTTGAGTTTTGAAGTACCAGACGACTAGAAATCATGGTACGGATAGTGCAGTAGCGTGCTTTGACTAGTGTTTAGCCTTGGTAGGGGAATGCCGAGCCATAGGAGTGCCCTAACTAGGAAACCAGGCCAAGTTATAGCATGACTATTATAGATAAGTTTTAATTATTATTACATTTATTGACTTGTGGAAGACCCGTTTGTGTCGATTTAGACCGAGCTGAGCCCGAACCGAATCCAAGCCTATGTGGTCATGCAGTGAGACCAGGGACGGCCATGTAGTTATATTTTATGTGTGTACAAATATTCCCATAAATTATTTTAGGTATTGAGGTACATTTTTAACTATTGAAATATTTGTACGAGACTGGTATTTTATTATTAAATATTGTTTTACAATGTTTGTACAATTTTTGGACCCAGACAAAGGTGAATAGTATAGATTCACCAAACCACTATTTAATTATTTTAGTATTATTTAATTATTCTGTGGTGATTAAATAAATATATCATTGCTATTAGATATTATTATTTGATTAATTGAGTATTTATTGGTATATAAATATATGAGGTATATATGTATATGGATGTGTGTAAATATAGATATATATTAAATGTGTGTTGTATATATAAATGTATATTAATATGTATATTTGTATGTATATATAAATATATTATATATGTGTGTATGTATATATATAGGAATATGCGTGTGAGATTGTGTTAATCATATATACATTTATCTAAATAAAATTATTAGGTCAACCAAGTTTACAATTTTATTACGTTGATTTGGTGAAGTTGCCACAGAGAAACGTTGGCATGTGTCCCATTAAAATCTTTATATCCTCCCTGTGTTCTTAACCAATCATGCCCTGGTTGTGTATGTATGGAATTTAATGTTTTAAATGCAAGTCTTGGGATGTCAGAAAGATTTTGCAGGGTTTCAGTGTGTGCTATCACTATGGCAGTTTTTCTTGATCTAGTGCTGGATACCCATTGTGTGTTAGCACTTTGGTTTTCATGATCACCCTTATTTCATGATCTTATCTAGTGCTGGATACCCAGTTTGAAATGCTTCAAATACATTTGATTCGAGTGTTTCAGTATTATTGTTTGAACATTTCGTTCCAATGCTTCAATTTTGCCTTAAATTCTATACTGGGTTCCAAAGACATTGGCAGTAGCCACTTGGCCAGCCGGCCCAGGCCCAAGGACCCGAGCCCATGACCAGCAGACCAATTCCAGGCCCGACCAGTCCTCACAACAGAACCGTGTATACATAATATAGCCAAGCGCTTATAATCGAGAGATTGAGAACGAAGGAGTAAACCCTAATCCTTAAATCCCAACACCAGCGTCGACCCTAACCACAGGTGGTCGCGCACGCGCCCCGCTGCTGGCCGGCCACCGCTAGGCCGCCGTCGACCAGCCGAGCCACGGCCAGGAACGGATGCACAGAACACAACAGCAGAAACGACGGTGCAAGCCCCAACTTTGTGATCGAAGTGCACTCTCATTGCTCGATCAGTTTTTCAAACTTTTTCTTCAGGTAAGATCCCGATATATACACCTTCGATTCCGATCAATTAGTTTGATTTAGGTGATCTATATTGCCAGAAAAATCGAACCCAAAAATTCGAAAAACTGTCCAAAATGGAACAGTAAACCAAGCCCCAACTCCTGCGTTCGAAGTGGAATTCCGAACCCAATATTAGAAATTTGAAAATCTATTTGAAGGAGTTTATTGACAACATGTAGGGCTCCACAACCCAATTCGCAGAAGTCGATTCCATCCACTACGTGCCGAGAAATCGGATCCCGAAGTTGACCGAAAACCTGTTTTTAAAATCAATAAAATTCGTCGACACGACGTGTGTCCCGCCAATCCGGGTGACGTGGTCGCGAACCGAAAGCATCGAAAGGTGCGTAACGGCTTCGTGGTCATATGGGCTTTGACGGAATTCAAATTGGTCGCGTGTGCGCGACGAATTTGATGTGTATCCGTCGAAATTCACCATATCGGCATCTGTGCAAATTTCTCAATTACTTTGTGCACGCTCGTCAGATCGAGACAAAACTTGTGCCAACAGGACCGTATCATTTTTTTGGTCCTGTATGCCAAGTTTGGTCCGATTCTGAGATTGTTGATCGGATCGCTGTTTTGTGGGCCCTACGGTCCGACTCAACGGGTGATTTTGTGCATGGCCCACCGGAATCCAACTTTTGACATACGGTTGGATTCTTATCGAAAAATCGGACCTGTTGAAATATAGTTTGACGACTTTAGTGACCATTGACCCTGGCACACTTTTCGGTGCAAAGCGGGTCCAACGGCGGACATCGTTTTTGTCGGAATTACCGTTTTGCCCCTGTGCCCAGAATTGGACTTAAGGACAGATAATCCTAGCTAATTTGATTATTCTGAGGCCTTTGGCATTGTCTGTTTGAGCTTTCAGAGATAGTTGTGATTATTTGGACTTCTTGGCTTAGCAGTGGACTAGATTGTTATTGGATCTGCGTGCAACCTCCAGGCAAGTATACCTTGCCTTCCTCTACAGTTTTATTTACATGTATTTATTTATTTTCCAGTTTTGATTGTTTATGGACATGTGCTTTGCGTATTATATTTTTGAGTTGTTTTCATTGCATATAGTCGTGTTTATGTTTGGTCTTGTGGTTCACACTTGGAGTTTCTCGTCAGTATCTTGCTTGAGTCGTGTCATAGAACGAGTACGTGTAATAGAACTGCTAAATCCTTGATATTATTTTCTTGACACCAGAGAGTCCACACTCGGGACGAGGGTATTTTTCTTGATCTATTTACATCCGTGAGTCCACACTCGGGACTAGGATATCAATTACTTGCACCAGAGAGTCCACGTACGAGACGAGGGTGTTGACTTGACTTGACTTGACTTGCATCAGAGAGTCCACACTCGGGACGAGGGTGTTTACATCAGAGAGTCCACACTCGGGACGAGGATGTTATACTTACACCAGAGAGTCCACACTCGGGACGAGGGTGCCTTGCCGTAAACTAACCAGAGAGTCCACACTCGGGACGAGGGTTAGTACTAACCAAAGAGTCCACACTTCGGGACAAGGGTTAGTGTTTAGTTCAAACCGTGAGTCCACACTCGGGATAAGGGTTTGGTTCTTCCATTGATCTCGTGTTTCGTTCATCCGGCAGTTCATTTATGCGTAGTTGTTCTAGTGTTTGTGTTTGTGTTCGAGTTTATGTTCGTGTTCGTAGTCATTTGTCGTATTCCTGTTTCTTCTTGTTTATTTTCTCACGCATGATAAAACTGTTAGATAGGCATGTATATTATGTATCTTGCTATGTCCTCTGAGGACCTGATGATCTCCTCAGGTTTAGCGATTGCATGGAGTTAGCTAGCGGTTCTGGATGGCGGAGGATTTGCGGTTCTTGTGGGATTCAGGTACCATTATTACGTTTGTTATCCGCTCGTGCTTTCATACCTTATCATGAGTTATCCTGTTTCTTGATTCAGTTTTAGACTCTTCTTATTTCTTTTAGAGTCTTATCGGACATATATGCTAGTGGGCTGCAGACCACGACCCATAGTGTTCATTCTTGTTTATATGATTCCTGTGGATTGAGATATAGATTTGTTTGCCATGATTTGGCAGCTTACCCTAGCCGTGACAGCGTTTACGTATTCGAGTCGCGCTGGAGTCCGCTTGATGCGTATCTGGCTTGCTCACGTGCTCGCGTTCGAAAGCGGGTACGGGTCGTGACAGCGTCCCTCCCGACTCCACACCTTCTCTTTCTTGCTCAACACCACCAACCGTCGCCGCTGCCATCAGGGTCGCTCCACGCACACGCCCTTTTCCTCGGATTCCGGTCCGATCCCTTCGTGCAGACTGTCCTGCTCACCGCCTACTCCCGACGCGGCTCCCCCGACCACGCCTTACGGGTGTTCGACGGAATGCGGCACAGGGACGTCGTCTCCTGGACCGCCGCCGTCTCGAGCATTGCCGCCCTCGGATGCCCGCGACGGCCCGGCGCGTCTTCGCCTCCATAAGGTCCCACGCCGCCCCGAAACGTCGCCACCGTGGTCTTTGCCGTGTCCGCCTCCCCCGGGCTCGGGGCCCTGGCGCTGGCCCGGTGCCTGCACGTCTATGTCGAGAAGGCCGGTTCGGAGGCCGCGTCTCCGTCCGGAACTACCGAGGCACAAAACGCACTTAAGGTGCACGTCCGAACAAAGCGAGGCGCATAAATAATAAATAATAAAAATATATATAATAGATAAATTAGTAATATAAGAAATAAAAACAAATAAATATATTAAAACCAACAAAAAATGTGTTAAAACATAACCAAGTGAACTAACAGAGCAGTAATAGCAGTAGTGATCAACTGAACTAACGAGAGTTTGTATTCTTTCTACCACGTTTTTAGTAAATTTTAGTTTTCTAGTTCAACTGTAAGTAACTTTGGCAACCGTGGAAAGAGCTGTCTCCCTCTCACTTGTATGAGATAAAGGTTATTTTCATGCCTCAATTTTTTTATATGTATATATATATATATATATATATATATATATATATATATATATATATATATATATATATATATATATATATATAAGGTGCATCTTTTCTTGGTTGTACTTTGCTGAAAGGCACGCCTTAGACGCATCCTGGGTGTGCACGGAGAAAGAAGAGGCGCAACTACTGCGCCTTTCTGCAAGGCGCCCTTGACCCTTTCTGATATAAATATAGGTTTGAGTTGAGATTGTGTTGGTTGACATCCCTAAGAAAAACAAATGACCTGAGGGGTTGCCCAATTACGAAGTTTTGTTGGATTTATCCCTGACCGCCCCTACGGCCCTGGCCGTACATATACTCTGTAATGTCCCGACCCGCAAGATGCCTTATGATGGATGGTTGGTTCGATGAAGCCTTGTTGGACTTGGGAATATACGAAGGATCGCTTGGAAGGCTATGCGATCGTGGCGGAAATTGTCCTATGAATGTGAGTAGTGTTGAACCCTTCAAAGATCCTTTAGCTTCACACTTAAAATAAAGGATAGTGTTCTATGTTTCTTATTGTGTTGCTCAATAATACCTTACATGGAATTTGGAAAGATAATGAAAGATAATAATCACCTGAACATAAACTGTTGTGGCTAAATGAATTGTATGCTTGTACGCTGTTGCGATGAATTACATGACAGGTGAAGGCAAAGTCCCAAATACTTGGGCAGTGAGTATGCTTGATTTGCATTCGAATAAATGTATGCTAAAACAGATGCTAAGTCCCAGGAATTGGGCGGTGAGTACACTGAGTTTGGTTGGAAAGATGAATGGTATCAAAGATGTGGTACAAAGGATTGGGTAACAACATTCTATAATCCTGTCGTCGATGTAGAATGTTGATTATGCCAAGATCCTGGAAAGATGGCAAGATGGCGATATGAGAATGGTGGCTGAATTACTTAGTTTTCCTTAATCATGCATTATATGTTTTCTTCTTAGATAAGTTGCATATAGTTGCATGGTCATGGACAACTTGTCGACAAGGTGGTTTCTCGAACGGTATTCCTGGGCCATGGAACCCGGTTCGTCCTGGGGAAAACCAGTGCTGAAGTAGTAGCACGTGCTGAAGTAGTAGCACGGTATACGGGACTTGTAGTGGGGCTAGCTACCTGCACTGCAAGGGCGCCGTATACCAGTAAGACGGTCCAGCATGGCGTGTCGCCAGTGACCTTCATATAGATAGGTCAGGTGCTAATGATGTCTTATGCAGGCAGAGTAAGTTATTACTCAAATACAGGATGGATGTCGGCTGTTGGTAAGAATCACCTGAACGGTGATATTTATATTGAATCATGATATTGTTCGTAACAATGTCTTGTGCAGGCAGAGTAAGTATATAAATGTACAGGGATGGCTATACAACCGTGGGTAAGAATCACCAAAGGGTGATAACTGCATGCTTTAAATTATGTTGGCTATGAGATTGACATGATTTACTTGTCGTCGGCTATAACATGAAATTGACCCTAAGGCAACGAGAAAGACCACTGTTAATAATGTTCTGTAACATGATTACTTAGTGTTGTCTTCTTAGGTGAGTTGGGCCAGCACCGCTCGTAGTACATTGATGATGTACTGACCCACGTTGTGGGCAATATTACAGGTATTTGCTTGGGGGGAAATCCTGTGAATCAGTGCTGGGCATCGATGAATCGGATGGGTGTGCAGAAGCTCTTCTTTCAAGACGATGTCTTCTGCTATACGGGACATAATGTATGGAACAGTGGAACTCAGTTGTATCAGTGAGATTGTAGCCATATTGGCAAGTCATTGTAAAGAAGTCTGTATATTCAGTTGTAGCCCAAAGGGCAAGTGTATACTTTCAGTTGGCTATTCAAAGTCTTGTAATCAGTTGTAAACTCTGTATTCCGCTGCAAGTCTTGTAATCCATTTTGATTATCAATAAAGAGATACATTTCTATATAAATTGTGTGACTTCAATTTATCTGCTTGGTTCCGCTGCGTTGTCGATATTTTTCTGAGAATTACCAGGAACTGTAATGGTTTGCCTTGTACAAGTGCAATCTAGACTTGTACGGCATCACGCCCAGTGGCTAGTTTTCGATCCTCCGGGATCGGGGCGTGACATACTCCTTACATATTTTTTTATGATTTGTCATTAGAAATGTACAGTGATTTAATTGTGACCTGTATCATAAGGTTGGGAGTGATTTCTAGAAATTTCTATCGTATATGCAAGAGCAGAACCATAAATTCAAACTGTGGTGGACTAGGGGGGCTGGATGTGGGCTTACTCACACGGAAAAAAATAGAAAGAGAAAAAGAGAACAAATTGGGGTGGGCCCATCCCAGCCCACAACGTGTTTCCACGGTTCCACCTCTGAGTATATGTATAACGATTGTATCGGGTGTTCAATAAAGGTTGAAACTTCATTTACGTTGCACAAACATACCACACGACATGGTACAGTTCTAGAAAGTATGATTCATGCGACGTATGTGTGTCCGTGTCGTGTCTGGCACTATGACACGGATATGACAAACTTCTGGTAGTCGTGCTTCCTTGGTTCAATATATATGCAAGGATCGATCAAACAATATGGATTTAATTGACAAGGATTATATGTTTGCGTTATCGCTACCGTGTGTCATGTTTTTGGCATGCAGTGATATAGAACTACAGAACAGTTTGCGCCAGAAAGCATTGGCGAGGATAATGTATGCATTTCTGCCTGTTAGCTGTGTCATACTTTCAGAGATCAGAAAGGAGTAACATTTTGCTTGTATCATATATATATATATATATATATATATATATATATTAAAAATTTTAAATCGAAACCGAACCGAAAAAAAAATTTAGTATTTTCAAAACCGAAACCGAACCAATGTTTTTTTTAAACCGAACCGAATCTCTTATTCGAATCGGATTGGTTCAATTTTCGGTCCAAAATCGAATATGCTCACCCCTAGTCAATTCTACCATCATCCGTCATCTTTTATTATATATGTTTGCTGCAAATAAATCATTTTTCAAAGAAACCGGTTGGTCTTACGAAAGTGTTATTGTCCTGCATGCGTAGACATGTTCTTGATACACACGCTTCCACTAGAGGCACATCTAATCTATAACCACAAAAGAGTGCACGACCTAACCTTTAATGGAAAAGCTAATGCATGGAACGACTGCATATATGATTCTATGGATCTAAAAAAAAACATTACGAAAGTCATAAATCATTTTTTGGAAATGTTCCTCGTGTTCAAACTAGTCATTACTCATGGTCGGCAACATGGGTACCTTTTTTTCCAATTCATCACTTCGACGTGTGATTATCATTCATGAACATTGATAAGATCCTCCCATGTAGCAGTGATTCCTTAGATGTGCATATTTTCTACCGAATTCTTTGATGGTCTTTCTTTATCGGATCATGCTAAAGAAATAGGGGTATGCAACGGTTCCGTTCGGTTCAAACCGAACCGTATATATGAAAACCGAAATAACTGTAAACCGTATATAGTAAAACCGAACAAAACAAAACCGAATTAATTCGGTTCGATTTTCGGCCGGTTCAATTTCATGGGCCAATGTACCGGGCCTTCAATTTTTTTTTTTTTTTTTTTTTTGCAAAATGAGCATGTTTAAATAACAATTTATTTTAAAAATATGACATTATTGTATTTATGAATTATTACATTACATAGTGTAAAAAATATTAGATATACATAGATTGAGGATAGAGAGAATGCTCAAAGAAGTACCTGCAAAGAATAGATAGAAGAGTGCGCTCAGTTAGGGGTTACAAAACATTATAATTTGATAAATTATTAAATCTAAATCGATTTTCGGTTTGGTTCGGTTACCCGGACCAAGAACCGAAAACCGAACCGTTGTTACAAAATTTTAAAATTTCAAACCGAAAACCGAAAAACCGAACCGTTTGTCATATTTGGTTCGGTTCGGTTCGATCCTCGCTTTTCTTTCAACCGTTATGTGCTCCACTCTACAAAGAAGAGTGCGAGTGGAAACATGCTCAGACATAAAGTCATTCTCACAGCCGAAGCCTTCCGAAGGTCTATTTTTGGTGAAATAGATTTACTAGAAATGGTATAGCGCGGAACCATGAAGCAGACGTGAAGCTTTAATCAAAAATCAGGGTTCGGATGTTAAGAAGTCCCCTCCTGCGTTTACATGAATCCAATCCAAACCCGGGCCCGTGCCCTAACATTAATGTTACGAATTAGCTTCTGACATCAATTTTTTAGAAAAAAAGATATTAGCATGGATTTGGTGGGTGGCGACTGGCTGGAAGAAGCAATTACTTTCTCTAATTATCATTATTTATAAGGTTAACTTGTGAGAATTGAAAGTTAAGACAAAGAGGGCCCGGGAAGATAGGATTGAACTTTAACAGTTGGCTTGAGTAGGTTATGAAAATAAAAATAAAAGTAACATTATGAAAAAACATTAATGGTAAAATAAGCCATGACACATGGTTACTTTTGTCATAATTTTTGTAATAAATGTTGGGAAATGAGGAGGAAAAATCAAGATTTTTTCTAAGGGCACCACCATTTTTGCTAGGGGGCAACCCTTACTTGGGGGCAGCCCAAGGAGGTGGAGATTTTGCTAGGGGCACCCACATTTTGCTAGGGGGCAGCCCACCCCCCCCCCCCCCCCCCCCCAAACCCTTCATTCCTTCCCATAACCCATTCTACACTCTCTCTCCACCAAAAGAAAAAAAGAGAACTCTCCCTCTCCCTCTCCCAAAACCCTACTTTCTTCTCCTCCACCACTCCACTCCCAATTCCTCCACCAAGATTTCTTCAACAACATTCCTAGATTCGAAGAGATGACACGCAAGTCGAAGCAACCGGAATCTAGGAATGTTCTTCCCTAATTTTTTCAAATTTTTTTTACATTCTATTCAAAACCCTATAATAATTTTAATTCTCTAAATAGTTTTGATAAATTAGGTTTAGAATCGTTTTAGGGTTCATAAAAGGAATTTTTGAACACGACAAACCCACATTTTATCTTGAAACCCTAACCCTAGAAGACGACAAACGTATATATATGCACTTCGATGATGATCTTGATCGACTCAATTGGTCGATGCCCGGTATGGTTTCTGCCATCTCTAAAGCCTAAGGTGAGAGCTCTTGTCACGAAATTGTTGGTTCATTTGTGATTTTTACATAACAATTGTGTACTAAAGTAGAACTTAAGAAACTACTTTAATATTTGTCTCCTGCCTAAAGTGTGTGAGTTCAACTCAAGGGAAGCCTATAACAGAAAGAAATTTTAGAACCCTAAAAGTTTCACAGTCCATATAGCAAATTGACATGATCACGCGTTCAAAATTGTGAGGTTTCATATAAAAGGTGGAATAGTTCCAGTAAGTTGGTTTTTACTGAGCGATAAAAGATCAATCTTTGTTATGCTTCCATCTTGGTTAGTATTGTTCGGTTAATCCATTAAAGCATCTTTGCTCTAGCTCACTTAGGCTTAGTACCCAACCTGATTCATACCTATTACTAAATCAAAACATACAAACTTCTTAATATTTGGTGATGCAAACACAAATCAAACCAAACACAGAGTCTGACTTATTACAAGCCAACCATAACTCCCCAGAAAGTCGAGAGCACTAATAAAATTCTACACAGTCTCATCAAAGACTAGAAATAAAAGAAACTACTTCAACTCTTAAAAAAAAACTGATCATGATTTAAAAGTTGCAATATTACACACACAAAAATTTGACTAAGCATCTTTAAACTAGAAGGCGCAGACATGGAGCCACGATTTTCTTTAAGATCTAGGAGACTTTGATAAGAAATCATTTTTTATCTTCTGTAGTTTGGGAACAACATCCCTCATCTGAATCCTCTTTTGTGGCGAGTCCCTCGAGCAAGACAAACCCAATTCAATAAGCGACGACAGACATTGGCCAACAATAATTGGAGAGCTTGGTTCACGTTGAATATCAACACTTTCTTTCAAGAGATCTGGATCCACAATCTCTAACACTGTCGATGGATATGCTATTGTCACCCATTGCCTTAAACTTAATTCCCCATCAAACATGGCATCGGTCGGTTTTTTTCTTGTAAAAGTTTCTAGCAACAAAATTCCAAAGCTATATACGTCACCTTTTCTTGACACTTTTCCTGTTGATCCATACTCTTGCAAAATAATAAAAACAAAATTATAATAGAAACAAAATAAATGAAGCATGCAAAATCTTAATTCAAATTGCAAATGATGTCGCTGATCTAATATACATACTACTACTACAGATTGTAACTTATTTTTCCCTGGTCACTCGAAAAGGACAAAGTTTACCGCGCATAATATAAATGTAGAATTAAACCAAAAAGAGAATATCCATCTTTATGAAAAATGGTTCAGTCAAATTTGGATAAATATGGATCATAGCTCTGTCATGATGTATAAGAAAACTTCTTCAAAGCATGGTGTTTGCCTTAGATTTGTTCTTAATACTATGTGATTGCCGATTGGCCTCATAATCCCGTGATCTTAAATAAAATCCTCTAAGATGCACTACATATGTATGTAGCAAAATGATCAGAGCTTGTTGCCTCATCAAAGACAAATGACAAGGAGTATTCTATTGGACATACATAAAATGTCCTCGCCTGAAAATTGTAGAAGAGAAGATAATAGGCCATTGGTTGCCTGCACTTGCAGCAGAATGATTAGCTAAATGCATATTTGCAGCATAGGTTTCAAAATTACCAAACAAAGGTTTCACTAACAGCATACAAATCATTAAGTGATAGAATTACCTGGAGCCATATAGCCTAAGGTCCCTGGTGCGGTAGCAGACAATATAGACTGACTGTCACCAAGAAAAAGTTTGGAGATTCCAAAGTCGCTAACATGAGCCGTCATGTTTTCATCCAACAACACGTTGCTCGGCTTCAGATCGCGGTGCACCACAACATGAGGATGATAATGGTGAAGGTACTCAAATGCTAACGACACGTCCACCATTACGTTTATCCTCTGAAGTAGATTCAAGTAGTAGCTGTCCGAGTGCAGCCATTGCTCAAGGCTCCCGTTTGGCATAAACTGGAGTACCAAAGCCTTAAAATCCAAGTTAGAACACATGCTGATGATCCTGACAAGATTTCTGTGACGAATCTTGCTCAGAACACAATATTCTGCATCAAAGCTTCTCAAAGCTGACTGATTTTCCGAATTCAGGACCTTTACTGCTGTAATCAACCCATCATCAAGGTATGCTTTGAAAACTGAGCTGAAGCTTCCCCTTCCCACTAGATTGGCTTCGCTGAAATTGTCAGTGGCACGAACTAGCTCACGGTACGAAATCACTCTAATGGTATTCAATGATGCATCTTCGGATGGGAGCTTCAGTTTTTTACCCCATCTACGAAATATTAGTCGAGTACAGAAACAAGATAGTAGAAGAACAACGAGAACAATTGGGGGGAGGATATATTTAAGCAAATGGAGGTTGCTCTTTGAGTTGGAAGGAGGAGGACAAGGTGAAAAGCCGAGTTTAAGTGCACCACAGAGTGCTGGATTCCCTTCCAAAGATACGATGCTACTATTTGAGAACACCCCGCCTTCAGGAATTGGTCCTTGGAGTTTATTGAAGGAGAGGTCAAGACTATAAAGCTTACCAAGATTGGTGAAGGATTTGGGTATAGTGCCTGAGATTCTTTATATGATAGGTTCATATATCCAATACTAATGACCAATCGATCCAGTGAGCTAGGAATTTCACCATCAAAGGAATTGTTGGAAAGATCTAGATATGTAATCATTTGAAGGTTCCCTAAAACACTTGAGATGTTACCTGAGAAGCGATTCTTCGATAGGTCCAACTTGTCGAAGAACTTCAAATTGCCCATCTGTCGAGGAAGGGAGCCATCTAGAGCGTTGCCTGATAAATTTAGCGCGAGAACCACTTAAACTCCACAAGCTATCTGGATGCTGGAGAACAATCTGTTTGCAGCCAATGACAAAATCTGCAGTCCGCTGATATTACCCAGTGAATGTGGTATTGTACCCGATAATGCATTTTCGTTGAGGTACAAGGTGTTTAAACCTGTCATTAGACCGAGCTCAGGAGGTATGTACCCACTTAATCTGTTTTACTTAGGTACAATCCTTGTAGGACTTTCAGCCTTGAAAACTCTGAAGGTATTTCTCCTATAAGTTCATTTTGCCCCAGGTCTAAACCGATAAGGCCACTTAAGTTTCCAATTGTGCTAGGGATTCTTCCCTTAATATAGTTGCTACTCAGGTGAAGGTAATTCAGACTGGTTGAGAGATTTCCTAAGGAATCCGGAAGGAAGTCGGATATCTTATTTTCTGACAGCGATAAAAGCCGTAAATTCCTGCAGTTGGAAAGAGAGTTGATAACGTCGAGTCTTCCAGTTAGCTGGTTTGTATGTATATTCAAAAATTCAAGTTGAGGCCAAGATACTCCAAGTGTAGCAGGTATGGATCCAGTTAGATTGTTTCGAAAGAGATGGAGGGAGGAAATTTTCGAAGCATTCAAGAGGGCCATTGGTATCGAACCAGTCAGGATGTTTTTATCTAGTAGATATTGAACATCAAGAAGATTCCCCAACTCCTCAGGAATTGCTCCTTGAAGATAATTTCCACCTAGATCGAGCGGTTGAGCTTCGAGAGTTTGCCTATGGAAGCAGGGATCGTTCCAGTGAGTTGGTTTGATCCAAGGTACAAGATATTGAGTCCCGTAATATTTCCAAGCTCAGGTGGTATGCTCCCACTGAAATTGTTAAAACTCAAACTCAGGACCTGGAGTTGAGAGCACCGAGCAAAGTTGGGCGTGATGCTGCCAGTCAGATGATTCTTTGAGAGAGACATATATTGGAGACGAGTAAGCATAAAAGGAGGATCAGTGTCTGAGGGGAGAGAACCTGACAATTTGTTCATTACCAAGGAGACTTTAACCAGTGAGGACATGTTGAAGATGCTAGAGGGATTGGACCAGAGAGGGAGTTATTTTGGAGGTTGAACAGTGCAAGCCGCGGCAAGCGGCCAATGGCACCTGGAATGGGACCAGTGAGACTGTTGTTGCTGAGGTCAAGGCGAGAGAGGAAGGAAAGGTTGGCGATGTGAGGGGAGATGGAGCCTCCGAGGAAGAAGTCCGGAAGCTCGAGAGCAACAACTCGTTGTCGCCTGTGGCTGCAGCGAACGCCGTTCCAGCTGCAGAAGGAGGCATTGGCGGTCCAGTTGGTTGCTAGAAGGCCATGCGGATCGGCGACGCTAGCTTTGAAGGCTAGCAGTGACTCGAGGTCGGTGAAGTTGTTGTGTGGCCTCGACATGGCCGGCTGCAGGGGATGAAGGAAGAGTAATATGAGTTGGATAGCTATAAAGAGTAGTAGGAAGTACCTCCATGGAAGGCTGTTGGTGTGTAGAGAGAAATTAAGAAGTGTTTGTTTGCATGACATGTTTGGTAGCTTAAGCTATTTATAGCCAATAATTAAGGGGTAGAAGAAAGAGAAGACTATTTAATGCCAAATTTTCCATAGAATAATATAAGTATGAAAGTTAAGCTTGACTTGGAAACAGATGGATAAGAGACGACTTAGACTTGTGTTTAATTTCTTCCATACGTTAGGAAGAGAAAGAGAGGGGTCGAGAACTTAGCTTTTTCCATACGTTAGGAAGAGAGGACACGGCTGGTCTTTAATTTCTTCCATCGTTAGAGAGACAAATGCATGACTGATGACTTAGTCCATGAGAGAGAGGGAGACCAAGACTTGAGACCGTGTTTTTTTCCAGTCCAAGACGTTATACTTTGAATTGTACATATAGATCTTTCTTGTTCTTTAGACAACAATCCACCTATTATTAGTGATGCATGAACAAAATGTTTGATGGTCTGCTGAAACCTTATTTCCTCTGCCGAGAATTAATATACTTCCCAAGAAATAGGAGTATGCAACGGTTTGGTTCGGTTCAAATCGAACTGTATATATAAAAACGAAATAACCGTAAATCGTATTTTTCAAAACCGAAAACGAACCGTTTTTATTAAAACCGAACAAAACAAAACCGAATTAATTCGGTTTGGTTTTCGGTCGGTTCGGTTTCATGGGCCAATGTACCGGGCCTTCAATTATATTTTTTTTGCAAAATGAACATGTTTAAATAACAATTTATTTTAAAATATGACATTATTGCATTATGAATTATTACATTACATTGTGTGAAAATATTAGTATATATATAGATTGAGGATAGAGAGAATGCTCAAAGAAGTACCGATAAAGAATAGGAGAGAAGAGTGCGCCAGTTAGGGGTTTCAAAACATTGAGGAAAATTTGATAAATTATTAAATCTAATCGACTTTCGGTTCGTTCGCTTCGGTTACTGGACCCAAGAACCGAAACCGAACCTTGTTACAAAATTTTAAATTTTCAAACCGAAAACCGAAAAAACCGAACCGTTTGTCATATTTTGGTTCGGTTTGGTTCGATTTTCGGTTTTCAACCGTTGTGTGCTCCACTCTACAAAGAAGAGCGCGAGTGGAAACATGCTCAGACACAAAGTCATTCTCAACAGCGCGAAGCCTTCCGAAGGTCTATTTTTGGTGAAATAGATTTTACTGGAACATGGTATAGTGACGGATACCTGTGAAGCAGACGTGAAGCTTTAATCAAAATCAGGGTTCGGATGTTAAAAAGTCTCCTCCTGCGTTTACATGAATCCAATCAAACCCGGGCCAGTGCCCTAACATTAATGTTACAAATTAGCTTCTGACATCAATTGTTTAGAAAAAAAAAGATATTAGCATGGTTTTAGTGGTTGGGGACTGGCTGGAGGAAGCAATTACTTTCTCTAATTATCATTATTTATAAAGTTAACTTGTGAGAATTGAAAGTTTAGACAAAGAGGGCCCGGGAAGGTAGGATTGAACTTTAACAGTTTGGCTTGAGTAGGTTATAAATAAAAATAAAAATAACATTATGAAAAATAACATTAATGGTAAATAAGCAATGACGCATGGTTACTTTTGTCATAATTTTTGTAATAAATGTTGGGAAAGGAGAGGAAAAATCAAGGTTTTTTCTAAGGGCACCACCATTTTTGCTAGGGGCAACCCTTACTTGGGGCAGTCCAAGGATGTGGAGATTTTGCTAGAGGGCACCCACATTTTGCTAGGGGGCAGCCCAACCCCCAAACCCTTCATTACTTTCCATAACCCATTCTACACTCTCTCCACCAAAAGAAAAAAAAAAGAACTCTCCCTCTTCCTCTCCCGAAACCCTACTTTCTTCTCCTCCACCACCAGGGCGGATCTACATAGGGTCCAAAGGGGGCCACGCCCCCCCCCCCCCCCCCCCCCCCCACCAAATTATTTTTTAAAAAATATTGATTATTATATAGAAACTATTTTTTACTGTTAATATATATACTTGTTCGGTTCAAACCGAACCGTATATATGAAAACCGAAATAACCGTAAACCGTATTTTTCAAACCAGAAAATCGAACCGTTTTTATTAAACCGAACAAAACAAAACCGAATTAATTCGGTTTGGTTTTCGGTCGGTTCGGTTTCATGGACCAATGTACCGGGCCTTCAATTATTTTTTTTTGCAAAATGAGTATTTTAAATAACAATTTATTTTAAAAATATGACATTATTGTATTTATGAATTATTACATTACATTGTGTGAAAAATATTAGTATATATATAGATTGAGGATAGAGAGAGAATGCTCAAAGAAGTACCGATAAAGAATAGGAGAGAAGAGTGCGCTCAGTTAGGGGTTTCAAAACATTGAGGATAATTTGATAAATTATTAAATCTAAATCGACTTTCGATTCGGTTTGGTTATCTGGACCAAGAACCGAAACCAAACCGTTTGTTACAAAATTTTAAATTTTCAAATCGAAAACCGAAGAACCGAACCGTTTGTCATATTTTGGTTCGGTTCGGTTCGGTTTTCGGTTTTTCGGTTTTCAACCGTTGTGTGCTCCACTCTACAAAGTTGAGTGCGAGTGGAAACATGCTCAGACACAAAGTCATTCTCAACAGTCGAAGCCTTCCGAAGGTCTATTTTTGGGGAAATAGATTTTACTGGAAATGGTATAGTGACGGATACCTGTGAAGCATACGTGAAGCTTTAATCAAAAATTAGGGTTCAGATGTTAAAAAGTCTCCTCCTGCGTTTACATGAATCCAATCCAAATCCGGGCGAGTGCCCAAAGAGGGGGTTTGGTATGCGGAATACTATATAGCCGAAAATTTTATATTCCCGGGAATCAAATTCCAAGGAATTAAATTCCCTGAAAAATTACATTCCCATGTTTGGTGACAATATAAATATTCCAGAAAAAAAATAAAAAATAATAATAACGAAAAAAAATGAACAAATATAAAAAAAAATCGGTAAAAACGACAAAAAATCGGTAAAAACAAAAAAATGGTAAAAACGACAAAAAATCGATAAAAACATCAAAATAACAAAAAAGATGAAAAACGACGAACAATCGGTTAAAAAAAACAAAAATGACCAAAAAGCGACAAAAAAGGTATAAACGACAAAAAATAACAAAAAAAGGGTAAAAACGACAAAACATACCAAAACACGACAAAACGACATAAAATCGGTAAAAAACGACAAAATACCAAAATACGACAAAAACGCAAAAATAACAAAAAAATCGGTTAAAACGACAAAAAAAAACGACAAAAAATCGGTTAAAAACGACAAAAATACGGTTAAAAAACGCAAAAAAATCGGTTAAAACGACAAAAAATAACCAAAAAGCGACAAAATCGAAAATAATCGATAAAAGGACAAAAAGGACAAAAAAATCGGTTAAAAACGACAAAAAATCGGTTAAAACGACAAAAATAACCAAAAAGAGACAAAAACGACAAAAAATCGTAAAAGCGACAAAAGCGACCAAAATGACAAAAAAACGACATAAAATCGGTAAAAATGACCAAAAAGCGACAAAAACGTCTAAAAATCGTAAAAACAACAAAAAGCAATAAAAACGACAAAAAAATCGCTTAAAACGACAAAAATTGAGAAAAAGTGCAAAAAGGACAAAAAGTGGGTAAAAACGACAAAAAATAATCAAAAAGTGACAAAAAGACAAAAAATGGATAAAAACAACAAAAAATCGCTTAAAACGACAAAAAATAGGTAAAAACGACAAAAATGACAAAAAAGCGATAAAAACGACAAAAAAAGAAAAAATTTCAAAACTAATCAAATTGATCAAAAAAGAAGAAAAAAAATTAGACAATTTTTTTTTTTGCCCGGGCAAAAAAAAATGCCCACCTATTCTCAAGGGATAGAATTCCCATGTTTTGTGGATAAACTATTTACCCGGGTATTTATAATTCCTGGGAATAAATTTTTTATAAGCCAAACAAACATGGTAATAGATTCCCATCTTAAATTTTTCCGGGAATAAAAAAAATACCGCGTACCAAACGCCCCCTAACATTAATGTTACGAATTAGCTTCTGACATCAATTGTTTAGAAAAAAAGATATTAGCATGGTTTTAGTAGGTGGGGACTGGCTGGAAGAAGCAATTACTTTCTCTAATTATCATTATTAAGGTTAACTTGTGAGAATTTAGGTCTCGTTTGTTTCACGGATTTAAGAAATCAGGAAAGGAAAGTTGTTCCTTTCCTTTGTTTAGTAGCCACAAAATGGGAAATCAATTTTCTGACAGGGGAGAAAATTGGAGGGAATATGGTTCCACTCAGGACCCATGGGATTGATTTTTTCTCCTCATTTTCCAACATTTATTACAAAAATTATGACAAAAGCAACCATGTGTTATTGCTTATTTTACCATTAATGTTATTTTTCATAATGTTTTTTTTTTTTTTATTTTAAAAGGTAAGAATATTATTGGAACATTGCTATATTTTTTGCTTTCCTTTACTGCACAACCAAACACTGTAAAGGAAATCAAATGGTCTTTCTTAGGTGGTTTTCTTGTTTTACCAAACAACGAAAAGGAAATGGGACAGAAATTCTACTTTTCTATTCCCATGGAAAATACAAGGGGATTCATTTCTTTCCGTGAACCAAACGAGGCCTGAAAGTTTAGACAAAGAGGGCCCGGAAAGGTACGATTGAAATTAACAGTTGGCTTGAGTAGATGAGTGTAAATCATTCACCAAAGCATGCCCTTAGACCTTGTTTGATTCGCGGAAAGTATAAATAAAAGAAAGGCTAAATTTTAACTTGATACTCTCAACTATCTATATTTGATAACTTGATATTATAAATTTTTATAGCTAATATGCTACCCTAAAAAAAATTTTCAAAAATATATATCCCTTTCTCTCTCCCAGATCCTTCCTCCACCCTTCCTCTGCCACTACCCCCCCCCCCCCCCCCCCAATGCCCCCCCTCCTCCCGTCGTTTGCCACCCCCTCTCCTCCTCCTCCCGCCTCGCCCACGTGTGCGCCACCCGTCCGCGCCCGTGCGTCTCGCCATCGTCGTCATTGCTGCACCCACGCCTACTGCTGATATGCCTACGCCCGCTGCAGCTGCGCCCTCGTCGCCGCTGTTGCGCCCTCGCCGCCGCCGCTGCTGCTGCGCCCACACTCGTTGTTGTTGTCGCCGCCAGCATTGTCACTCCCGTCACTGTTGCTGCTGCAGTTGGGGACATCGCCGGAGAGAGGTATTGGGTTGGGCCCACCCCTTGCCAAGGCCAAGCCCATATCAGGTAAAATTTACCTTGTTAAATATTCAAGAAAATAAGGAGGAATAGGGCTGAGCCCACCCCCGGCCCAGGTCCAGCCCATGTCAGGTAAATTTACCCTTGTCAAATATTTGAAGCAAGGATCAAGGTTAAGATCAGGGTCACAAAAACAAAAAGAAAATTGGGTCACTTTTCCATCCTTTCTCCCCAACACAGCCTAAGAGTGGTGTGAAACGACCATAGGGGAGCGCAGTGATCGAGAAGGGAGTAAGAAGAAAAAAAAAATATATTGAACCACCGACACGTCTATGTGCAAAGTTAGTTTGATTGTCTTGGAAGACATGATTCTATTCATCGACAATATTACTCGGTTTTCCCATATAAATAGGCTCTTTGTGTTTCTTTGAGGTCCACATTCAAAGTCGGTCCAACTATCATCCAAATGTCTTAGTTCAATATTTGCATCAATTTACTGAACTTTAAATTATTTAAAGTTACATGAATAAATAAATATAATTCTCTTCACTTCTAAAGTTGGATTATTCACAACTATAATATTTTTAGGGCTTCAATATAAGAAGTTTATGTCTTGTATTTCCATCCCGTCGTACCTACCTACAAATACGTACAATGCTATCCGTTCTCGTAACTGTGTGGAATAAATTGTTACACACATTTTAATATCATTTTGTACGATTATTTTTCTTGCATATGCACTACATCTAATGACAAGTCATTTTTTTTCTTCTACTTCTTGGTTTCGTGTGTCATGGAGATGAATCGTAGATAGTCTATGAAAACTTTGAGTATGCTTCTGCTAAATTGTATGAGTTTAAGTGCACGAGATCTACCTACAAACTAGTTTATATCCTATGTTCTTCTTCTCATCTACATTAGGTAGAAACTCAAAATCAACATATAGGAAGAGGTTTTTTCAACCCTTTTTGGGAAACTTTCTATATAGCCCAGATAATAACGACCATTTTATATATATATATATACGGAGCAGCTACGTTTGCCCGCAATTTGTAACTACGGACGTGATCGTCGGCCGACGTGACGTCGGCCATTGGTCCTCTGGTCCGAATGGGACTTGGAGAAGTGAACGCCACGTCGGCTGATGATCACGTCTACAATTTGATTACAAACTACGGACAAAATATTATTTTCGATATATATAACTAGCTAGATGTCACGGACTTAATATTTTTGCTAGCACTTCGTCCCGTGCGGCGCACTATCTTCCTCCTCGAAGAGTCGTGCAAGCCTTACCAACCCGACTTAGCTAGATCGCTAAGAAAATTAGAATAGTGGGGCAAAGATGGGCTAGTAAGAATCTCTTTATTGACTTAGAGAATGCTTACAACTTTTTAGGTGGTGAGCAACAAATGAAAGCCTCCCCCTTTTATAAGTGCTCATAGAGCTTTACAAGAAAAGTCCTGGAAGGAATATTCCAAGGATTATTACTTTCTACCATAACTGGAATGGCACATTCCAGGTTTATTCCCTAGCAACATAAAATGAAACTTCAAGGGCCTTCCAGAAGCTTCTTGGGCCTCCTAGAACGATCTTGCGCCTTCCGGAGAGATCCACCATCTTCTAGATCCTTCCGCCATTTTCTAGAATGTTCTGGAAGCTTCCCGCATAACCTTGGTCCGTGAAAAAGTTATGCAACTGGACCTCGGACGGAGCGCAACACTTGGGACGTTACATAGAGCTTCCTAACATTCGTTCTCATTCCATTAACTGACTACTTGTTTCACTACTAACTCTCTCGATGTACGACGTCATTGAAACAAAACTGTAGAAGAAGAAAAGGTTTGTGGCCCAAACACTACCACAACCACAATAGTTATGCATGATCACGATAAATCTATTAGCTAGGTGGATCACTTAATTACAAAGATTAATGGCCGAAAGAATGGATGGTACAGAGAGCATAGAGAGCACATCATTCTCATACAACTCATATACATGATTGGTTACGCAATTATTAGTCGGCCTCCTCTGTGTGCTCTTCAACCACATTGATAGTGCTTAGGGTCACAGCATTGAGGCTACCTAGCCCTTGATAGTACTGCATGGGTCACAGCATTGAGGCTACCTAGCCTACCTCTCATTGATGGGGTGGGGTGCATGTCTAGAATATTGTCTAATCTGAAACTTATTTTGGTTGTCTCTTAATTATTATTTATAGATCTAGTGGTGATGGAGGATCATTTCCAACCTTTTGCATGTCACGTTGGACCTCAATCTCTGGTTTCGAACACTGTCTAAGCTAGCCAGGCTGCCTCTAGGAGGAGTAGTTGATCTTTAGTTGTAGCAGCTGTTGGATTGTACCTCGTTTTAGGTTGGACAATGTATCTGATAACTTAGTCCCACATCAGTATTATAAGATGTAGATAATTGAAATTGATCCAGACCATACATGAAAATTCTCTTTTAAGATATATAGGTCAATTCCAATATCGCACCTCATGGTTATCTCCAATTTAGTCACACTATGTTCACAAAGTGATATAAGAGCCAAATATTATGGGGTTGATTTGGTCGACTCTATGGTCTGAGAGTATTTGTTGGATGAGTCATATGAGCCGGGTAGGAAGTGGGATCATGAGGTGTAGGTAATTGGAATTAGTTAAGGCTATGAAAATTTTATTTTAAGGCATATGGTCTAGTCCGATATCACACTTCATGGACCAACTCTGTTTCGGCTCACACCGTGTTCACAACAGCTAAGTCCTACTTCGAGAGTCTACTCTGAAGATTGAGGACGTCGACACAAAGTAGTGCCTTAATGTGTGGATATCTACTCCTATGCCAAGTGTCTTTGTTTAGTTTCATTTGTTGTATTTGCTTGTATGGACTACTCGACAAGGTTCATTGCTTGTTAATATAATAACAATGGGGATAGAAATTTTCTTCAATCGGAATACTTGGCTTTTCTATTGGGGGATTGTATGCCAATTTTAGGTTGGGGTGAGCATTATTTGGTTTTGGACCGAAAATCGAACCGAACAGAACCGAATAAGAGATTCGGTTCGGTTTTAAAAAAATTCGGTTCGATTTCGGTTTTGAAAATACTAAATTTTCTTATTCGGTTTCGGTTTTGGATTTCGGTTTCGGTCCAAAACCGAAAACCGAATAAGAAATTTAGTTTATATATATATATATATATATATATATATATATATATATATATATATATATATATATATATAAAAATATATATATATATATATATATATATGCTAAATATATCTTATATTTAGTTATTATATATATTAACAAAAAAAACACCAAAAAAATCCAAAAATCGAATAAACCGAAAATCGAATCGATTTAATCCGGTTCGGTTCGGATCGGTTATTGATCAATTCTGTTCGGTTTCGATTTTGCTTATTCGGTTTCGGTCCAATTCGATTTTCGGTTATTCGGTTCGGTTGGAACCGAGTAAACCGAATGCTCACCCCTAATTTTAGGAATTAATCACTTTACGGATTTGTTTGTAACATTCAAGTTCTGTATGATTCTTTCATTGAGAAGCCTCTTTATGTATTTATGACCGTCAATTCTACCATCATCATGTGTATCTTTTATTGTGTTTGCTGCAAAATAAATTATTTTTTTAACGAAATTGGTTGGTCTTACAAAAGAGTTATTGCTAATGCATGGAACGACTACATATATAAGATTCTATGGATTTAAAAAACATTAGGAAAGTTATAAAAATTTTTTGGAAATGTTCCTCGTGTTCAAACTAGTCATTACTCATGGTCGGCAACATGGGTATCTTTTTTTCAATTCAGCACTTTAATGTGTGATTATTCATGAACGTTGATAAGATCCTCCCATGACAGTCTTTCTTTATCGCTTCAAGCTAAAGAAGAGTGTGAGTGGAATCGGACTCAGACACAAAACAATCCTCAGCAGCCGAAGCCTTATCCCTAGCCAGTCTCCTCGGCGCTAACAGTTGGAACAAAGGATGGGAAAGAGGTGACTTAAGCGACCACGGGCCTTCCGAAGGTCTATTTTTTTTTGATGAAATGGCTTTCTTTTTCTAGAAGATGGTATAGTGATGGATAACTGTGAAGCAGACGTGAAGCTTTAATAAAAAATCAGGGTTCGGATGTTTAAAAGTCTCCTGCGTTTACATGAATCCAATCCAAACCCGGGCCAGTGCCCTAACATTAATGTTACAAATTAGCTTCTGACATCAATTGTTTAGAAGAAAAAAAAAAGATATGATTTAGCATGGTTTTAGTGGGTGGGGACTGGCTAGAAGAAGCAATTACTTTCTCTAATTATCATTATTTATAAGGTTAACTTGTGAGATTTGAAAGTTTAGACAAAGAGGGCCCGGGAATGTAGGATTGAACTTAACAGTTGGCTTGAGTAGATGAGTGTAAATCATTCACCAAAGCATGCCCTTAGTCCTTTGGTTCGCAGAAAGTAAACAATAAAAGAAGGCTAAAATTTAACTTGATATTCTCTATATTCAAAAATTTTATAGCCAAACTTTGGGGGCGTCGCCGGAGAGAGAGGGGACATGTCAAACCGTATCAGTATCGGCCGTATTGAATCGGTATCGGTCGATACCTTAAACCATGGGGTTGACATCAAGTCGACATACAGTCATAAAAACTTTGTCAAATTCTTGATGGAGCTTGCTTATTCTCTATATCAGACAGATCCTCATTCTGAGGGGAAAAAGCTTGACATGATGATATCAAATATAGGGATAAGCAAGTAAACTAAGAGCCTGGCTAGGACCAACAAATCTACAAGAATGTTGACATCAAAAATAGGGATAAGCAAAGTATGTTATTTCTCGCAGGCTTGGATGATGATGATATCAAAATAGGGATAAGTAAAGAAAGTAAGTGCCTAGGACTAAGGAAGAAAAACAGGCTCATGGCTTAACGGCATTGCATTGGCATATAACAGAAAATAGGCTTATATTCTTCAAGCCTCAACCTACCCGTCTCCCTCGAGCCTTGCATTAACAGGAGACATATGAAAGTTCCTTTAACTAAGAAATAACTGGTAGAACCCAGCTTGTAAAGCTCTCACATTGAAAGACTTCTCCATGCCTTGGCCACCACGAGAAAAGACTTCTCCGTGCCTTGCTACTCTGAAAACACCTCATAATCGTTACCCCATAATTGCCAAGCAGGCCCTTAGGGAGCGCAAGCACAGTGAGAAAGGAGTAACAAGAAGAAAATATATTGAACTACCGAGAACTCTATGCAAGAGTTGGTTTGATTGTCTTAGTAGACGTGATCTTCTTCATCGGCAATATTATTTAGTTCGTCCCAATATAAATAGTCCTTTGTGCTTATGTTGGGTCCAAATCTTACGCAACCCGCTTGGAGGTCCACATTCAAAGTTGGTCCAACTAGAATCCAAATGTCTTAGTTCAATATTTGCACAAATCTACCGAACTTTAAATTATTTAGAGTTTCATGACGAAATATAATTCTCTTCACTTTCTTTAAAGAAAATTTGGATTATGCATAACTATATCATTTTTTACGGCTTCAATACATGAAGTTTATGTCTGTATTTCCATCCCGTCATATCTACCTACAAGTACAATGCTATTAGTTCTCATAACCATGTGCAAGAAATTGGTACACACATTTTAGTATCATTTAGACGATTGTTTTCTTGCATATGCACTACATCTAACTAATGGTAAGTCATTTGAGACGATTGTTTTCTTGCATATGCACTGCAAACATGTCATGTGCAACATATAACTAGTCCAAGCAGACAAATATAGCAAGTCCATCACGAAAATCCTTACCAGCTCCAGTACAACTAGCAGATACTTGTCATGTTGCACTTAGGGCCGGTTTAGCCCGAGCCCGACCCAGGCCCGGACCGGCCCGTTGGCCTGGAAGCCCGGCCCGGCCCGCCAGTGGCCCGAACCGGCCCAGCCCCCCACCCCCGAACGGGTCGGGTCGGGCCTCCCCCCCCCCAGCCCGGGCCCGGCCCGGCACGGCCCGCGAATTTTTTTTTTTTTTTAATAGTTCGGTGGCCCGGCCCGAAGCCCGACCCGAAGCCCGGCCCGCTGGGACCGGTCCAGCCGACCGTTGGGTTTTTCTTTTTTTTCTTTTTTTGACCGTTGGAGGGGGAGGGGGGTTCTTTTACAAAAATGCCCCTCCCATATAGCCGTTATTAAAACGTTGGGAGGGAAATTTTGGTCATTTTTGGAGTAAAATTACCAAAATAACCCCGAAAAATTTCTATAAATAGGCCAAAAATTCCATTTTTCAAACACAACTCATTCCAAACATTTCTCTACATTTCTCTACGGTGTTCTACGGCTTTCCCTCCCCGGTGCTCTGGTGCTCTACGGCTTCCTGATCTCCCTCCAAACTCCATTCCGGCTCTACGGCTTCCCGATCTTCCTCTCAATCCCTTACTTTCTTCTAACATAGTTTTACTTTATTTTATTTTATATATGGCAGGTGAAGGTTCAAACCCACCTAATCTTGCTGGACAGACTTTCCAATATTTTAGTACTTTTTTTGGCGGTACTGAAATTCCACCTGAGCAAGTAGCCACCAATCCGATTCCGGAGGGGTTCCAACCATCTCCTCCAGAAGTCGCTAGTTCCACCCAACGTCCTGAAAAGAAAAAAAAGGTCTAAGTATTGAGAATATTTTACTTTGATTTTTGAAACTAATCCTGATGGTTCGCTTGTTTTAGATGCCAAGGGTGAACCGATACCGTACAAGGCGCAATGCAAGAAATGTTGCAACCAGTACACATGGAAGAAGGGCGGTGGCACCGGGACCATATCCAGACACTACGACACTTGCTACGGGAAGGACACACTTCAAGCGTCCCAAACCCAAATAAGCTTTGGCGCCACCGGTTCTTCAATGGGTAACTTTACTTACTCAGTTGCTCAGCATAAAACTGAATTAACTAAACATATTATTCGTGACGAACTTCCTTTCACGATGGGTGAAAGCGAATCTTTACAAGATTATGCATCAATTTCTCTAAACCCCTCATTTACTAGAGTGAGTAGACAACAAGCTCGAAATGAGGCTATTCGTCTCTTTAACGAGCGGAAAGCCGCTTTGAAAGCGGATTTTCAAAATGTTAGTAAGTTGGCTATTATTTCTGATATTTGGACTACTAAGTGGAGTTATGCTTATATTTGTATTACTGCACACTATATAGATGCACAATGGATGTTGCAAAAACGCATCATCTGTCTTAAACTTATAGAATGTCCACACACGGGCGCTATAATTTCAAGTGAGATTTCAAAACACTTGCGTGAATATGATATTCACCCTAAAAAAATTTTCTATCTCTTTGGACAATGCATCAAACAATACTGCTGCTATGTCTTCTTTGTCAGTGATTTTTCAGCCTACTTTAGAAGGTAGACTTATGCATGTTAGGTGTGCTTGCCATATAATTAACTTAGTTGTTAAAGAATGTTTAAATTTTTTTGATCCCCATTTAGACACTCTGCGACAATGCTTGCTCCACCTAAACTCGTCTCCAAGTAGACAACAAAGTTTTGCATGCACGTGCGCACATTTTGGTATTACTTTTAGAAGATTTGTGAAGGATATATATACCAAATAGGTGGAACTCCACCTACTTGATGTTGAAATATGTAATTTCTTTTAAGAATGCTATTACATATTATTGTAATTCGGATGTCAGCTTTGACTATCAAGTTACTACTGATGATTGGGTAGCAGCTGAAAGTGTTTGTGAATTTTTAGAAGTTTTTTACAATGCTACATGTACTCTTTCTGGTGTTTATTATCCCACATCATGCTTAGCTTTACGTGAACTTTGTAACATGTCTTATTTATTTTCTAAATATAGAGATCATCCAAATTTTGAATATGCGGTGAGAAATATGGAAGCCAAATTCAAGAAATATTGAGGTGAAGTACATCTTTTATATTGTTTGGCTTCCATATTTGATCCTACAATCAAATTGGATGGCGTAGAGGTTTTATAAAATGGATATGGAGAATATATGGGTATAGACGTTACTGACATGAAAGTAGAAGTTAACGTTGCGTTGGACAGGTTAGTTATACTGTACGAAGAAGGAGCAACGTCGACCCGACCAACTCAGGGGGGGCTAGTAGTAGCTCCGGCTTGGCGTCTAAGCTATCAGCAGCCGGTCGCATACTACAAAGGAAGAAACAAAAGCAATCTTTCCAACCTACTCAAGAGTTGTCTCTTTACCTTAATTCTTATCAAGACGAAGATGAGACTCCATATCACTTTGCCGTTTTAGAATGGTGGAAGAGACACGACAAGAGATTTTCTGTTCTTTCTAACATCGCACGTGATCTACTGATGGTTCCGGTGTCTACGGTAGCATCGGAGTCCTGTTTTAGTGCAAGTTCAAGGATGTTGAGCGATAGGAGGAGCCGCTTGAAGCCCGATATCTTGGAAGCAATAGTGTGCGTACAAGATTGGATGAAAGCCGATAGAAGAACACAAAATTAGAAAGATGAAGAAGATCATGATGTCCACGAGCTGGATTTGGAATCGCTTTCATTGCATGAAGGCGAACAACAATGAGGCTACGGTGCAAGGTATTAGGTATGTATATTTAAACTTATACATTTATACTTAAAATATTTTAATTTTAACTTATACTTTTAAATTTTAACTTATACTATTCAAATTTTAACTTATACTTTCAAAAACTATTTTTATTTTTTTTTAAAAAAATATTTTTTAACTCCGCCTATGCCAAACAAGCATTTGCCGGTCCCAAGCCCGGATAAAGGAAGAGGGAGAAATGTTTTTTTTTTACTTTTATCATTTTTTTTTCAAATTTTTATAAATTTTTATAAATTTTTATAAACATTTTTCAAAATTACAAAATTTTAAATTACAAATTTTTATAAACATTTTTTCAAAATTAAACGTTTTTCAAAATTAAAATTAAATTACAAATTTTCAAAATTAAAATACAAAAAAAATTGTTAAAAAAAAGGAAAAAAAATACAAAAAAAAACTGTTTAAAAAAAGAAAAAAAAAAACAAAAAATCGGGCCGGTCCGGTTCAACCGGCTTGAGCCGGCCCGAACCGACCTAGGCCCGGCCCGGCCCGTGGACCGGTTCAGCCCGGACCGGCCCTCCCTGGGTCCGGTCCAGTGGGTCGGACTGGGCCGGCTAACAAAAAACCGGGCCGGGCTTTGCCCGGACCGTATTCCATCTGGGCCGGTCCTGGACCGGCCCGAGCCCGATCTGGCCCGCAGACATTGGCCCGTGGGCCGGCCCGGACCGGCCCGAATACAACTTGAGATACTTGTTTCTTCTCCGAAATCAACCGCATATAACCTCCCTACGGACAATAGCATAAGGCATCCAATATAAAGAATGTTATATGTGCATCTCTCTATTTTATTCCTAATTTTCCATAAGGCATCCAATATAAAGAACGTTTTATGCCTAGCAAGTCGTGGCATCGTAACATACAAACAACCGGCGACCAAACTAGACCCACATGGAAACATGTTACGGAGCATCAGAAACCCTAGAAAATTAGGGTTTTATTACCGAGGAAGAGACAGCGGTAGTCGGCGAAGTCGTGGTACTCCTGAGACTGGGGTATGGCCGGAGTGACGACCATCAGCACCACGAATATCCGACCGTAGCTCCCCATCCGTACAACTTCTTCTTCCTCTCCTCCTCCATTCTCTCTCTCTCTCTCTCTCTCTCTCTCTCTCGATGGAGACCTTTTTTCTTTTTTTTTTCTTTGGTTGGAAGAAATCAAAATGAAAATGAGGAGGTATTGGGCTGGGCCCACCCCTTGCCCAGGTCCAGCCTATATCTGGTACAATTTACCTTTGTTAAATATTCAAGAAAATAAGGAGGTATTGGGTCGGGCCCACCCCTGGCCCACGCCCAGCCCATATCAGGTACGATTTACCTTTGTCAAATATTCAAGGAAATAAGGAGGTATTGGGCTGGGACCACCCCTGGCCCAGGCCCAGCCCATATCAGGTAATTTTACCCTTGTCAAATATTTGAAGCAAGGAGCAAGGGGTTAAGGTAATTTTACTATTGGGTGCAGAGTTGTTTCTGAGACAAGAATGCAGGAAATATTTTTTATGTAGGGGTTGGTTACCTTCACGTCCATAAACCAATACTTTATCAAGAATAACTTTTATTTATATATGGACATAAAGGTAATTTTATTATTATAGAAAATTTTCAGAACAGCTAGTTAATGAATTAACAAGCATGAATTTTCGACTGGTTTAAAAGCCGCTACTTAAAACCACAAAAAATCGGATCGCTCGTAACCGTTCATTTTCGCTACTCTAAAAACATTTCATAATCGTTACCCCCCCCCCCCCCCCCCCCCCCCCCCCCAATAAGTGCCAAGCAGGCCCTTAGGGAGCGCAAGCATAGTGAAAAAGGAGTAACAAGAATAAAATATATTGAACCATCGCAAACTGTGTGCAAGAGTTGGTTTGATTGTCTTTGCAGACTTGATTCTATTCATCGACAATATCATTCGGTTCGTCCCAATATAAATAGGCTCTTTGTGTTTATGTTGGGTCCAAATCCTACGCAATCGCTGTGAGGTCCACATTCAAAGTTGGTCCAACTAGAATCCAAACCATGTGGAAGAAATTGGTACACACATTTTAATATCATTCTGGATGATTGTTTTCTTGCATATGCACTACATCTTAGAGCATCCACAGTGGCAACACTCCAAATTACTTCAAACCATACTCCAAAAATTAATTTTGAAGTATTTCCTCATGTTGGTGCACAATGGTATACTCCAAATTGACAAGTGGTAACATCCCATCTTTTTCCTCCTTAATTTTCCTTCATAATTGACAAGTGGCAACACTCCAAAAAAAAAAGAATAAAGAAGAACAAAATGATCGAGCATGCCACTGTATATGTATATGTGCTAATAACCATTTTAGTGTTTGAGTGGACCATCTGATATTCTGATATTGGCCCTTAAGTCAAAGTTTCCTATTAATTCACAGTTTTCATGTGGGAACAAAATGAATGATCCTGACACTTAATAAGTTGTATGATTTTACTTCGTCTTCCGAGCTTGGATAATCTAATTTCGCTACTTCATCTTCACTGATGTTAGATAGTTATGTCAATTTTGAAAAATCATCAGCTACAACCTTATTACAATGCTAATATAATCTTAAATTTTTTTTACATGGTATTTGATTTGATTTTGTTTTTCGATTTGATTTGTTTCCATGTAAAAATTTTTTCTCTATTTTTTTAAAAGATTTCTCTTTCCATTTGTTTGCTAGATTTTATGATCGAATATGGTTTAATTATACACCTTCCATGTGGTAACATTATATTATTATTCTTTTGGAGCATCTGTCTTTTCTACATCCTTATCTTTTTCATACATTCTCCTTTGTCTTTACTTAACTTCATAATCATATTCTTATGAACTTATTTGAGATGTATGAATCCAATTGCAAGTGTTACACCGAGATCAAAATGAGTAATAACTTTATCTTTTGGAACTATTTGCAATTTCTCATATCCAGCGGTTCCAGCCCATCAATTCCATTTTATATTTTTATTTCCTAAAGTCATATGCCATAGTATATAGAAAAACTAACTATCATGTATATATAATTAAAAAAAAACTTTTAAAGTGTGATACTTTAAATACAGAAAGTAATATTTTCGAACCATATCTCTACTAAGAGGTGGCTTCAATTGAGCCGTTTAAGTAGCTTTAAGATTTTTTTTTTCAGTTTTAAGATTTTTTTTCCATTTAAACATTTTTTTGGGTTTCCTCTGTTTCTTTAATGATTTCCTTTTTCCATTTGTTTGTTAGATATCCTTTTTCCATTTGTTTCTTTAATGATTTCCTTCAAGAAAATTTAATTGCGTACAGAACATATATAAGAAAATAAACGGTAGGCGATTGCATCGTCTTTGTTTCCTTACGTTGGAGTAAGCAGCAGATCGGAACTTCTTGATATCACCGTTTTTTTTTTTAGTGATTTTCTTTCTATTTTTATTTTTCCAAGAATGATTTATTTCTTATTTTGTGTTCAAAGTTCTTTTTTTGATCATTACACAAAGGAAACAATGATAGTTCAAATTTTATATGAATCCAATTACAAGCCCCTTATTGCTACAATACAATTCTTATGAACTTATTTGAGATGTATGAATCCAATTGCAAGTGTTACACCGAGATCAAAATGTGTAATAACTTTATCTTTTGGAACTATTTGCAATTTCTCATATCCAGCGGTTCCAGCCCATCAATTCCATTTTATATTTTATTTCCTAAAGTCATATGCCATAGTATATAAAAAAACTAACTATCATGTATATATAATTAAAAAAAAACTTTTAAAGTGTGATACTTTAAATACAGAAAGTAATATTTTCGAACCATATCTCTACTAAGAGGTGGCTTCAATTGAGCCGTTTAAGTAGCTTTAAGATTTTTTTTTTCAGTTTTAAGATTTTTTTTTCCATTTAAACATTTTTGGTGTTTCCTCTGTTTCTTTAATGATTTCCTTTTTCCATTTGTTTGTTAGATATCCTTTTTCCATTTGTTTCTTTAATGATTTCCTTCAAGAAAATTTAATTGTGTAGAACAAAACCTATATAAGAAAATAAACGGTAGGCGATTGCATCGTCTTTGTTTCCTTATGTTGGAGTAAGCAGCAGATCGGAACTTCTTGATATCACCGTTTTGTTCTCAGTTTTTCCATCTTTTTCATTTTTTATGAGTGATTTTCTTTCTATTTTTATTTTTCCAAGAATGATTTATTTCTTATTTTGTGTTCATAGTTCTTTTTTTTGGTCTATTCTCATGTCTTTATTTTCTAAAAAAAATTAAAGTTTTTTTCTTTTTCATTTTCAACCTTTCTTTAGGATTTTTTCTGTTTTTGTAGAATTTTTTTAGTTTTTTTTTTGTTCTTAGTTTTCGAAAGATTTTTTTCCAGTTTTAATTTTTTAAAAAAAGTTTTTTTTCTTTTTTTTTCTATTTAAACCTTTTTTTTTTTTTCAGTTTCCTCTGTTTTTTAATGATTGCTCTGTTTTTTAGTGAATTTTATTACAAGTCCCTCACTGCTACAAGGCAATTCTTATGAACTCATTTCAGATGTATGAATCCAATTGCAAGTGTTACAGTAAAAAAAAAAGAATAATTTTTTCGTTTTTGTTTTTGTTTTTTGTTTTGTTTCCATTTAAACGTTTTTTTCTTCAGTTTTTTCATCTTTCTCATTTTTAATGAGAATGATTTTTGTTTTAAGTTAGTTTTCCGTATCTTTTTATTTTTATTTTTCAAGAATGATTATTTTTTGTTTTTTTTTATCATTTTTTGTCTTTCCGCGGTTTTTTATATCCTTTAAAAAAAATTTCATTTGGTTTTAGACATGTTTATGTGTTGCCAAAAATGGGAATATAATTTTTCATAAATAGTATATATCAAGGTCCTATTATATGCGGCCATAAAATGAAGTCCATCAAACTATTTAGATTTTTTTATCTTCCTCCACTCAAATTCACTGTAAATTTTTGACAAATCACCTTATCCTCCATTAGGATAGCTATGTCAATTTGGTAATCTCTTTGAAGCAGCAATCCATGTCTAATAATTTTTTCTTTCACCCGAGGATTTTCAATAGTTCATTATGTACTCTATGCTTTCATGTGGGAACAAAATGAATGAGCCTGACACTTTATAAGTTGTATGATTTTACTTCGTCTTCCGAGGTTGGATAATCTAATTTCACTACTTCCTCTTCACTGATGTTAGATAGTTATGTCTATTTTGAAAAATCATCAGCTACAACTTTATTACAATGCTAATATAATCTTAAATTTTTTTTACATGGTATTTGATTTGATTTTGTTTTTTGATTTGATTTGTTTCCATGCAAATTTTTTTCTCATTTTTTTTAAAAGATTTATCTTTCCATTTGTTTGCTAGATTTTATGATCGAATATGGTTTAATTATACACCTTCCATGTGGTAACATTATATTATTATTCTTTTGGAGCATCTGTCTTTTCTACATCCTTATCCTTTTCATACATTCTCCTTTGTCTTTACTTAACTTCATAATCATATTCTTATGAACTTATTTGAGATGTATGAATCCAATTGCAAGTGTTACACCGAGATCAAAATGAGTAATAACTTTATCTTTTGGAACTATTTGCAATTTCTCATATCCAGCGGTTCCAGCCCATCAATTCCATTTTATATTTTTATTTCCTAAAGTCATATGCCAAAGTATATAGAAAAACTAACTATCATGTATATATAATTAAAAAAACTTTTAAAGTGTGATACTTTAAATACAGAAAGTAATATTTTCGAACCATATCTCTACTAAGAGGTGGCTTCAATTGAGCCGTTTAAGTAGCTTTAAGATTTTTTTTTTTCAGTTTTAAGATTTTTTTTCCATTTAAATATTTTTTGGTGTTTCCTCTGTTTCTTTAATGATTTCCTTTTTCCATTTGTTTGTTAGATATCCTTTTTCCATTTGTTTCTTTAATGATTTCCTTCAAGAAAATTTAATTGCGTACAGAACATATATAAGAAAATAAACGGTAGGCGATTGCATCGTCTTTTTTTCCTTACGTTGGAGTAAGCAGCAGATCGGAACTTCTTGATATCACCGTTTTTTTTTTAGTGATTTTCTTTCTATTTTTATTTTTCCAAGAATGATTTATTTCTTATTTTGTGTTCAAAGTTCTTTTTTGATCATTACACAAAGGAAACAATGATAGTTCAAATTTTATATGAATCCAATTACAAGCCCCTTACTGCTACAATACAATTCTTATGAACTTATTTGAGATGTATGAATCTAATTGCAAGTGTTACACCGGGATCAAAATCAGTAATAACTTTATCTTTTGGAACTATTTGCAATTCTCATATCCAGCGGTTCTAGCCCATCAATTACATTTTATATTTTTATTTTTTAAAGTCATATGCCATAGTATATAGAAAAACTAACTATCCTGTATATATAATTAAAAAAGGCTTTTAAAGTGTGAAACTTTAAATATCGAAAGTAATAATTTCGAACCATATCTCTACTAAGAGGTGACTTCAATTGAGCCGTTTAAGTAGCTTTAAGATTTTTTTCAGTTTTAAGATTTTTTTTTGTTTCCATTTAAACATTTTTTTGGGTTTCCTCTGTTTCTTTAATGATTTCCTTTTTCCATTTGTTTGTTAGATATCCTTTTTCCATTTTTTTTCTTTAATGATTTCCTTCAAGAAAATTTAATTGCGTAGAACAGAACCTATATAAGAAAATAAACGGTAGGCGATTGCATCATCTTTGTTTCCTTATGTTGGAGTAAGCAGCAGATCGGAACTTCTTGATATCACCGTTTTGTTCTCAGTTTTTCCAACTTTTTCATTTTTTATGATTGATTTTCTTTCTATTTTTATTTTTCCAAGAATGATTTATTTCTTATTTTGTGTTCATAGTTCTTTTTTTGGTCTATTCTCATGTCTTTATTTTCTAAAAAAAATTAAAGTTTTTTCTTTTTCATTTTCAACCTTTCTTTTGGATTTTTCTGTTTTGTAGAATTTTTTTAGTTTTTTTTTGTTCTTAGTTTTCGAAAGATTTTTTTCCAGTTTTAATTTTTTAAAAAAGTTTTTATTCTTTTTTTTTCTATTTAAACCTTTTTTTTTTTCATTTTCCTCTGTTTTTAATGATTGCTTTGTTTTTTTAGTGAATTTTATTACAAGTCCCTCACTGCTACAAGGCAATTCTTAAGAACTCAATTCAGATGTATGAATCCAATTGCAAGTGTTACACTAAAAAAGAATGATTTTTTTGTTTTTGTTTTTTGTTTTGTTTCCATTTAAATGTTTTTTTTCTTCAGTTTTTTCATCTTTCTCATTTTTAATGAGAATGATTTTTTGTTTTAATTTAGTTTTCCGTATCTTTTTATTTTTATTTTTCAAGAATGATTCATTTTTTTTTTTATCATTTTTTGTCTTTCCGCGGTTTTTTTATATCCTTTAAAAAAAATTCATTTGGTTTTAGACATGTTTATGTGTTGCCAAAAATGGGAATATAATTTTTCATAAATAGTATATATCAAGGTCCTATTATATGCGGCCATAAAATGAAGTCCATCAAACTATTTAGATTTTTTTATCTTACTCAACTCAAATTCACTGTAAATTTTCAACAAATCACCTTATCCTCCATTAGGATAGCTATGTAAATTTGGTAAATCTCTTTGAAGCAGCAATCCATGTCTAATAATTTTTTCTTTCACCCGAGGATTTTCAATAGTTCATTATTGTTTTCCATAAATAAATTCACTTTATTTATTTTGTATCTGAGAAAATTACAACTGTAGGAATCTAATCTAGAAGACGATTACTTTATCCCATGGACGATGCGATGAAGAAAACTCGAACTTCGAAGAACTTGGACAGCAACTGGGCAATCTCTCTGTTCTCTCTGAAATTGACTGTAGTGTCTGATGAAGATGAAGAAACTCTCTTTTATAGAGTTCTGGATAACTGTTCTGAAGCATACGCTCAGTCAGTTACTTGACGTGTGCATAACTGCAGGGACGCGTGGCAAATTCTGATGGAGACACGTTGGAGTGCGGTTGAAAGTAGTGGAATATATCTAGGAGAGATTGATTGCATGAATGCCACGTTGCATAACTTCTGAATAAGTGGGTAACTGAGTACAGGACACGTGAGAACGTGTGTTGACTGTACGTTGAAAATCATCCTGGATGCATTTGCTATGATATGCTGTCTTTGAAGAAGAGCCATACGCTAGCTTTTGAAGGCATAAGTCTTGCATACACTGACTTGGATCATATAAAGCTGATACGCTCACTTGATTGGGAAGGAGTCGTATGGAGTCCATACGCTCACTTGGTTGGCAAGGAGTCGTATGGAGTCCATACTCTCACTTGGTTAGGCAAGGAGCCGTATGCATTGAGGGAGTAGACACGTGGCTGTCTTCAATCTTCTCAAATACGCCATATCTTCAAATACTGACAAATATCTCTCGAGCGTCGTGCTGCAGATATGATGGCTGACAGACTGTCAGAAATGACAATAATGATGGCTCTTTATTTATGATGGCTGCTGAGCTGTCCTCGTAAGAGACAAAATCAATTCTCGAAAACCTATACGACGGCTAATCTTCATAGGGCAGCTGTCTTTGCACAAAAGACGAAGTGTCAGATTCATCCTTCATTAAATACATGCTGTGCTGTCATCTCAGGAAATAATAAAATATTCACTGAGCGCACAGCCTTTAGATGAGCGTATGGCTTTGACTGAGCGTATGGCCTTGAGCGTATAGCTTTGGCTGAGCGTATGGCCTTGAGCGTATAGCTTTGGCTGAGCGTATGGCCTTGAGCGTATAGCTTTGGCTGAGCGTATGGCCTTGAGCGTATAGCTTTGGCTGAGTCTTATGTCAGCGTGTCATAATTTTCACACCCTACAAGACCCCCTTCAAAGTTTTCGAACTTTATGAATTTCAAAAGTTCGAAATTACTTTGAACTTAAAGTGGGAATAAGTCCTGACACGCTGGTATGAGTTTGTTATCTTCCTCAATATCAGTGCCAATCTTTAGGGATTCTGTTTAAAGAACAGCCGCCGCTTGAACTTCTTCTTTTCTTCTATAAATAGGTCTTCCAAAACCTAATTTATTTCTTTACTTTTACATTCGTCTTCGAGAGAGAAAAAGAAACTCAAGACTCAACTTCTTCTTCTTCAACTCAAGCTTTATCAATGGCGCCCAAGGTTGATGCTGCTGCAAAGGGAAAGGGGAAGGCTCCTGCGGAGTCATCTCAGCCCGGCACCGCCGCTGCTAAGAAGACTACCGATGAGCGCGTTCGACGAAGTGAACGCCCATTGAAGCCCCTCTATGGTGAGGATGAAGATGATGAACAATAACTATCCCCTATTTAGGGCTCTGGTTAGAACAAAATCATAAAACGTATCCCCTTTTAGGGTTAAATACGTCAGAAAATACGCTTCCCTCTTTAGGGTTTAGCCGTATCCCATATTTTTGTTTATACGAAAAATATGTTTGGAGCGTATTCTGTGAGATACGCGTATCTTTGATAAAAAATGTCAAAATACGCTGTCTTGAGAGAATACGCTATGTCAAGTTGTTTCACTGAGATACGCTAACTCCTGTGTTAGCGTATATTTTTGATGATCATCTTGTCAACCATACGCTGATACGCTCAAACTGAACATAAACTGAACTTTTAAAAATCATTCACTTAAGATAGACTGAGCGTAAAAAGTGATCTCTGAATCTGTCATACGCTTAGGATAAACTGAGCGTATATGGATCTTCGAGTCTGCCATACGCTAAGGATATACTGAGCGTATATTGAACTTTGAGTCTACCATACGCTTAAGGAAAACTGAGCGTATGTTGAACTTTGAGTCTGCCATACGCTTAGGAAAACTGAGCGTATGTTGAACTTTGCCATCTCTTTGTGTTGAAGATTTCTAACTTCTTATTCTTCTTTTGCAGTGGATATTCTGGCTCAGGAGGCAGAATTTGAAGGATGTGTAGGAAATAACTATAACAGTGACCTATCACATGTTCGTTTTTCCCAATTCGATGGACCTTCTACAAGGATAGCTCTTTTGACAAATCAGGAAAATGACACCTTGCTGAACTTGATGAGTGGACTGCCTTTACAGAGTGTGGATGGTGTTACCCACTCGAAACTAGCATTTCTTTTCGGAGATGCTATTGACATAAACTCTCAGCCTGCTTTGGATAAAGTATCATACTGTTATTATAGGGATGGTGATGTGAATCAGCCAATGTATCTGACTGGTTTATCAAATAGCATCAACATAGCTCGCTTATTTCATGCGAGTTGTCAAAGACAAATGAAGTGGGATATCACTCCATCCCGTCAAGCAAAAGCTGGGTGGATAGGATATCGTCAAGGAAGATTCCGCAGTGGTACTGAACCACATGTCACAGCTTAGCGAGGACTGCTACCTGCCACCATCCCTCCTGAGGATTCGGCACTTCTGAAGCCAGTTAGAGTCCCAATCTTTGCAAACAAATTTGCTCAACTGGAAAATGCCATCTACCCAAAACAGTCTATGAGACTTACTGGCCTGGTAAACCCGGAAAATACTAGATGGACTGCTCTTGTGAGATGGATTCTGAAGAACTTTGGTGAACAGTTAACGGTGATAGGACTATATGATGCCATTAAGTGCACTGCTTATGGTTTTAGGCCAAACCCGGATTTGTTCTTGGCATTAGCGGAGAGGTATAACTACCGTACCGGCACCTTCATGACTCCCAGAGGCGAGATAGGATTCGCCCTTCATGAAATGGCATATATTTCTCAGCTGCCAACAGCAGATTTGCCATGTGAAGAGTATATCCCTTTCGTTGATGAAATGAATAAGATCTCTGAAGCCAACCCAATGGTTCTTCATGTCTTTGAAGAATTGATGTGCCATTACAGTATTTGTAAGGCTTTTTATAAAGGACAAGGTGGGGAAGGAGATTCCAACTGTTATTCTTCTAAATGGATGGCCTATTTATTTCAAGGCCGTACTGATGAAGTTCAGAAGAAGAAGAAGTCTGAGCAATATGTTGGTGAATTTAAACCTCTGAATCAAGCTGAGATTGATAAGCTCATCCGGGACACCACTCATGACGACATCGTCATTGAGGAAGACGAAGGCACCTATAAAGCCGGTGATAGATTTGAGACCTATATTAAGCAGGGTAGCCGAGAATTATCTGCTGAAGGTCATCTGGCCGGATTTATATCTCTCTGGCTGAGAAAATTTATAGTACCTGGCACCTGTTCAGCAGACAGGATGCACAGAGGAGTTGTCTTCGCAGCAGTCCGTCTGACTTTCGGGTATAAAATGGATTTGCTGACAGCAATGACATGCCGTCTGAATGCTGGATTAAGGGCATATACAGACAGAATGTTCGAATTGGCAAGGAAGAGCCTTACATCCTTTCCTCGGATAGAAATGCCTTTTACATATTTATTTGGATGGCTGCTTCTGTATTTCGAATCTCTCATGAATGCTGGGATGGCTAGACCAGATGACACCTTTCTGGAAAGATACAGTCACACACCAAAGTGGAAATATGACACTTTGACAGATTGCAGAACTATATTAAACAGGGGAGAACTATGGAGCTTCACTTGTGTTCCTCCACCTGTTGGTTATGAAACCATGCCTGGGAGGTTGATTGATGGCATTGGTGGTAATGAATTGGATGAGATTCAACATGAATGGCTGAAGAGGATCAGGCCATCTCATTTAATTTGCCGCCGTGACAACATCACCTATTTGGAGCCATATCTTCCGAGTAGGTTTGCTCGGCAATTTGGTTATGATCAGTTGCATGTGGGCAATGCAACGACATGTTTTAGTTATCAAGGCGGGTTGATTGATGGTGCCCGAGCTTGGATATATTACATTGCTAAAGGTACAGGGGCTACCTTTTCCATGCCAGATCCGGTCACCTATCAGAGAGGAGCTAGAATATTGGCGTCTTATGCCAAATTCTATGTATCAGCTAATACCTTTGATGA